>JARJCQ010000042.1:600000-1036736 GCA_029281465.1 Mycena epipterygia | reverse complement strand
GAGAGCACGTAAACAGGCCGCCAGTACTGGGGAGCCCAGGAGGGGCGGAAGCGGCAGGGAGAGGCAGAGCACCAAAAATGCTCGCGTGCAGTGGTTTGATCGTGGAGAAAGATGCTTTTGTGCTTCAAGGAGACGGAAAGATAGCACCGAGCATGGACGGACACCCCGCCGATACTGAGGGCAGAAGAAGGGGCAGAAATGACGGGAGAACCGGGGGCACTAAAACGGCGGGCGCACAGTGAGTGGATGGCCAATAGACACAGTTTCAAGCGCCAGTGGGATGGAGACATGTTCCTTGGCGTATGCTGACATACCGCCTATGCCGAGGCACGCAGGAGCAGCACAAACGCCGGGGGAGGCGGGGTGCCAAAATCGCCGGTGCGGGGTGAGAAGGGAGTTTAAAGTCATATTTTTGAGCTAGCGAGAGAGATAAATACGTACCAAAGCTATCCTCGGTATCCTGCCGGTGCTGCAGCCTGCAGGAGCGGCCCAAATGGCGGAGCTGCAGGAATGTATGAAACCGCTATTACGGCCCGCGCAGACGGCCAGGGCACACACGAAGGAACAAGAAGCATAGAGTATGGATAAGGATGTCCAGACACAAATATGGAGTGGAGAGGAGAGGCACGGCAGCAGGGACGAGCGCAGGATGCGGGAGGCTTGAAGAGGCCGAATGAAAACATGCGTAAATAAGCCGCCGTCACCTGAGGAGCACTGCCACCCGACGGCTACCCTCGGCTACCCCGCCAGCGGGCGCCGCAGAACGCAGATCCAGAACAATTATTGGCTGATCCAGAACAATTGAACCCAATATAGATAAGCCTCTGCGCTGATATATTATGCAGATCTCTGAGCCACAGGCCCTGATACATCATTGCACGTCTCTAATCAGAGACTGGTGATATATCATTATACCACTATGCGCTGTCTTCCTCCGTCCACGTCGTACACAACTTGCTGTCACCGCGCCCGCTGCAGCTTGGCCCTACTTTGTGGTCGTATTTCGTCAATTTACGAGAAGTTCGGCTCTCCTTGTGAACCTGCCAGGCACTTTTGGACTTGGCCTGTTTTTTCATCCTCGATACATCTGGTAATCTGGTCCTGGATAATCCGTTCGCTTCAAGCTGCAAGATCATTCGGAATTCAATACCTCGCAACATAATTATTCCCTCTCCTGTTGCCAACAGACACCGTCCTCAAGCTTGAAAGCTGCACACGAATATAGCATCACGAACATTCCGTGTTGTGTCTTCTGTGCAGCTACCGGCTACGTATTACTTGTAGTACGGGGACGGTTCTGCTTGAGCCGGTCTAATCATGTGATCTTCTCAAGCTTCTACCATGGCGTCTTCGAGAAAAAGAGCAGGAGCAAGAAAAAGAGCCAGAAGAAGATTTGCAATTGCTCCGACACCTGCGGCAAACTCCTCTCTGAGCGACAACGAAGACGCCACTATTGCGATGCTGATCCTTTGACACGACAGCAATCCGAGTCGCCACCGCCCTCTCCATCTTCCTCCGATTCTCGCTCTGATGTTCCCATGAACTATGAGCCCTACACCGCCTCTGAACCCACACTTCCCTCTGATTGGCCCCATTTCTCCGACGATGACGACGACATGGATGTCGAGGAAGACCCTAATCTACCTTCTCCTGATGAAGAATCCGATTTTGAGCTTGACGAGGAGGATGAATGGATCAATTTTGACGAGGGGCAGGAGAGAACAGAATGCACCGGTCGTGAAGAGATGTTATGGGAGCTAGAGGAAATGTTGAGTCCGGCGGAGGAAGCGGAATTGTGGGCTGACAGTGCGTATCTGCGTTGCTAATTCACTGACCGGCACTGATATTTGCATGCAGGAAATGGGATTCTTTCCGAGCAAGACCGAGATAACATCCGTGCATTCCAGCTCAAAATGCTCTCAACCATGCCTCATCTCGCCTTCGCACAAATGTGTTATGCCTTCCGAAATAAGCTCGAGATCAGTTCCCACTGGGTTATGATCCACCGCCTCGCAATTCTCTCAGGAATTGAACCTCATTGGTACCACTGCTGTGTCAATTCTTGCATGGCTTACACAGGAGAGCACGCAGATCTAAACCAGTGCTGCTTTAAAGATTGCAAGGAGCCCCGTTATGCGAGCGATGGACGACCGCGCCGCCTTTTTTGCTACCTTCCGCTCATCCCTCGTCTTCAGGGCTATTTCATGAGTCCAAAAAAGGTCGAGCAGTTGTTGTATCGCCATAACTATAAATCCACACCCGAAACAATCGCCGATATCTTCGATGGTGAACATTAAAGGGATCTTCGCACCAAGAAAGTCGTTGTTGATGGCCAGGAGCTCCCCCATTGTTATTTCTCCAACAAATACGATATTGCACTATCCGTGTGCACCGACTCTTACTTGTTATTTGAACGACGGCGCAAGGGACCCTCCGCGACACCTATCCTCGTAAAAAAACTATAATGTTTTCCCCACCACCCGTACCCATCTTGGGCGACTTGATTTCTTGCGGAGTCATTCCGGGCCCTAAAGGTCCGAAAAACCTGCACAGTTTCCTCGTTCCCTTGGACGACGAGCTTGCGCAATTGGCGATAGGTGTTCAGACATTTGATTCCCTCACTCAGCAGATTTTCGATCTACATGCTTACAATCTATTCGGCCATGGAGATATCATCGCAGTCGAAAAAATGCTCAATATCAAAGGACACAACAGCCTCAGTCCCTGCCGTTCGTGCCAAATGAAAGGTGTCCGCAACATTGGGCGAGATAAAATCTACTATATTCCTTTATCATCCCCTTGCGACGAACACCAACAACCGGCATCATGGGACCCCCACAATCTTCCTTTGCGCACGCATGAGCATTTCCTCGAAGTCGTAAAGAAGATCGAGACGTCTACAGCCGTACACGCCGAGAAAATCGCCAAATTCCATGGGATCAAGGGTTTACCAGCATTGCGCCGCGTCGGCTCCCTCGACCATGCTCGGTGTTACCCGTGGGACTGCATGCATCTCTTTTTTGAGAACATCATTCCGAATCTCATCAAGCATTGGAGTGGGAAGTTTAAAGGTCTCGATCCGGGCCGCGAAGACTACGAGATCCCGGATGAAGTCTGGGAGGAGATTTGGAAGGAAACAGCTGATGCGATGAAGGATATTCCTTCCGACTTCTGTCGTTCGCTTGCGGCAGGCCCTGGCAAATTCACCGCTGAGGCTTGGTGCTTTTGGTTTGTCTATATGGCTCCCACCCTCCTCAAAGATCGTTTTGCAAATCCCCAAATATCACGAGCACGCTTGCCAATTATCCGACATCATCAAGACATGCTTGCAGTTCATCATTACCTACAAAGAGGTTGACGATCTTGAGGAGAAAATCATTCATTGGGTTCAAACTTATGAGCGGTATATTTATCTCAGCTTCAATGAACCTCAACTGACATGCATTTAGGTATTATTATCAGTATAAAGCAGATCGACTGAGCGCGTGCCCACTCGTAGTTCATGGCCTGCTGCACGTTGCTGCCGATATACGTTTCTGTGGCCCATCTTGGACCACATGGACATTCTATATGGAGCGCTATTGTGGGTTTCTAAAGGCGGGATTGCGCTCCAGACGTTTCCCTTGGGCAAATCTCAATAATCGCGTCCTGAATTTCGCGTATCTGGAGCAGATCGGAGTTCAATATGATCTGACCGACGAGCTACAACTTTATGGACAACGCACTCGGGGTCCTTCGACATCTGAGCTGGTATTCGAGAATTGTGTGTGCTAAGATTCATTGGTCGGATATCAACTTACATGTTTCAAAGACACCGACATCATCCTTCGAGTCCTACATCGCAAGGCATACACACCTGATGATTTCTTGAGGCGAAGGATTGCTGGTTATTTCTCGTCTGCACTCGGGAAGCCGACCAACACATTTCTTCCCCTTTTGCCGAAAATCATGCTAAGCTGGGGAAAATTCCGCATCATGGACGGCGACTCCATCAGAAGCGCATCTGCCTCCGGTAAAGGAACGAATCCGGAGCAAGATTGTTCGTATGTTCGGGTGAGCATCAAGTTGACTCCGTAAATTATTTGCTGACGTGCATCATGTCAAGTACGAAGTCCAAGTGAAGGTGTCTCAACGTGTGGGGCAATGCAACGAGTCTTGGTGGATAATGCAGGTGTGCTATGGCCGGTTGGAGCAGATTCTTGTCTGCCAGCTGCCCAAAGGTAAAATCTGGGGTGATTTTGCGGACCAACCTCGATTGTTAGTGGTCATCACTCCATGTGTGACAGACGGAAAGGAGGCGACACAGTAAATTGTTTCGTACAGCCGAAGTACCCAGCCAATTGTCAGAGACATCCAGACGGTCACCGCGGTTGTTGGTCGTATCAGGACTTGCGGAAAATGGACCATCATTGACCGAAGTGGTAGAATGATCAAACCCGAGTTTGTGGCGTCTCAAGAATTTGTGGATGAAGCTTTAGAGGGTGTAGATCAATAGTTATATATTACATGTAATTATTGAGGACAGAAAGTTTTTTTTTGCACAACCGCGATGTAAACGCGCATGTCACAGGCACGTGGCATCACTTGTCACGATCTCGCTTCTTCCCATTCGCTGTCATGCCTTCCAAACACCATCCCTCTGTGGAAGAGAAGAATATCGCACTGGAGAAAAAACTCGCTTTAATGGGCAAAAAGCTTAGTATGTATTCTTTGCTGCAGGTCCTTGGAATCTCAATGTACGCAAATTGTCATCTAGAAGCCGCACTTGCAGCGAACAAGGCATCGGCGCGACCAAAGCGGCTGATTCCACGCCCAAAAGGACAATCAGGAAAGCGGAGTGGATACAATCTGCTCAAGGCTATGCATCTCAGCAAGAATAAAGTGCGATACAACCGCTTAATGGTGTGTCATCGTGAAATGTCAGTATTCCGAAAGCTGATCTTCAAAATGCAGCGGCTCGTACGCCATTATGCCAATCGATTCCTACAAACCAACAAAACTATAAGCCAGCAAAACCCAGCGACCTTGCAAAAGGTTATTGTCCATGTGCGTTACCGTGTCTTTCTTTGGTAATGTCGACTGACTTTTTTTTTAGATCAAGAATGAATTAAAATACTTCCAGCGCTTTCAGGGTGCCTGGCCCGTCCGCGACTTCATTAAACAATATCTCGCGAATAACAACGACAAGTTCAAACGCGCTCTCAAGCAAGAGCGTGAAGCTGAAGCTCTGGACAATGATGACTGGGACGAGGAGGGTGTTGATGAGGAGGGGGAGGCAGTAGATGATGACCTGGAGTCTGGGAACGAGGCTGAGTCCGACAATGAAGACTCACCCATTATTCCTTTTGATGACGACGGTGATGCTGATCCCGAGGACGATACCGAGGAGCTCAAGACCATCGACCTCGATTTGCAAGGAGCCGAGGATCTATTTGGTCTTGAAGAAGCCATACCCGAGCTCGAGCTTGAGAGCCTCGTTTCCACGCCCAAAAAACAGAAAAAATCGGAGAAAAAATCGGTCAAGGTGCATTTTTCCCTGCTCCCCACAAGAAGATTGATTGATTGGTGTACAGGAAAATATTACTCCTGAAAGAAGCCCTCAGGGGACACCAGAGTCGGCCAAAAAAGCGGTTGGCGACTGTGGCGATTTATGTGGATATATGTGCTGATTTATTTTCGAAGCCGCCGAAACAACGACCCAAACCGAGGCCACTCAAATCTAAACCTGTAGTATCTCCTTCGCCTCAGGTGAGTCATTACCCTTTTAAAATTCCCAGCTGAGACTTGATACCTATCCCCGTAGAAACGAAAGACTCCTGATACTGAGAACGACCAAAAATCTGGTATTGTTAAAAAGGTATGTCAATACATGCGGCATCGTTGCAATTGATACGAATTTGGTGTAGCAAAAACTTGCTGCGCTCGCGACCAATGAAACCCCCATTCGCCCACTAACGAGGGCCGATATTCCCAATAAATGCCCATCAATTTACTGCAAAGATGTCGTTCCTGATGAGTTGCCGCCGGCCATAATGGCTTTGTTTATACAGAAACATGAACTGATTCAAAAAGAGAGTCGGACGGCACCAGGTTGCTGGGAACTAACTGTCAAGATTTGTCAGGCTCTCGGAGTCGAATCAGAGCGCGCTCGCTGGCTAGCGAAAGCCAAGGACGCTGGTTGGCCTATGAATATCAATTTTGATGATCTCCCCACTCGAATTTCCACCCTCTTCCCCGAGATCCTTGTCCTACACTCTGATAGCTCTATCTTGGCGAAATCTCCTATATGGCTCAAGTTCCTGGAGCACATTCGATACAAGGTCTTTTTGTTTTCCAAATCCTCCGCCAAGTTTGAGTCTGGTGACCTCGGTTGTGGATAGTACGTGTCTATTTATATTCTGGTTGAGGAACACTGTCTCACAACATCCTGTAGTTTCGGTCCCAAGGGACACGCCGTCATCAAGGCTGCACTTAGAACACTTCATAAAGAAAGCAAGGACGAAATGGACGAAGACGACGACGAGAATATACTTTATACAACATTGTCTCAAGTCGTGGACAAGCCCAAACCATGGGACACTTTCGACGATACTTCCAATCTGATCTCGCCGAAGAAATTCTTGCAATTCATCTCAGTTCCCCACATCGCTGCCTCACTCATCTCTGAGGACCTGGAGATTAGCTTGCACGATGCTGTGGAGGTCCTGACCGACAGCCGCAACTTTGGATGCATTTTTCAAGCTGACAGCCCCGAGAAGGTGGATATTATTGTTACGGCGACGAATGATCCTACTCAACCTCCGCGTCATCGGAAAACTGTTGTAAAGCCCACTGTAAAGCTCGTGGTAAGCCGTCAATATCCCATTTGAATCTTCCTTAACACCCGCTATTAGTTACCAGTACAAAAAGTTATTAAGTTGGAAGACTTTCAATCGGTATGTACTTTTCAATTGTTCTCTGTTTCGTGGGTATTAATTACATTCTCAGCCCAAGAAAGCGGTCAAGGTACTCTTTAACTCACGATGCTTTCCTACTAGTTCACTGATTTATATTTAGAAACCCGCCGCGAAAGCAGTCAAGAAGAAAGCTTCCAGCCCGCCACCGCCGAAGTCAAAGAAGAAAAGTGTGACGGAAAGGACGACGACTACAACGAAGAAAAAGACTACACAAGAGCCCAAGCCCGCTCATAACTACGGCACAAGAGGCGCAAAAACAGGGCAATAGTACGTTGTTAATTTCATTGTTGCGTATATACTGCTGATAGTGATTGCAAGATTGTGTTCTGTTATTGACTCCTTGTTCTCCCCCCTCTGCTGTGTATTGCTTGTATCTCGGATTACCTCCTTGCTGTGTTTCGCTTTATCTTGTGCATTCCTGTTCAGTTTACATCAACAATCGACTGTGGTTTAAATTCTCACTTGTAATATTTCTGCTAATTACCCTACCCCTCCGTCTCGGAATTAAACCACTTAGAATGTATAGAACAGCGCTAACTGTAGCCCAAAGAGTAAATCGTATTTTTGTCGTCCTGTGTATCATTCAAAATAATCTTTCAATGGGTTCGGTGAAAGTACAAATGCTTACAGCATATGGGGGGTCCCATTGATGATTTCGAGAATATTTATGGACAAAATTGTGGTATAAAGATATTTAATTATGAGCTCCTACCTACAGAGGATATTTGACGAAGGATTGTTGAGGCAGACATCGGTCACGTGTACTTGTTTGTTGATGTTTACCGCCTCCTCTCTTTGCTTCCTTCCTCCATCGTCGCGCTGTCCCGCGCTCCTCCCACTCGTTTAGCACAAGATTCGTACTCCAGAAGGTATGCCCCACCCCCCTGCATGCATTTCCGTCAATTTGACACCCTTATGAAGCGCCATTGTCGACTGAACTTCGATCGCAGTCAAGACACAAGATGGAGCCGTAAGTCTTTTTCCTATCGTTCTCTGCATATGTCGTGCTAAAACAGGACTGTAGTAGGCCATGTTATTAGAGCAAGAAGGTCCAAGAGTGCGTAGGGAAGCCGTGGCTCAAGGCCAAGGTACGCACCCCCGAGACTTCTCTTTCTTTTCCTCTCTCTCCTCCCGTTCCGTCCCACGCCTCCAGAGCCCTCCCCAGTCCTCGCGATTACATGCCCGCGGGTCGACACTGAACAAGGTCGAGGCTCGGGTCTGACGATCTGTGGTGGGCGCATCCAACGAGGCGCCTGCTGGAGGGGCTCCGAGAGGCGGTGAGTGTGACCCTCACACGCCTCGTTTCCGCGAGGAGAGCTGTAGACCGCTCTGCCTGCCGCGGGTCTGTTTTCTCTTTTTCTCCACCTTGTCCTCGAACATAGTTGACATGTCTACGCAGGCCGGACTAGTACACACGCAAGGGAATAATGTGAAGACGACATGACTGGTTTGCATGTGGAGCAGACGACGGGCATTTGTTGCAGGTGAGTCCTTTTGTTTTTCGTGTCCTTCCCTCCCTCCCTCCTACCTCTCCCGCGCATACATCCAGCACTCTGTGCTTCCTCCTCCCTCCTCACCCCTTGTCTCCACGCCGTAGTCACGCAAACCTCGCACGTGCCGCCCGGTCAGCCTTCGTCAACGCTCCTCAGAGCTCCCCGTGGCTGACTGGCTGGTACACGCCCGTTCGACACATCATCCGTCCATTCCTCCTTCGCTTCATCCCCTTCCGTTCCGTCCCTCATACATCTACCACTAGGTCCTGTCTCGCTTCCGCTACTTCGCCATCTCATATCCCCCTCCTTATTTCCTTTTTAAATCGCCGCTCACACACTCGCAGCCGCGCTATGATCTGCACTGGGACGAACTTGGTGAATATGTATGTGTTTCCCTCGTTGTACCTTCTTAGCTTCCGCCACTGATGCATATTCCCACCCCCCAGTGTACTGACCGACCTGCAACCGCCACCGCCGCCTGTTGGTCGCTGTTCGCTGCCACCGCGTGCCCCGACCGGCTCTGGCTGCTATCGTTAACGCGGGTACGTTGCTTCGCTGACGCCTTGCTCAAACATGTCCATCGTGTTTTACGACAAATTTGATCTTTACCCTTCCAAACGCGACTTAGCTAAGCGTAGCAGCCTCACTAAACCCGACTTCAACCTTCCAGCTCCCTCGATCCTCATATCAATTACCCACACCCTCCCTCCTTCCTGATAAACTCAGGTGTGCATGTGCTCTTCCTACCCGCCGCCCTTCACTTGACTCACCTCGCTATATTATCCCCACTCCGAGCCGCTCGAGCCATAGACAACCGGCGGATTTAATGTATCCAATTTTGTAAGCCAATTGTCTATACTACATGTTTTTTCTCCCCACTGACACGATACACTGCAGGACGTTCGTCCTGGTTGCTGTTCGCAAGGTATTTAAGGTATGTTGTGCACTATTTTGCATTGCCTCGTTCTCACCACTCGCCTATTACTTTGTTAGTCGCGTCGGACGGTGCTGTGCTTGTACCGGAGGTTAGTTCTCTACTGTACTTCGTATTATTTTGTTGTAGTACTCGTAAATAAATTTCATTTGCAATTTTATTCAACAAATGCAAGGGAATGGAAGGAAGCCACGACGACCTCCAGTACACTGCCCTGGTCACTTCGTTGGAGTGACCGAAACACTCCCATGGAGTACCTGAAGTCACTCCCATGGAGTGCCTCGAGCACGCCCGGGGAGGTAAGAAATGTCCGAAAAAACCTCCATAGGAGTGACCAGAGGCACTCCAAACGAGGTGTCGACCCCCTCAACTGAAGTGATTTTGGGGCACTCCTATGGAGGTCGTCTACTTCGCACGGTGTCAGAGATGGTGTCTTTTTATTCATGACAATCATGTGTAAGGTCTCCCTCGCTGCGCCGCTTCCGTGATTTACTGTCGGTTGATATGCAGTGTATACGCTTGTGGAAATCGTAATCTGGCACAACGGTCACCCCACCCTTGCTCAGGTCCCGGTCTTGTAAGTAGCTGAACTCCCTTGGCCTGGTTTTTTCTTATGCATATCATCTATCTGTAGGCCCGCTACAGCGTCAGTATTTATTTCCCTTTTCTTGTCTCAAAGCACGCTCATTCGATTCAGAATAAACGCCATCGTTGGAGCTAGGCTCTTGCTCAACATCAAGAACCTTGCCTCGGCCACAAACGACGAAACGGTGCCTACGGTCGAAATGAGCAATATCTCGCATCCTCGGAGACGAAAGGTGCATCTGCCGTGGTACTTGCAGACCGGAGAAGAACCGAGTTCTAAAGACGGAAACCGAGGGATCGTGGACGAACACTGGCGGTGAATTGACAAGATATTTATTCTCTTGGGTAGTGGATCTGCTCGAAATATGACTCGGATTTGTATTTATTATTTTCAATACGTCGCCAGCTGACACTGCATTTTAATGGCCCCTCGGCCAACCCTCGGCCGACTTGTGCGATGTCGGCTGAGGTCGGCCGAGGGTTGGCCGAGGGGCCATTAAAAATGTCGGCTGAAGTCAGCCGAGGGTTGGCCGAGGGGCCATTAAAATGTAGTGATTGCAAAGTGATTGCCCATTGAGTTCAAATCCAGCGGAAGAGGTGACTTTGCAAACTCTAGCTGATCGATGGCCCTCGAAATTTCCAGGGTTTCGAGCACAGCCATGACAACTTTCAGAAATTGACGGAAGTTTCAACCTTGGTTCAACCCGTCCGCCAATGGCTGATGTGTCATGATCCGGCCGATGACGGTGCATTTTTTCCCTGTCTCTCATCTTTGTGCCGCTTTCGGTCAGCCCAGTCCTTCATCTGCGTCCCATACACCAACTGATTCCTCGACGGACAAGATCCATCCATGGCCAACCTTATTCGATCAGCCAAGTCCGGGAGCGATTGGACCGTCAACGAGCAGCTCGCGTACCACATTCGCGTCGAAGCGGTTCCGCCGGAGGTATTCTTTCACTCTGGTCTAAATCCATCGCTAGATCATTTGGATCAAGCAATCCTCACTGCTCTGGCCGGCGCTGACGGTCTAGAATTGTCTGAATCCACCGCACGATACCTTGGCTATCTTGTTCTCGCGTGCAAAGCCACGCAGGAAAGTCTCGTCGTCGACTTCGCCAGAGAAACACTCCATCTCCTCGGTTTCTCCGAGCACAATCTCATACTTTCTACCCGGTAGACCATCCCTCTCACCATCTGCAGCGAGGCCAATAGAAGGGCTCAGACGGACGTATGCCTTCTGCATCGGCGCCCAACCCTCATACTACTCGTCTTGGTTGTGGATAAGACCCTGTCCAATATCACAGACCCACAGTCACAGGTCATTGCGGAAGCCATCGCCGCGTTTCAATTCAACAATGACAAACGTGTGGGCTTGAGCCTAAAACCTCTAGAATCCATGGTGATTCCTTGCATCACCATATCCGGTACACGGCCCACCTTTTATCTGGTCCCGGTCACGCTCGAGTTGAGCACCGCTGTGATCACCGGCCAATACCCTCCGTCAGAGACGCTGGTATCCGTGTGCATTACCATCGCAGAACACTCCCGTCGGGTGAGTGACGGAATGGAGGACATTGGTTACCGCAAAGTAGCCCTTCAACGCTTTCTTGCATTCAGGACGTTAGCCAGGACCCATTGGGAGACTATTTTGGACGGTCTTCAGGTGGATTTGCTGTCAAATGCGTCCTGAGTTCCTCTGATCCAGTCATTCGTCTAGTGAATTCCAGTTTCAGTAGCATGTCGGGTGGCCATTTAGACAGGATGGACTCCTTTTTTCTCCCTCAATAGCCTGCCTGCCTATCTACGCATGTAAACACCATACCGAGTTCCTGGGTGCCACTAACCCGCGTCTTCGAATTCCGCACCGCAAATTGCGAACGGATCCTCGGGGCCGTCCAGAAGGACGACGATATCCATTCCAGCCTCCCTCAACCTGTCTAAATGCCGGTCGAAAAAGAAGGTGCGACCCGCATAATAGAGCTCGACACGCTCGAGGCCCGGGGACCGGCTTTCGAGCATCGTGAGGAGGTCATCGTCCCTGCACGACAGTCCGCCTGTGATGCTCAGCGTGCGGAGGCGGGGTAGGAGGTGTGGGCGGCGAGTGCCGGGGAGGATGGTCAGCGCCTGCATCAGAGCGTGCGAATGGACGTCCCAGGGCCAGCTGATCTCGAGACGGTCGACCGTGTCGGCTACTCCGAGAAGCGCGATGAGGTCGTCCTCAGACGACCTCAGGCCGCAAAGGCTGAGGTGCGTGACTGGACCCGAGGATCCGGCCAGAAGGCCTGTAATTTGGACTTGGGTGGCCATGTGGGGATCGGCGATGTCGTCGATGACGAGCGCCTGCAGTTTGGGAAAGGCGATGGAACCCAGAAAGTCGTGGTTAAAAGCGCCGCTGCAGCGCGATATTTTCAGGGATCGAATGTTCGATATTATCGCTGTCCGCTTTGAACTTTGATGAGCCCCATCGCTGGGGTAATAGCACTTGTAAAGCGATATTTCGGCTATGTTGGATGAGGCACGCAAGACGTTCAGCACCTCTACCGAGGAACAATGAAACAAGGTGCATTTGATGAGGCCCGTCCATGGGAATTTGGACGGGATCGGACAGGGCGGCCAGCACAGCGTAAGTTCTTCCAGTAGCGGAAGCGGCCGGGAAAGATTTCCGAGCTCGAAGGAGGGTGCAATTCGGATTGTGAGCGTTTTCAGGATGGGAAAATGGCTGGGGGAGGTCCGAATATGTTCATGTTGGTCAACGGTGAGATCCAGATCCAGGGATTCCCATCGGTGCGAAACTGTGAGCAACAATTCCAAAATGGATGTGTCGTGGTAGGGATCAGAAAAGACCAACGACAGCGGAACTTGTCCAGATCGCTCTAGTTGGAGCGACAGCAGCGAAAGGAGAGATTGCACCGCAATTTCCTCTTCGTGCAAATATATGTTGCACCAGAACCTGGGGTTCGACAGTCCGACCTCCCTCCACCTGCTGCAGACGGTCGCAAAGAGTCGTGGCTTACAGCCGTCCTGCTTTGTGCTACAGTGTACGAATATTTCGGAGAGAATCTCGCTGGGAAGACGCCGCATGGCAGATACCATGCTTCGGTGGGTTTGGATGAAATCGTGGAGAGCAGAACGGCGCTCTTTTACCCGTTCGTCCACAATTTTTTGATCCGTCTCGAGGGCTCGGATATCTCCTTGTGCAGCTCTGATGGCACTGAGAATGACCGGAATTTGGGAATCGAGAGGGACCGTGTTGGAGAGCAACAGCTCTGGATATGGGCTCTCCTGCATCGTGACAGGCGGCCAGAGCTGCTGGGGAGTAGTAAATTGGCGTATACTCCCTCTATGGCTAGGCTTACTGTTTTGTTGCCGCGCGGTTTGGTATGGACAGATGTACGACACTGGGATGTTTTGGGATACAGCCGATGTTCTTGAGAAGGAGAGTGAGGGAGAGAAGAAATCTGTTGCCGACGCCAATTTCAATTTGACGTTCTCAGCACGTGCCTCACGCGACGCTCCCACGGCGGCCTCAACGTCCACAGTTATTGCCAAGTATTGCTGGTTATTGCACAGTCACACGAAACATGCCTCGGAGCTCCACGAGAGGTAGAGGAGCTCATATTTGAGTGGTGCACCGCCGTGCGACTCGAAAATGGACTGAATTCAACTACACGCTCTCGACAAAATCGGAAAATACTAGACATCACTGCAGAATTGGCCTGAGGGGAATCCAAGAAGATTCTGTTGGACTCACGCCTCGATTAAACTTCTCAACCATCAAGAATTGACGAGAATCGGCGATTTCAAGGATCAAAACCATCGGAACCGGAATAGCCCACGCAGTATTTACGCAAGGAATCATGAGAACCATTGGACGAGAAATAAGAAAAAGATAGGAGGCTCTCGTAATCGAATTAGCTCAGTAAATTACTCGCGGAGTTTCTGGTTGAATCTCAGAATCTCAGAAATGATGTCACGTTACGTGGCAGATGCCGACCTCTCTTGCTCTCGACAACTGTTACTTATAACAATGTCGAACCAGTGAGTCGTACTGATACTCTTCAGAATCTTCCTCTTACAGCTCGGTAATGACTTAGGATCGCGTGTACCTCATTCTGTTCAGTGCATTGTCCAGCGAGGAGCAACCTGGGACTTGCCTCAGTGGACAATCTGTATCCGGAGCTCCTTTCCAGCACCACCGTCCCATCCGAGGCTCAGATCTCCGTAATCCGCGATGCCATCCATCGCGCCGAAGTGGAGATCGCGGAAAATCAGCGCATAGCAGACCGGCTACAGCGAAAGCGCGCAGAGCTCGGGGACTTTGTCAACAGACATCGTGGTGTTGTGTCCACCATGCGCAGACTCCCCAGTGAGATCCTGTCCGAGATTTTTGCGCACAATTCTATGCCATTCCAGATCATCCGAGTTTGCAGTCGGTGGCGCGCCGTCGCGCTCGCTTCACCGTCACTTTGGTGTCGCTTTGTCTTGGCAGGCCCGAAGCCTCTGGGACTCCTTGACGCAGACATCGTACGAATCGCTTCACTGCAGCTGCAGCGGTCCAGCCAAGGGCCGCTGTCCATCTACGTTGAGGGCCAATACGATGTCCTTGACCTTTTCCTTGCCGTCTCAGTGCGCTGGCAGGATATCACGCTGGATCTGAACCTCCAGCAATACCAGCACCTTTTTTCATCAGGCGCCGATTTCCCTATCTTAAAGAAGCTCAAGCTCGACATCCAGCCACGGGAGTGGCCTGCAGCCGATTTGGTGACCCAATTTTTCGAGTCTCTTCCGGCATTGGAAGATTTGACGCTCGACACCGACGGCAGCACGATCCCCAGCCGTCTCGCATTTCCCTGGTCGCGGCTCCGAAAATGTACTTTCAACCTTTGTCAAATACAGGATGTTCTGCGCCTCCTCGCGCTCGTTTCGCCCGGCACGCACATATCTGTCGAGGCCTTGGATTTGGAAGCAGATAACGATTTAGAGCCAGGCCTGCGCTCCCCATCACACATTACCGCGCTCACCATTGACGCCGACAATCCCTTTGTCGTCTCGGAATTCCTCTCCGGCCTCGCTGCGCCGGCCCTGAAAGAACTCGTCATCAAGGTGGAATCCCAGGCCGGAGACTGCGACAACCTCGTACGGCAGATCGTCGCTTTCCTCGCCCACTCTACATGCCCGCTCGCGCGGCTCCGCATCGACGCGTGGCTCGACAAGCATCACCTGCTGGGGATCTTCGCGTCTCCGTCGGTGCACGGCCTCGTCGTGCTCGAGGTGTGGAGGGGCGATGCGGACTTCTCTCGAGACGCCATCAGAGTGCTCGCCGAGCCCACCCTGCTCCCGCACCTCCGTGACCTGGCCTTGACCTCCCCGTGCCGCAGAGATGAGAAGCTACTGCTGTCAATGGTAGCAAGTCGGCGCCCCGTCCTTCAGTCCCTACGACTCGAGGGCCATCATGTCCTGTCGCAGGAGTCGGTCGATGCGCTTCGAGGCAGCGGGCTCCAGGTTATCTTGCTGTGATTGCTATTGTGAGCAGTTCAACGACTCTTCTTCCCCTGTTCTCAGTTGAAACTATCGCATATCTGCGGAAATCCTCAGTGGTTCAAACAGTCATCGATTTCCCCGATTTTTATTAGTCGAATTCCCACTCGCAATCTGCCATTTCCTACCTGTCTAATCGCCAAGTCGTCCGATGGCACAAGGTGTGCCCGTTCGACTCCGAGTACATCCATTTCCGCCTATGGGTTTGCGTTCTTGTTTTCGTTTGCTGCCCCCCATCTTTTGCGCACAAGTTGCGCTTGCTTGATTTATTTATTTATACATGTACGTCTCGTTGTTCGATTCCGTCGAGGAAGGAAGTTCATATCAGTTCACCCTACGGACAATAGTGCTGAAAATATTCTCGCCTCCTTCATAGCCTACCTAGCTCAATATCCTGAAGGATGACCTGTTCAACGTGGTCTTTGTCCGTGTAGATGTGGAATTTAGTACGAGATCTCCTTTGAATACTTGAATGGTCCCGGCTTTCAGCAGAGGAAGGTCAAGAGGTTGGTTCCATTTACAGGTAGCATATGGTCCATCTGCCACCCTCCAAAGTTCCGAGCTGATCACTGTCAACAAAATCGGCAACTCTCCGATTGAAATAAACACCAAAACATTGACCACGCCCCCTGCCGTTCATTCGACTACGAGCCCCTGCGCTTTTATAATCTCCCGTAAATCAGACGGTATGGGCTGCCCCCGGAGTTTGACGACGCGCAGAGGACTTGGGACGCAACGACTCCTCAACATATCCAATAGCGAACCAGGGGTGTATCGGAATTTTCCTATGAGACTGAGAGATACGACGTGGGGAACAAGGTTTCGTTCACCCGGCCCACAGATTAATGCCTCCACCAAGTTGAAATCAATCTCAAGGCCTGTGTCCTCTAGAACGAGATGGGGTGAGGTGCGGTGCGAGAGCTAGAATTTCGAGCGTCCCTTGACTGAATACATTATTCAGAGTCAAATGGGTGAGAGCTGATGCCGTCCGCGTTAGGAACGACACGATGTCGTCGGCTCGGAGGGGAGGGGGGACGTCGACGATAAGCCGTTGTAAGTTTGGAACGACAATGTGATGCAGCAAATCTAACAAAGGGCGGTGACAATTGGTAATAGCCAAAGATTCGAGATTTAGGAGAGTTAGGGAATGGTTAGTCTGAAGGGTATCGCTTCGTGCATAACAGCAGTGGAGCGAGACCTCGACGACGTTTGAGGCCAATCGAAGAACGCCCAAAATGATGTCCGAGTTAATGCAGTGGTGACTCAAAGACAATTTCTTGAGCGACGACAGGGAAAGTTCTCGGATTGGCAGCAGTGGATCAAGGACTCTAATCGATGCGTTACCACCATAACACAATTCCTCCAGCGCAGGAGTAGATTGGAAGATGCTCCCAAATTGGTACTCTTCGCCATTGAAATCGTTCAAAGAGCGCCTGATCGAGAGGTCGAGCTTCGTCAACGCCGGGGTAGAGCGGGGGTAGTCATGGGCCTGAAGGCGTCGAAATTCCGAAGCTTTGGGGCGAAGCTTGACATCCTGCCAGCGATGTGCTACCGCAAAAAAAGCATCGAGGATATGAAAGGTTGCACCCTCGGGGAGATCGTCGGCGGCAAAATAGATGGCGAGCGGAGCTTCAGCAGAGCGCTCTAACTGAAGTGATAGAATTGCCTTGATGGTGGAAGGTGCGCGGTGATGGAACCAGGGGCGAGGATTGATGTAGTTCCAGCTGAAGATGAAAATACGACACCATATTCGGGGTGTTGAAAGCGCTGCGGCTCTCCAGAGGCTACAGACCTGTACTAGCATCCATTCTGGATCGGTGGACGGGTTCCACTGGTTGTCGTAGATCCTCTCCCGGGCCGCGCACTGCAAAAAAATCTCCGAAAGCAGTTCATTTGGGAGCTTTCGGATCGGCGCTACGACGCTTTGGTGGTCTGCAACGAAATCCTGGAGCTCCTGGCGCATGACCGCCAGTTCGTCTAGCACCCGCTGCAAATCGTCCATCTTTTCGTCTATCAGGGCGAGGGCTCTCTCTCCTTTGTCTATTTCCCTGCGAATGTCGGCGTATGCAGAATCCTCAGGTGCGGTATTTGAATGGCGAAGTTCTGGGCAGGGAGATGTAGGTAACTCTAGTATCTCCAACGTCGACCTGGGAAACCCGCATCGGAGGCAAGCAATTGATTCGCGGGACATCCTGCAAAGCATGGATGACTTTCATTCAATGTGCAGGCAAATACCCCTCACCTGTTGGCACTGAATGGGAGAATTAAAAATGGAAATCGACGAGGATGGTCAAGCTTGAAGCGGAAGCTGACAAAATCCATCGAAAACCTCACCAAACATGTGAAGTACTAGTAACATTCATTCCATTCCAACAACGACGGCAGAGTAATGTATGGATAGCGATACAATGCATTACGGATTCAGAAGCGATACATACACACAGTACAAAGAATCTATGCCCAGTTGTCAATCAGAGCATCCCGCATCTCGCCGATTATTTTGGTCGAATCCTGTCCTTGGAGCTCTGGAATAAACGGTGAGCACTTAGTAAACAGAGGGTCTGTAGAGTACGAACTGAAGGTAGCCTCAATGACACTAATCTCCGTCGCAGTGGTCTCGAGACCGGTGAAGGCGCACCAATCGTTCACCACGAGCCCAGCACCAAGCACGTCAGACCCACGATTGACTGTGCCAGCCTGCATAACGTTACGGTGAGTAATAGTTGAGGACTGTAACAAAAAGAGGACGCACCACGAGGGGTATCTGCAACAGACTGCTGAGCTCATCCTGATCCTGGACGCTGGTTTTTGGGTGTACCAGTCCGCCCTGGTTTGTTATCACGCAGTAACTTCCCACCAGGACGTTATCCGCGACCGTTTGCCGAAAGACTTCGACTTTGAGCACATCGGCGATAATCTCCTCGGTCTCACGGTCGACGTCGGGATGCACGAGGGCGACGTAGTCGTTGCATGCAATGACGTTCCCAAGGGCGGATAACCGCTCCTCTACCCGTTGTATTGCGACAGCGTCGGGCAGGGAATTCCGCAGGTGTTGTAGCTCCTGGTCGGTGGTTGTTGATGGGACGAGCAGACCGTGTCGGTTTCCTTGGAGGAACATGAACGGATTTTCACAGCGATGGAGGAGCGTTCATACCTGCTGTTAATCGCCCTATTATCCGTGTTCCACCGATGCTCGTATGCACGATGGGGATAACGTCCCCGAGCTCACTCTCGAATGCGGAGTAGAAATTTGTGCTGCCTTGAATGGCAGCTAGACAGTAAGCATTTGTCAGCTTGGAGAACACGCCAATATCGCTGTGGTTTTCGAATTGAATGCCTGGCATCGTCGTGTAAGAAAAATTGAAAAAGAAAATTAGATGACCAATCCTCACGGGTAGCCATGGGAGATGGGGGAGTGGTGGGGGGATGAGGACGGGCTTTTGTAGGGCTAAAAGCGGAGGGATTCCCTTCGATGTGAGGGATGTGGGTTGTCGAAGAAAAGACGAGAAATTTATAAAAGGAAACGGTAGTCACAGGTGTCACAAACCCTCCGCTTCGGTTCCGAACTCTCCAACTCTCAGGCCTCCGCTTTCCGCGCACACAAGTGATTCACACTGCTTGTACTCGTCGTTGTACTGTATGTGCGGAACCGGCTGCCCTTGACTCTTTCGACCGAGTCATTCAGTTGCTATGCTTCGATCCGGCATTAGGAGCAAATTCTCGTTCCGCTGGCCAAGGCCGGTGGGACACAGCTTGAGACTGTCGTCTAATACATCGGTTCCACCCATAACCGCCGTCGAAAAAATTATCATGGACGGAATAAAAGTAACCAAGTCTTGTCCAATTCATTTGACGCGTCCTAACTCACCAAGAACTGTTCCAAAGGCGACCGGGCCAGTATCATTTTCGTCATACATGCAAATGTGCCTTTCGCACCCCACCCATGGGTATTACATGAATCCTAAAAACCCCATCTTTGGTGCGACAGGCGACTTTGTCACCAGCCCTGAAATCAGCTCGGTTTTCGGAGAGGTAATTGGCGCTACCACTGCTTTTATTTTAGTAACAAACCGTGTAGTGAAGCTGCTGGGGGTCTGGTTAATGACTCAGTGGAACCATAGCTCCAAGCGTCGCATACGGATAATCGAGCTTGGTCCTGGGCGCGGAACACTGATGCACGATGTGCTCCGCGTTAGTGGACTTCATCCGGCGTTCAAGGAGGGTTGCTCAACACCTATTAGGTCGCTGCTCATTTTGGAAAAGACCGGCTCGCCGGTGTTCATCTGGTCGAGACGAGTCCTGCCCTGCGTGCTCTTCAAGAAACCAAGCTTTCTCCCAGCGCCCAGAAATATGGGTGCAAGCTCCAGTGGCATGACTCGATTGACCAGATCTCCCCGAGCTCCAAAGAGTACACCATGGTCATCGCACACGAGTTTTTCGACGCGCTTCCCTTCCATCTGATAGAGGTAACGTCGTTGTCGCGTCTATTCCTCCAAAGCATTGAGCGCATCCCAGAAAACAGAAGAGGGCTGGCAAGAAATTTTAATCGCCCTGGCAGAGACCGGTGGGGTAAAGGAAATTGACACCGCCCTGCCGGAATCTACGGGGGCCTTGTCGGAGTCGGGGGCAGCGGAACCATACCCGCGGTTTCGATATGTGCTATCCCCACGACCCACCGCAGCCTCGATGCTGCTCGGATTATCCTCCGCTCGCTTCCGAGACCTCGGCATTGGTTCCCGCTTAGAAGTGTCGCCGGTGGCATTCAGGACGATGCGAGCGATTGGAGAGCTGATCCACGGGAAGCAACCCCCCGATTCCCAGGATTCTCGAGGATGTGGGCTCATCGTGGACTATGGAGCCAATAAAGCCTTCGACCAATCCTTCCGGGTGCGTATCTCGTTTATTTATTACTTGTCCTTTCCTTTCAGTTTACTGAGACATGGCAGGCATTCCAAAAACATGAAATTGTCGACGTATTCCACGCGCCGGGCGATTGCGACCTCACTGCGAACGTCGACTTTGCCTACCTGACGGAATCCGTACAAGATCTAGGTATTTGATTATGTAATTTGTGTCTTTCTGTGCTGACCGACAGCAGTGCCGACGCGCGGTCCCATCCCCCAATCCGCTTTCCTCCACGGGATGGGGTTGGAGCCGTACATAGAAGCTGCCGTTGCGGGTACCAAGTCCAGCCAAAGAAAAGCCGCGATCCGGGAGGCGGGGCGCAGGCTTGTGGACCCCCGGGGCATGGGTAGAGAGTACATGGTGCTCGGGATAGGCGGTCAAGTCAACGACGAAGGCAAAGTGTACCCTTTCGATCTGTAGACGCGACGCCACCACGTAGCTGGGTGATACCCCGCAACAGCTATCCAAGGCACGGTATTACATACTAATGCACTAATGTCTTCGGAATCTTTGAGTTGTGCGATGATTACATGTACACATGTGTTATAACCCTCCAGTAGCTCGACTCTTCATTTAATCGATTAGGACGGCGGCACATCACAGTTCCCAAAGACGGGCGGGGCCCCGTTGTCCGGTTCCAGCATCAGCTAGACGAGACACATGAGCAAGCGGACAAGGAAAAATCTGGGGACGGACCTTGACGGTTTGCATCGTCGTATACACCGCAGCGACCAGCCCAAACACGATCATCGCGATATCCGCAGCCTTCTTCGTCCTTGTGTTCGCGCACGCCTTGTAGTGCAGCATCGCGGGGTAGACGTAGCACAGCGGGACACTGCAGGCGCTCCGTTAGTCAGTCAGCGCGAAGCACCCGAAGAAAAGCCTCACCAAGCGAAGCACCCGATGAAAGCGACGAACTTGTCGAGATCCGCCGCGCCGGCCCAGCTTAGAAGCGCCGCGAAGAAGACGGTTGCGAAGCGGAAGATGTTCTTCGTCCACTTGACTTTGCTGTCGACCTTGCCGCTGCGCGTGAACAGCCCGTTCTCCATGATGCGGATCGCGGGGAACAGCTGCAGCGGCACGGAGAGCATGATGGCCAGCGAGTAGATAAATTGCACCTGGAAGCGCCAGTCAGGACGCAAGCAGCGAAGTAACCGGGTTTGAGAGTGAGCGTACCGACTGCACCATCTTGCTCTCGGCGTTGAGGTTGACGAGGACCACCGTCTGGATATCAGAGCCGAAGGTAGCGTAGGCGAGCGCGCCAGCTCCTCCGAAGAGCACTGAGGGGAAGTAAGCTCGGAGTAAAGTGAAAATAGGCAAGACTGCATGCCTAGTACGCCCAGCATGACGCCCGTCAGGACCTTGGGGAACTTGTGTGGTTCCTGCATCGCATCCGTAATGGGGATGACCATTCCAACGCCCTCAAAGGAAAACACCGCTACACTGTAATCGATATGTTAGTGCTTGGAGGGAAACGAGGAAGAGGACACGTACCCCACAAACAACGAAAAATCTTTCGGATTGAAAAGCTGAACGTCGGCGATGCCCCGCTCGGCGACGAGGGAAATCTCGCTGCTGAAGATGTATACCAGCCCCACGAGGATGAATCCATCCGCAATGAGGGCCGTGGAGCTCAGCTTCGCCAGATCGCGGATTAGCACGAGAGGCAGGAAGACGATGAGCTGTATTAAGATGAAGTATTTTATGTCGATCAATTTCAAGCAGTGGGTTATGCCCATGACGAGGGCCTAGACGGAAGCTGTCAGGAACCTCATGCAATCGAGAACGTGAATAGTTACTTGTAGATTCTGTGAGACGAAGATGATGTAGGCAGAAACGAAACCAATTTGCGATACGACGATGGACGCCAGGATAAGATAGCGCATCCAGGGGCCATATAGTGCACCACCGATATCTGCCGCGGGTTGAGACTGTCGAAATGAAGTCGAAGAAAAAAGCACGGACCTCCAAAGCTCCCCGAGACGACAAACTTGGTGTAGACGAGCAGCAGGAAGGAGTAGAGCGAAATTAAAGCTATGAATATGAAAAGGAGGGACGAGAAGAGGATCCCGCCGTTATAGAAGCTGAAGGTGATGTTAGCAATGGCCAAGGTCTGAGGAAGATACGCACGCCTTCCCGAGGAACAACACCCCTGTGCCGACGAACGCCTTGAGCAACTAAAAACAAATGAGTACGATATTGCGGATATAAGGCGGGCAACACAAACCATGAGTGTGGCCTGGGCAACGGTGGCGTTCCCGTGAGGCCCCTTGGACACTGACGTGCGCCTGCGTCGGGAGCGCGACGTCGACCGGGTGACCGCCGACCGGGTGCCCAAGAGCGGGGCATTCTCCGTCGCCTCTGCCTCGGCGGCAGCAGCACCCATCTCCTCGTCATCGTCAATCTCCTCGTCTTCCTCGAGGTCTTCTCCGGCCTGGAGATGTGTCGGTCAGAATCGGTTCACCGGAACAGAAAAGCGCGCTCACAAAGTGCCCGAAGATGTACAGGAACTCGATAAAGTTATTGAGGATCCGGGGCTCCTCTTCCCCCCGCTCCGTTGCGCGCATGAGAACGTAGTTGCGGCGGAATCCACCGGGTTCGTGGATGTGCTCGAATGCCGGGTCGGGAGTCGTGGGGCGCGGTATCGTGAGCGACGCAGCGCGGCCGCGTCCGCCTAGTTTCCGCTGGTCCGAATGCCATTTATAAATGTCGTGCCTTTGGAATATGAGAACGGGTACAATCTGAATCGAGAGCGTCCTCACGTCACATCGGCACCAGCAGCATGATACGGAATGGGAAATGGCTCCGTATCTTCTCTCTGTACATGAGCATTGGCGTGCGCGCCCGAAGACGACCTGCGAGACCCCGATCCACCAGGCTGGGGGCCGAGTGGGACGTCTAGCTCGGACGCCGGAGTGGAGTCTGCTTCCCGTCGTTCCTCCTTAGAAACCAGGTGTCGTCGCAAAACGCGGGCCTTTTCCTCGTCTGGCAGATCATCGAGGTCGAGGTTCAGCTGCGGGTCGCTGGCATCGGGTGGGGTCCTCGACCGTAATGCGGCGCTGATGCCGCCAAAAGAACCCGGTTTGCCGTCAGCTGAGGGAACTAATGAGGTATCCGAAACCTGTGGGCGCAAAGATGGTGATGCTATATTCCGGGGTGGAATATTAGGGGGCGGGGGAGTCCCGACATACTGCGCACGCAAAGCGCGGAGATCCGGGGTGCCGTAGGGCGTAGATAACGAGCCCGGAATGCCATCTGCAGGCTCCAGAGCTCGTTTTGTGATGTTTAAGGGCTTTGAAGGAGAGGACATGTTGGTACAGAGGAACCCGAGAAGGAAGGGAAAAGAGTCAGGACGCGTACCCACGTGCGGCTACGCCGCGGCATGTGGGATTTACTCCTAGCCGATTCAACGCGTGTGGGCAGCGCGCAGCGACGTAAGTTTCATGTTTTTACGATGTAGACGTGCGCAGGATAATGAAGTTCAATGTGAAGGCGGCCAAAAGGCGCCGAATAATTACACCTGGTGTCTAGAGTTCATACTTTAGAGAATAAACGTAGCTCGAGATAAGGTCCAGCGAGATAGGCTGGATCTAAGGACAGCCGACTTTCTCCCAGGATCATGGTGTGGAGTTTTGGGGCTGGCAGACAAATGGCAGATGGAAATCGCTTCGACGGTACTGTACCAGGGCTTGCCCGATATGTGCGATTGAATTGCTGCGCGCTGAACAGGGGTACTGAACGGGAACAGTCCAGGCTTAAATCAGCTGCTCTGTATGAATGCAAAGACGAAAGATTAGCTCAACGCTGAGCTACTAGTACTTAGCGCGGTCCTAAGCTCGGGAATCGGAACTGGGAACATCGCGTAAACGAAGATGAAGCGGAAAGTCGGAGATGACTTATATACATAGCTACTTGAGTAGCCGGGGGTCATCGGGAACACGAGGTGGGCGAGTGGGAGGGTTGGGACGAAATTGGACACGCGGGACGAGAGGCGGAAGGTATCACTGTATGGTGGTGTTAGGCATCGATGTCGTAGCACAACCGCATCTTGGTACCCACTGTCGTTCCATCAACCAACAACGCACCTGCATCGATGCCTCCCTGTGCCTGATGACCCGCGTGCTCTGGATACTCAGATCCACATGGCGGTCAAAGCCAAAATAAGTGTGTCGCCCAATCGGGACAGGGGTTTTTACTGGTTCCTGATCCGTCTCGTCCGGAGGCGTTGAATTGTTGAACAGGAACCAAGTTTTAAAAATACAGATTTATCTTTTGTCCTATAATTATACATACAACAGCCGTGATCAAATAAATATCGTGCCAGATAGATACAGTGGGAGGAAATAAATACGGAGAAATGAAGATACATATACGAGGCGTTGACGAGGCGTGATTCTCTCTAGGGACAGCATAAATAAGAGCGTGAAAATGAAATGAAAAATTGGGCGAGATAGCCGAGAATTCAGGGATGAAACATAAAGAGCGCAGATGCCGGTCAGTTGAATCCTTCGAAGGACCAACCGGGAGTTGGTGAAAGATATGAGTGTTTGAGCTGTGCAGCCGTCATGCGTTCATCCGGTTTCCTGCACGCGCTGATATTAATGCCTGTGATATCATGCCAGACGGAAAGAATACTGACAGCGTAAGACATTTCTCCATCAAGTCTTCCGCAAGATGGTTCAAAACGATATCAGCGGGAGGGCGGGGGCGAAGCGTTTGGTGATAAAGCTATGTATCAGAGGAAGATCAGCGCGAGTGCATCAGCGTCGAGATTGAGATGGTTTACCTTGAACAGGACAGCAACAGCCTCAACCCCGAACCAAGGCCGCGACCCCGTGCACATTTCGAGCATGACACATCCAACGCTCCAGATGTCGGCCATCGCGGTGTAGGCCTTGTATTGCGTCCTGACAATTTCGGGCGCCGTCCAGAATATGGCGCAGGGAACTTCCCTTGAACTGTCCCGGATCTGTGTTTCAGAACAACCCAGGCCTTCAATCTTGCATGTGCCTTTTCCGTCCACCAATATATTGCTTGATTTCAGTTCCTATGCGACATGAGATTAATGCGAGGGCAGGGAGAGTGGCACCCACCCCGTGGATAATTCCTCTGGCATGCAGGTAGACTAGTCCATCGAGTATCTGCGAAACGAATGACTTGACCACATCTTCGCTAAATTTCCCGCGTTTGTGGACATTGTCTCGGATCGAGCCAAAAGGAACGTATTCCATGAATCTAAAAGCAAATTAGCCATGAATTCTAGCGCTTTAACACAACGCACATTGACACAAACTCGGGTTCCTCCTCGAGGCCAAGATATTGAACCAAGTTTGGATGACTGAGAGCTGTCATATTCTCCATATCTCGCTTCAGGGTATCGGCAGAAAGACGGCCTTGCGCGACGCCAGCTCTCTGTGGAAAACTGACTTGCTTGACGGCAATCATCTCCCCCGTCGTAGCATTGAGCCCAAGGTACACTCGCCCATGTAATCCTCTGCCGATTGTCTGACCTCGCACCCACTTGAACTGTGCGCCTGAAGACAGCCAAGTCAGCTTCGCAAGCAGCCAGGAGGATAAAGAAGGTGCACGTCTTTCAGCTCCGTTAGCGTAACCGTCTACCATCCTCTGAGTCGGGCTGTCTGGATGTCTTTGACTACCCCACAGTTTCACGGTCCGTCTTCGAGTCGATGAAAGAGTGGTAAGGATATGACAGTCCGGGGATGATAGTTTCTGCTTCCTTTCTAGGACAACTTGACGGATCGATTTCCTATTGGGCTTCACTTCATTCGGTATGGCTATGGGTGAAAGGGGACTGCGAGTCGGACTGGACCGCGTCGGAGAAGGCTCGAACGAAGCTTCAATCGACGTTAACGGAGGGATGGAAAGAGCGTGATTTACGTACTGATGATCCTTTGAATGTGTCTCCGCATTCCACTTGCCTCAGGTAGTGCAGCGAGGCGAAGAGCGAGGGGGTACTATCACGTCAGTTGCCGGCGTCCTTTTTATTACATGCTGCGTTTCCGGGGCCACCCTCGTCCTGTGCAGCCTCCGGTTTGACGTATGTCGTGATCTGACTCTGGAGACCAGTACGTGCGGTGGACGAGCACAACAGCGGAAGCGGTGCCGTGCTCTTTGGGGGTTTGGAACCGTTTAGTCAACTTGAAACGCTGATGGCATCGTGAACAGCCTCAATAGATATCAGTTG
Organism: Mycena epipterygia; assembly: GCA_029281465.1. Taxonomy (NCBI): domain Eukaryota; kingdom Fungi; phylum Basidiomycota; class Agaricomycetes; order Agaricales; family Mycenaceae; genus Mycena; species Mycena epipterygia. The sequence goes on along the minus strand of JARJCQ010000042.1, from coordinate 1,010,120 downwards.
CATTCGCCATGAGCCAGTCCTTCGAGAGGCAATCAGGATTCAGTAGGCAGCACAATCTGACCGGGAAGATGGCATGATTCAAGATGCAACACGGGCGGAAACTATTAAGTTCCCGAAAAGATTCAACAGTGAAACACGTGCCCCAGAGGCGTCTCCCGGTCAAACCCGTGATTAGCGCCCGGCAGTGTTGGCATTGTCAACGCGGCTTCGGTGCCCGCCGCCTGCGCCGCACAGGAGGGGGCTGCGCTAGCTACGCTAGCTTGCCGTTGAATGCCGGACGGGAAATTCTCAGCAGCGGTTGAGGTGCGTCATTAGCTGTATAATGCAGTTCAATTGTACAGTATACTTGAAATCAAAATACGGATCCGAAACTAGTGACCCTTCAACTAGTCCAGGGACCGCCTCCCAAGAAGTTTGGTTATCTCTCGGTGCTCCTTCAGCCAGTCGGTGAAAGTGGCCTGCGGTTCTTGCTTGTCCTGTAAGCCGACAAGGTAGTTTGCGAACACGATCAGGGATCCATAGCGATAGCTGGGCACAGATATTAGCCAAGCGAGCGAGAAAGACAGCCAAAGGACAGACAGATAGTTCACGGTCACATTGCGCAATTTCTGTTCTTTGACCGTTCCCTTTTCACAAGCGTCTACCTTCAATTTATAGCTATGGCGGTGTTTAGAGGAAAGCAGAACGGAACAGAATCCACGACACACTCATAAATGGCCTTTCGAAGGTTTTGAACGTCTTGCATCAAGTCAATGGCTCGGTCCGCGAGTCGCTTAGCAAGCTTCCCGTATGAAAGCACACCGACAAGTTGAAGAATGGTCTTGTACTCTCCTGAATCGTTGTTATATGCGAGTTTGTGGACATCAGGGAAACGATCAACATGCCTTGTAGATAGGCCTCTTCTTCCGACGGGCCATCCATGGAGTCATACGTGTCTAGCGCCAGCTCTTCGTGATCATATTTGGGCTCCTTCCCATCCCAGTTCAGAGTTGTGGCTATTAGGCAGGCAGCCACCATGCCAGTAGTAGTTCTGCCTCGACCCATCTGACAATTGAAGACAAAATCACCGGCTTGCGTCAGGCCCGACCTAACGCGGTCAAACAACTGCGACAGCGCATCGGGTAGCGGCGCTTGCTCATCCGTCTGTCATGAAAGAAGTTGAAAATCCCTCAACAAAAGAGTAAAAGTCGTACAATTGCGATGCGACCATAATCAATCTGACAAGTTTCAGATGAATATTGCTTCTATAGAAGCCAGGCCGCACCTTGAACCCTTCTCTCTTCATCAAAGTAAAGACGTCCCGTGGAGTTAGAATATCAGCTTCTGAGACTGTTTCCCACAACGGCACGATCGCAAAGGAACCAGGGCGCTCTTCGACTTCGTCGTGAAGTAAAACTCGACCCGCATTAGCTTTAACTTCTCGAAGAACATCTTTCTTGAAGCTCTCTTCCATTTGCTCCACCATCGCCGTCGTGACCCCAGTAGCCCTGCGGTAAAAACATCAGATCAGCCTCTCTTTGTTTACATGAGGTATTTCTTACTCGACGTTCTCGAGGGGATTGGCAGCGAGGCGTAGTACATGCGGGCTACCCGCGATATAAATTACAGGTTCCTGAAACATTTCAGCTGGAGAAGCCTCAGCGAGATTGAGTGTAAATTCACCTCTCGTAATGAAGTCCAGAAGACGTTGTTTTGTCCGGAAGGCCCGGCGTCGACTCGTAGCAATGCCCGACGCAAACTAAAATTCGAAAATTAGCCGGAAAAGTTGCTACTAGAAATTATATTACCCCTCCACCGTTGGCATGCCGCTTTGGATAAGGTTAAGCACAGTGGTGGACTGAACAGCGCAGCACATACCTGCCGCATACCATCTTCTCTTCGCGAGGGTTCAAAGAGTCAGTGCTACTTGTCGGAGACAAAGACGGTGAAGGTATGGACCGCAAAGCAAGTGGAACTCGTCGAAAGTTAGGGGCCCCTTCTATACGCCTATTTTATGTTAACAATGGTGGAAGCCAAAGTCAAAAAGATATACACACTCCGGGAGGGTCATTTTCTGGAGATTGAGGAACATGTCGTTCTTGAGAATGGTAGAGGCGGAGAGAATACTCCCAGAACGGTTGACGACAATCTGGTTGACTTCATCAGGGTGCGCAACACCCTCAGTTACATCGGCGCGCTCTAGTGGTTGCAGCGCGTTCACGCCGTCCGCAAAAAGTTCGTTTTCAAATGTTCTGATAACTAATCGAAACTGTGAGTCGTCGGTTGCACGGAGCGTTGGTTCCGCTTACCGGGCTGATTCTTGACAAAGGTTTCTATGCTCTCGAAGGATCGCCTCGTATCCGGCTCCGTGGATTGGAGATACGCTTGGAAGACAATTAGCGCAAAATATCTGTGTAAATTCTGCAGCCCTGTGCATTATATGAGTCAAGATAAAAAATACTAAGAGGAACTGCAGACCTTTCTGAGCGTGCTTTCGTTTGTCCTTATCATCTGTCGCCTGGTCTGCCCTGGTGCGGGCTTCCTCAATTGCATCTCGAAGATTATATACTATGTCTGCGCGATCGATTGCGTCGTCGACTGTCCCCTTGACGGCAAGACCCTTGCGAATAACCCGCAAAAGATCTGACGTGCTGTCAGAACTTCATATAGATAAATTCGAACCAACACTCACTATTAATGATTTGATAAGAATGCCGGTTCCTCGACGGCTCTACGGGTTCCATCGGAGGCATTGACATCATGGATAGTGTTCTTTTATTTTTTGGGGTTGTAGGTGTTGTAGGGAGTCGACGGGACTCCAACCATTGTCGAATCAACAAAAGAATAATCTGTAAATGAGATGAATGTCTATACTGGAGCGAAATTGCTGTCACTAACAGATGCCAAGGTGCTCCTGCCACGACCAAGCTGGCAATTTACCACGATCGGAGTGTCGTTGGACGACGCAAGGACCACATCAATGAGATCCTGCAGATCAGAGAAATCCGGTGGCTTCTCGGCAGTCATCGGAATGCGGTGATACTCTAGCCCGTCAATTGCTTTATGTGTTGCCATCACGTCTTTGAGGACAACCACGTCTTTAACCTCGTCCTGAATTTCTTCCCACACTGGAATGACTGACCCGTCCTCTGATTCGGTGTGAAGCAAGAGTCTAACCGACTGAAATGAGCGACGGACAAGGAATAGGAAGAAACCCGACCTCCCGCCAAATGCCTTCAACTCTGAAATGACGTCACCTCTAAGGCGCTCCTCTAAAATTTCCAAACGCGATGCGGAGATACCTCCGTAGTCTTATCCCAAACAACGTGAGAAATAAAAGACTAAATGACTATGCTTCTTACCCTTCATATTCCTCAACGAGAAGCCTTCCCTTCGAAGACAATACGGGGCCCCGTTAATGTAAACGATAGGTTCTTCCCTCAGCGTAATCCATATTACCCGCTGCGCAGACGGATGCGCATTTTTTATGCGCGTCACTACTTCGTTGATGGCCTCAAGCGTTGGTTGACCGAGAGCATAGATATTGGTCAAAGGGACTCGGCGGAAATTGATAGCGCCGCGTACGCCGTGGTCGACATGGTGTGACTCTTGGAGCCATTGGTCAGATTTCAGAAGGGTGCTGTTTGAGTTCGGAGGCGACTTCAGAATAGTTGTCAAAATGGAAAACGAGAATTGACTAACCCTTCACGCAGAATAATCCCGCTCCGGTTCTTTACACACTGATCAGAGAACGAAAAATAAAATGTTTTGGGACTACCTTGACCACGTGTGTTGAGTATTCATCTCCAAGAATCTGACCGCCTGCAATGGCTACGTCGTTTTTCTTTCCAGGAACCAAAGTGCGATCCTCCCAATTGGTTTTCGAGAGTGAAGAAAGATCGTTGATGGGAGCGAAAACATTCAGGCGTGAACCGTACGATTTACGCAAGAATTTGATTTGACTAGGTTTGAACGATTAAGAACCTTTTATCGGAAGACAAAAGGCGCTTACTTCCATATCTCCGTCCGCGCCTTGCATTCACGTTAGTTCAGAAGTCGAAATAGTGTGCAGAGGAAAGGACCTTCAACCAATCCGAGAAACTTTGTGAAAAATCGTCGGTACCATCAACAAAGGACGCGAAAGCGATTGCGAAGAAACTGAGTAAACAAATCAGGACGACCATCTGTAGACATTTCAGAGATCGTACTATTTCTCCAGTGCCTTGACGGCCTTATCCAGGAAATCTTCGCCTTTCGCTTCATCCATACTGGTCATGGAGTACTTCAGACGATGTATGAGAATATCTTCACGAAGATTCGTAACGTGATCCGCTATTCCATGGATTAAATTCCGCAGAGAATTGTAATAAATGAAATCTCACTAGCATCGATGACGCGATCTACAAGCCTTTTGGCTTGCAGACCGTGATCCAGGCAACCCAATAGACTGAGGATCACTCCGTAGCTACCCATGTGCGCCTTCCGAAGATTATCCAATAGTGCAGGCTGTGTCATCAGAAGCTCGATCGCTGACTGGGAGTTCCGATTTTGGAGACCTGCAGCTCAGGTCAATACGGCGTGAAACCGACGAAGAGAAGTGCAAACATTGTTGCAGGAGATAAGTCAGCCGCAAGAGAGATCTACTTAGATCCTGTTGCGCGCTCGCTTGCTCAAGGGCTTGCATTATTCTAGATTCCGTTTCCTGGGCTCATCCGTCGGGAGAACGTTATCATCGGATGGACTTTCATACCTGACTTGGAGGCTGAAAGGCGGTGTATTTTACGTCACTGAATTTTATGAAAAGGCGAACAACTACACTTACACCGCTAGTGGGGGTTCCAATGGGGATAGGGGTGTTAACCGCAGTGGTCTTCATTACGTAGGGATCGGCGAGGCCTCGAACCATTAACTGCTTCCTCCGGACGATCGATGCGGCAACCATCGCAAACGTAGTGCGCACTGCTCCCATACCACACGAGAAAACAAGAGCGGTACGCAATGGGTCAGTGGCGCGGATAACACGGAGATACGCATCAAGGTAATTGTCCTAGACACAATTAGGAAGATCCGGAAGAGTTGGGAAGAAGGCACCTCAATTGGGCGGTCGGGCGCGATAGGGATCCTGAAATAGAAAACCTAAGAATGGAGAGTTACGCAAGTCCAAGCGTACCGGTGATACTAGAAAGAAATATAAGATATGAAACAGAGATAACATATAAATCACGGACGTCTACGTTCCACCCCTGTTCTTTCATTTGGCCCCAAAGCTCCCTTGAGGTTTTTACATTTGAGGTGTCGACGGAAGTCCACGTAGGCAGTATTGCGCCTTCACCGATATCCGCCGCTAAGGCGCGATAAGCAACCATTGATGAGTAAAGGATACCACCGTACACATCTCATTGTGGGTCAAGATTAAACCACCGTATCTGATGTTCCGTGAATATAGTTCTCGGAAGAACTACAACCATAAGTAACGTACCTAGTGGCTTCTTGCAGGATATCGTTCTTCATCCGATTTTCTATCGCTTCAAGGTTCTCAGCACGATCAGATAATGAAAGTGTTCGTCTTGGCTGTGATGCATCCCGCAACACAAAAGGGCGTCCGGAAATGTACACTAATGAGACGTGAAAAGAGTGTCTCCAACCCGCTCCCGAGTTTGAACTTACCGATAGGCTCCTCGCGAGTGGAAAACCAGACGACGTGAGAAGGGTTGGGTGTACCCGGCCGGCACCTGAGCACAGAGAGTATAGCCCTCAAGCCTTGTGTTCGCGGCTGGGCCACTCCAAACACGTTAAGATCGCCGATCCGTGGGGCTCGAAAGTTGGGAGCTCCATGAACGTTCAGGTCAAGATCCAAAGCACGGCCTACAAACTGAGTTCGACGTAAATACTTACGACCCAAGGACATACCTGAGGGGTAGTGATCGGTTTTCAGGATAAAACCTCTCGATAGCACGCTGCCAGTCCTAGTTTTGACCACAGACGAGCCCGACCGCTGGAGGTGACTCATGAGGTCCAGAGAGGTTCCAGTTTGAGCTTTTTGTGTAGTCAGAACATCGCTTGAGATCCGGTGGTGACCCAGAGCGCCGGGAGGGATGGAAGACGGTCGGTTGTTGAGCGGGTCGGATTTCGAGGCCGGAAGCGAAGGCGGAACGGATACAGGGCGGTCACCTTGCACCTTCCGAAGGTTATTGAGCATCATGGGTAGGCACGGCGAGTTTGAAGGCCAGAGAATTACTGCCTCGCGATTTACACGCTGTGGCTGAAAGGGGAGAGAGTCACGGTCACGATGACGGCGTGTCACGGTTGGTTCCGAACCACCGCATTGCCAGCGGTGAAACCCCGTATCGCGATATCACCATGGCTATTTGGGGGGCTTCTCACTCGTGCAGCTTTTCAAATGCCCCCACTAACATTCGCGTATTACTGTTCCGGCCACGGTGAGCAACAACTTCGGGCTCCACTGAAAGACCCAACTAATTGCTTCCAAAAGGATACGGACATGCGACCAGAGTCTCGGCACTGGCAGGCCATCTACTGCGCCTTCCGGAGATCGATAGGCCGGCAGTTCACATCGTGTCCTCGGCTCCAAAACACGTCTTTGCGGATAGTGTTGCATTGGGCGCTGTTTACCGCAATGCCAACATCGACCCCGTTATCGTACAACCTTTAGCGTGAGGGACCACTCATTTCTTATCCGAATACTACTCACCCTTCCGGTTGAAAAAGTTACCGCGTGGATCGTCAGCAGAGTGTCGCCGTTTTGAAATCGTTTCTCGACGCGAAGGACGTAATATTACAGGCGGAGCGGAGTTGGCTGGGAGAAATCCATGCAAATTGTGTTTTGAGTGATTCCGCATTCATCGGATGGTAGGTTTTTCAATGTCTCCCTTCTGTGGCTGACACTTGTGGCTTATAGCTTGGCGGCCACTTTAGTGGGAATCCCATCCATCCTAATCACCAACTTCACATTCGACTCGGTATACAGCTATTTTTCGACTACACTCATCGATACGCCTGGTGTATCTCCTCCCGAGCATCATCATTTCAACGCTCTCATACCGGATATTCCGGTCTCACTCACAGACTTGGAACCTCTAGGTATCTGTCATTTTATCTACATTCCTCCACGAAAATAACGATTTAGTGGAACATATCCACGCTGGTTACCGATGCGCGGATCTTCTACTTCGTCTCCCGGGATACATACCGATACCTTCATTCGCAACCGACCCCGCTCTTCCTTCTCCTGAGTGGGTCGATCCTCTCACAAACAGGTTTCGGAGCAACATATTCTCTTCCCTGGATAAACCGCCGTCGTCATGTGCAATTTATCCCCCGATCGAGTATCGTGGATCATCACGACAAAAGCCTCTACCTCGACAAATAATACCTATACCGCTATTGGTGCGGTCACCGTCGCATGCTGTGCATTCGCCTGCTGGCCGCTCTCAGCTGCTCGGCTCAATCGGTATCCCTTCTCACCTCCACGACCCAAATTTGACGAGGATTCTTGTCGTGTCTTTTGGTGGCCAGGTATTTCGAAAGCCAAGTAGATCAGGTAGCGCGACTCCGAATCGCCGACCTGGCCGTGACCTGAGCCCTGCACGTGGACCGCTCGGTGGGGCGGCACAGACTTTCGACGCACTCGGCCGATTGCCAAGTCCAACGACTTCAACCAAGGGCTCTATTTTCCCTCATCTGCATATACCGACATCGCTTGGCTCCCCGAACGATCGCTCATCAGTATTCATGCCCCCACGGCTGGCTACCGCCTCTCATCTGTGGATCCCGGGTGCCCCACCGGCAGCGAAACCTCTCACCACTCCGATTTCCCCTCGCCTCGGGGACCTAGCTCCCTTCCAAACCATTCCTCCGACGCCGGACCAAAGCGAGTCGGCGTACGACCAAGCATACTTTAATTTTGAAGACGATCCTCAAGCAGAAGAACTTCCGCGACTCTTACCCGACGCCTCCTGGATCGCTATCGTATGTGGTGTTCCCAAGGAACAGTGGAATGCGCAAGCGGATGGTGGGGACTCGGATCTGCCCGAGGGTTTCTTCGTGGCGCCGCGGGACGTCTATATGCCTGACTTGACGGCCGCCGGCGATGTGCTTCTCGGAAAGCTGGTGCGTGTGGTCCAATATTCGGGTCCGCGGGCCTGCATAAAACTCTAGGGATACGGTACTGTCGCCGAATGTGTCGACTCATGTACCCCGTTCGTATACGGTATATCGGTCTTCCTTGTTCGTGTTCAGCTCTTTGACCTTTTATAGTGTCTCGACCCTTGTTTATCGAGGAACATGGCCTTCGGAGGTTGCTAGATCACGACGGGGTTGGCGTTGAGCTCCCTCGAGATTTATACGAAGCGGGAGATTGGGCTGGTGCCATTGAGGTGGCGTGGCAGAACGGCAAGACGGCCAAAGATTCACAGCGGCGGGAAGGGGAGGCTGGTTTGGGATTGAAGAAACGGGATGAAGAGGGGCGAGAACTGGTAGACATGATAGTTCGGTGGGCTAAGAAATGGGGTTATTGAAGGCTTTGAAGCGGCTATGCGAAGTAGTAGGGAGTAGAAAAACTAGAAAACGACGAAAGTCGGTCGGCGATTTTGGACTTGCTTTGTTCAAGCTTTGTTTCAATTTGCCGCGACGGTCCGGGACAAGTCTTGATCATGATCCGACGGGAATCACAACACCCAGGCAAGTCTCGATACGCTCTCATTGTCAAGGCTTGTTTTCGCCGGCGTGGTAGCTGCCATGTTTCGTCCCATCGGGTTGTGCTGGGCTGAATAAAGGACGACGACTTCGTGCTTAAACAGATCCACGTGTCATTCCCCACCTCGTCCGTTTCTTCCTTCTCTTCACAGCATTATCCGCGTTCATCCCCATCTCGAACTTGAAATGTACCAGCAGCAACCCTGTTGTCCGCAAGGAATGGCGCACTCTCTCGATCGCCGAACAAGACGAATACATTTGCGCCATCAAATGCCTCGCAGACAAACCATCGCGCTTTACGGGATTCCCTCGTTATATGAAAATTTTCTTGAAATTTATACCGTTTTAAATGACCTTGGTGAGTCAAGCTGTCCTTCCGAGTTTCCTAACGCCGGCTGATGAGCTTTGCCCCCCGACTCAGTACACCATAATGGTCCCCGAACGACCCGATCTTCTTCCTCCACCACGGAAACATCGACCGCATTTGGTGGCGCTTCCAGCAGTCGTCGCCCGAGCGTCAACTCAAGCTCAACGGAAACAAATACCCGTTCAACTGGAGCAACTTCACCGACCCGAAGAATACGGTGCAGGTTACACTGGATGACGTTCTCCCGATGTATGGTGGCTTTGCGCCGGAGAGGAACGTCTCGGAGGCGATGTTGACGGAAGGCGGGTTGGATGGGGAGTTATGTTATACATGGGCAAGTCCAATGATGCGTAGTTCGGTGGGAAAAACGTACACCTCCATGGAAGTAAAAGAAGATAATCAAGTTTAAAGCTTTGGTTTCGTGCCAGTTCAGCCCGATGTGTCCCTTACACTTGTTATAAGTGAGGGTAAGTACCTAGAGAGCCCTTAAACCATACACGTGACACCATCAATGTGGCTGTGTATGTTGAACTTGAATCCAACCTTGATCCAACCACTTCAAGATCTGTTGTATGCAAATAGGGCACAAGATCTTTTCAATAAATTTACAAGGAATGAATTTTACGTTTATAATCATTTCGACTCGGATTGAAGGGAACTCATGATCATACAATTGCCTCGGAATAAATCGCCCAGCAGTCCGATGCATGTCAGCCAAACCCCGGCGAATTTTTCTAAGATTTCATAGCGTTGGTATTGAACTCGTCGAATGTCATTTCCGCGGTAGGATTCAAGGCAAAGTTCATGCCAGCCCCTACATGTGAACATGAATATTAACGCGTGCAGGTCCACTACGAGACTATCCACTTACGGCAGTGTGCTCCAGCGGCCTGCATACACGAAGCAAAATGAGGTGCAGTGTCCACCACTGTATACACGAATTGGGGCGTAGTTGTGCCAAGAGCCGAAAGGCTATTACATTAATGAAATGAGACTAGGTATCGCACAGACGCGGTGCGATTGACTTACAAGCCAGAGTCCCATCCATTCACGCCCACTCCTCCGGGAGGGGGAGGACAGACTGCGCCGGAAAAGTTGGTGGTGGTCACAGAGTCTGAAATATGATTCCAACACAGATATCAAACTGCACCATATGCGTGCTTACGGTTCTTCGAGACGCTGGAATATAGATACACAAATATGGTCAAGAATTATAATAACACTGGAAAAGTCACAGTGACTTACAACGTGAAGGTGAGCGTGTCATCAATAGCGGCCTGGACCTGATCGGCAAATCAGACGTCGGAAACTCTGACCGGGAGCCTGAGAGACCAACCTGGTCGGGGGTAAATGTGAGCCCTCCGTTCAGCCCGACCGTTATGGGATGGTCAACCGCTAGGATTGCGGGAATGATACTGAGGAGTACAGTTGTGAAGAACATGTTAGAGCTGGTGAAGAAGGAGATTTTAGTTCAGCCTGAAGGAAAGTGTTGGCTAGTATCGCTCCTTTTATACCTTCCCTCCTCCCTTTTTTTGGATGAGGGGGCATGTAACTGTTACTCTATTGGTCGTTACTTGGGGTTGTCGTGACGAGACGGGAAAACAAGCCGTGTACCAAGGAGAAAAAGAAGAGTCTGGTCCACGAGGACGATTGGAAACAGTGAGCTCACACACTATTTATCGGGGCAGACGGTCTTCTTCGACCTGGCGTGTCACTAACGGTGTCAGGCCTGTGTTTGATATCAACAGGCAATATTAAGATATCCTGAAATCCTGGGTATAAATGTTGCAGGTATATTGCGGAAGGCAAAGAAAAAAACTCCTTATACCACTGTCTATTTCGGAGGTAGACAACCTGGGAATTCGAACACTTGAAAATAGTGGCGGAGGTTGGAGGGACTTAGTGCCTTGTTGTTACCAGTACTTTGTTTCGTGTAGCGAGAGCATGTGTGCCTAAATTGCGCAAATGAGCTTTCCCCGTGGAAACCCAATTCATTGGATCATCCCAGAGCCTTGAAGGGCGAGCCAGAAGACTGTAATGGGATAATTCTAATGAGAAACCCGGTTTCTCAGAGAAACCCCTCCCTGATAGGAAGTGTTATTGAGAACCCGAGTTTCGCGAGAAATCCTCCCCGAAACGGTCGCCAGTGGCCGCCGGGGACGGATGGCCGCTGACCCCAGGTGGTTATACATCTACTTGTAGCCAGTTTGGTTCAGTTGGGGCGTGTCAACAGAAATTATGCTGATGCTGTGGCACACGGAGCGTATCGGCTAAATAAAAACTGGCTACGAGTAGATGCATAACCACCAGGAGCCAGCGGTCATCCGTCTCCGGCGGCCACTGGCGACCGTTTCGGAAAGGTTTCTCGCGAAACTTGGGTTCTTAATAACACTTCCTATCAGGGAGGGGTTTCTCATTAGAATTCTCCCATGTAATGCGCGAAATTCGAAAACCCGTTCACCTTACTATCTTGCCGACATTCGCGACGACTCGATCTCTATACTTCACGGACGGTAGCCGGATTTTGTCATAGAAATTTGAGCGTGAGGTTCTGGGTTCATTACCGAACGAAGTACAGGTGAATCCCGGAACCGAATGGTTCACCCTGAGAACCAGGTACAGTTTGTATACATGTCAAAAGCGTCATTTTAGCGGTCTTCCGCTGTCATTGCCAACTAGAGTCAAAATAGTTAATGTGGAATCTCGCTCACCTTCTGTTGCCGGCGCTAAGATTTGACGCCCATGAGAGACTGGATTCCGGGTCGAATGTAACCGAATCGGACAATTCGCATTCATATTGATCCGATGACTGCAACGGCGGCCAGGCTCCCAGAAGCTCAGAATACGCGTGGTATCTTTCGTCTTTTCAAAGTGACGTTCTACCCTAAGAATCGAAGGCACGACTTGCCCTACTAGAAAATAATGGAGTCAAATTGATTACTCGTACGACGAACTGTCTGGAAAATGTGCCGAACTCTATAAATAACACGAGAATCGAGACGAAGTCGGCTCCCAACCAACTAAAAATACACGGTCAGATTCCACGTTCCGAATTTGAGTTGAACGTCAAGTTCTTACCACATTGCCAACAATCCAGAATGTGTTCAGGGTCACTGAATAATGAGTGAGTACGGAGAGTGAAATAACACATGAGAAAAAGCTACTATTTGCGCTTCAGTTGTAGAAGCCGTGCATGATTGCTCCCCCAAAAAGCTAGTTCGTGCTCCGGCTCGTGAACGGCTCCTTCGTTCTGCGTGAGAAACACATCAGGTGGACCCCAACCAACACAGTTGCAGACTCACAGAGTAGGATCCGACCGGAGTGATTTCGCGCAAGGAGTCAATGGATGTGTTCACCAGGTCGTAACCCTGGCGTTTCTCCGCGGTGGTGGCGTTCCAGTTCCAAGGTACCTTGACTGTGACGTGATAGACGGAGTCTCGCCACGCAGGCGTGACGCTGGTCGTGTTATCCCCCGGGAACGACGAAGGTGCGGTGATGTCGAAAAGTAACGTGGGCGTTAGCTCAGTTGCAGTGAGCAAGGCGTTGAGGAGCTCGGTGCGATTTGATTCAGATTGGAAATTGGCTCGGGGGATTAGTCGCGAGGCCATGGCGATGCTGTATCCAACAGGGGGTCCTTGTGCTGCCAGCTCCGTCTCGGTGAAGACGTTGAAAAATGACAGCCAGTTAGGGAATTCCAGGAGCTCGTAGACACCTGTCCCGGTCGCGTTCAATCGATTCCCGAAATCTAGCATCGGCGCCATGGAGGCAGCATGCTCAGCTGCGGTCAGTTTGGGCGTGAGGTAAACTGCGGTCCCGCCCGATACATAGCCACCATATCCGTCGTCGGCCCATTTCAAGCCGTTGTCAATCATGATGGAGTACAGTTCTTTTGTTAGATTGACGCTGGGTGACGAGATCGATACTAGTATTGCCTGGACAATCACGATTGGGGAGGCCAGTGTCGTACTTTCAAGGACAACACCGAATGTGCCTCCGCCGCCTAAGAGGAATAAATAAACTGCTCTGGTCCATAAAAAGAACGGACCTCCACGGAGTGCCCAAAAGAGATCTGTATTCTGGCAAGCATTTGCAACACGAACTTCACCGTCAGGAGTCACGATTTTGAACTCGAGCTGAAAGAATTTAGCTGGGGATTCAGTAAAACGCTGAAAGCACTCACGACCCTGTCCACGCCCAAGCCCATGGTGTTCGAAAGGGCTGAATGACCTCCACCCTGGAGAATGTTAATTAGCAAACGACGGAGACGAACAGAAACTGTGATTTATATACCTGAAGCCAACCGCCTGAAACACCCACAGTTCTATCAGTGCCGCCAACGATGGTGAAGTTATGCGCATCAGCAAACTGATAAGCCTGTTGCCATTGGACGCCAGCCTAAGAAAAGGCCACTCAGCCACATGATCTCAATTGCGGCTCGGGGGAGCTCACTCCTACTGTTAAAGCGGGGCTCGGCTTCGAACATCCTTCCGGTAAGAAAGTGGCGTTGTAAGAAATCTGAGGAAATCCTCAGCACCGCATTTAGGCCTCGAAAACAAAGAATTTACATCTTTTAGATTATGTGTCTACGGAGAAATCAGCAGAGAAAGAGCACTTAGACGGGCAGGACACACCCATAATGCGAGAGACCCAGGTGCACTGCTTCGACCCTTGTAATCGTGCTGAAAACACATCCATCTGACTCGTGTCGGTGGAAAGCTCGGAGTCGTGCTTACCCCGGTGTTCTTGATCACCAGTGGAACTGATGTTTTCCTCGTGAAATTGAAGGCAGCAACGACGTCGGCTGCAGTGCGTACGTCAATCTGCATGAGACCGTTAGACTATGAGACTGGCACAAAAGAAGAAGGAAACCGGTCTCACAAAGTAATCAGGGACGCTGCCGGTGTGACATGTTTGCGTGGGGAGTGAGGGTGTAGGATTTTCCGGGTCGATATAATCGAGGAGACACTGCTCGGCCGAGCTCTGGCAAGTCTCCCACTGCGTTATCATATAAGCGCCTGAAATATTGCTTCGCACAACTACAGGTGCGCAATTAGTAAGGAGCCTTCAGAAAAAAAATTACAGCTTACGCTCGTCATTATAACCAGTTCTCACTACATCGCAAGCAGTAATATTTGGTGTGAATGCGATTCCATCAAGGTCGGAGAAGCACGGGCTGCTAAACGGGACCCCTTTTAGGAGCCTTCCCCCCACTTCGACGCTCAAGTCATGCCAGTCGTCTGAGGTTGCTATTGCAATCGTCTGGCGGCCGGGAAATGCGAGGAAAATTGTTAAGATAGCCGAGGAGAGCTTCATGAGAGACGATGACGATTAGACCTCCGAGTCGGAAGATTTAGGGAATGATTCCAAGGTGCGAACACCCAAAGGTTTTATGCAGAGTCGCCCGAGTCCTCCCCGATCTTGAGTGGTTCCAAGACATTCTGGGCAACTGCGCAGGGGTACCAAAGTGAATATCAGAGCACTGCCAACGCGGGGCGCTTGCGGATCGCAGTATCAAAACGAGAGTGAGATGACCGCGCATGGTCTCCTTTTGGTAATCGACCGTTGAGCCGTCGAGTCGTAGACTTCTGTGTCCGAAAATTGTACGAGAAGCTGACGAAGATGGCAAACGCATACCGAACGCGATGCGCAGTACGCGAGTCACGTCATGTATAAATAGGGCCAAACAACACGTACGCGTCGAGAATGACCACAACGTACTCGTACAACTATAATCTCAAGTAATATTTATGCATCTAAATCCTAGGCAAAAGATACTTCTCGACGATGGCGGTAACTCTTGGATCTACTCTCCCTAATATGTCCACCATTTCGTCCTGAGAGAACGTCTCATTAGATTACGGCCACACAAACCTGTCTGACCGCGACGCACCCAGATATCATCCTGAACCTTTGCACCTTCGGCGCTCAAGACATAATCACTGACTTCCTGCACCTCGGAAATCGCGATGTATGCGCCACGGACTTTCTCGGGGCGGTCTTCATGCGCGAGCGCCCCCCACACGAGTTGACGGCTGCCTACTTCCGCCGTGGAGGCGAGAGTGCGCTCCATTAGGAAGTCGACCACGGCCTGCATTCCAGACAAGGACCGCCGCAGCTCGGAGTAGCAGTACCCAGGGCACACGGCGTCGACGATCACTGGCGTCGCGGGCGGGAGCCGTGCATTCAAGGCTCGAACGAAGAAGACGTTAAGTATTAATAATATTGTGAGCGGGCCCAACAAAAACGTATACAAAAGGCGCATACACTTCGTGAGCTCGTATCGAGATGCATACGCCCTAGAAGTGGATTAGTTAATTTTCCATGCATGGAAATTAGATGGCACACTTGGGGGTACAGTATTCGGCGCTGCCCAGGGTCTGCAAGATTCCCGGCTTCTCGGAAACGTTTTGATCGATGTCGGTCCAGTAGTGCATTCCGCTTGAAACAACTACGATTCGGGGGAATGTGGAGTGCTCGTGGGCCGTTTTGATCATGGAAGGGAGGAGCAGAAGGGCGAGAAGGGGGCTCGAAAGGCAATTAACTTGAAGTCTGGGCCGCATTGTTAGGAAGAGCTAGAAAATTTTAACAAATGGACGAACGCGATCTCCCATCCATCCTCGGTAGGTTCGTATCTGACAGGTGCGACGGCGGCGTTCTCAACCATGATATCCAATCGGCCACCATCTTGCTCAAACTTTTCGGCAAACCGCTTGACGGATGCGAAATCGGCGAGGTCGATGATCCATAGCTCTGCTGTCGCATAGCCAGTCTCGACTTTCAATTCTGATGGTGTTGTAAGCGAGACAATTCGCTCATGTTTGGGTTGCAAACATACTTTCCACGGCGGCCTGTCCTTTGGTTTCGCTGCGGCACGCCAGGATGAGCCGCCCCGGGTTCATCGTCGCAAAATGCTTCGTTGCCTCGAATCCCAACCCTGTGTTTGCACCTAGGACAACGACCGTCTTTCCTGTTAAATCAGCCTTGACCAGTGGTTTCGGCTTCGTTAATTGGCTCTTGATGAAGTCCCAGGTTGTCGGACGCATGGCGGTGTTATGTTATGGAAAAGTTGGATGGAATCAGTGTCAAAAGAGCATATATATGACCTAGCTCCTGCCGACGCCGAATTGACGCGTATGATCGTTGTTAATATCAATTTGAGCGGGATTCACGGATGCTGATGCCGATCTTACCATCATGTCGTGTTTTTGGAATCCAGGCGACCTCTTTGAAACTAGGACCAGGCTTCTACTTGGGGTACTACCACTGTGCACTGCCTGTCGCCACGCTCGGCCAGACTCGCGAGGTCCAAGCGAGGTCGACGGCCTGAGGTCGATCGCGCTAGCGCCCATTTTAAGATGTACCTGAGTCCCTGCTTCGGTTCATGTGGATCTCATGGACTCATAACCGTGCAGAGCTGGCAACCGCCGATGCGGGGAATTTTGATGCACTAACGGCTCACCGGTATCCTCTCCTGCTTTTGGCAATCAACCGTTGAACCGTCGCTCTGTGTCATGCGCTTTTGTCATCACTTTCAACTTTAAATATCGGGAGCCGACCGTTTCGCTGACCTTGATCATTGTTCAAGTTCTACAGCTGGCACGGCGAGCAATGAACGCGGAACGAGCGAGGGAGTACTAGTACCTGGTCGCTGATAATACCGCAATGACTGGTCCTCGGATGATCTCCGGATTGCTTCGCGCCATGATGCCATCTTCCAAATATTTTTAAAAAAACACCAAGAGGACATTGAAAACCCGATTTGTGCGGTCGACGAAAGAAAAGAATCTCTCAAGATGTACCCCCCAAGATGTAAGACTTCCCAAGACAAAGATACGCGGAGATCAAGCTGTCAAATGTTGGTCAAATGCAAAAGGCTGTCTTCTCCGAGGTTGGATCAACATATAATATCAAGTCCAGGACTAAAGACACGCACGACTCGCAATACGGTGGAAACCAATCGTTCCGATAATGAGGCTTATCTACGGATGAGTGACGGAGGTAATATCGAGGCCCTTCCGCGCAAATCCTCGACAAAGGGAATACGAGGCGATCCAGTGTTCCACACCGCCGGATGCATTTCTGCGACGGGCCCATTCGTGCAGTTGAGAGGCCAGTAAGGGGTAGGCATGACATGTGTGAGACGAGGCGCTCCGATGCGTCTGCGCACATGAAGCGCCGGCATAAAGCACTGGCGGCCGGCTCTAGTGCCGGTTCATATCGGCGCACACCGTATTCCGCCAGATCACAGCGCCATTGGGTTGGGAAGAAAACAATGAAGTAGAGAGAACTACGAGACCACCGTCGTGATACTCGTAGTCGTGTATTGAGGACTGAGCGGAGAGTTTACACGTAACTCGATGAGCGGAGAGTTTGCACGTGGTCAGCGAATTTATCTGCCTCCGCAGTGATAATATTTGAGGCTCTCTGGGTTGAAACGATGGGCACATGCCGAACCGTAGCCGGGGATGAGACGAAATTCACGTATATTTTCTGTACCTCTTTTTTAGAAAAAGAAAGTCGACTCTCGATCTTGCCTCGATCTGTACTCGATACCGATTTGATTTTGTTCAGTTAGACTACAGTTACAACATTATACAGCACAACATCGATAGCGATCAAATACAAAAAATGAGGAAACAAAAATTAGGCTTAAGCGTGATTCCCATTGTTCCTCGGCGCCTTCGCCGGCGCTGTGCGGCCACCGTCGGGGGAGCGCCTTCGCTTGTTGCGATTCCACGCACTCTGCCGGTGGAAAGGCAGCGGGAAGTACACGTCGATCGACGGCTTGCGGGTGCTGCGCGGCACAGACACAGCTGCGGACACGGCGGCCCCCGGCGTGCTCGTCGCCGGACTCCCGTGCACCAGCGTATCGATCGCCATCGACGCAGAGCTTGGGGTGCCCGCCACCGACGAAGACGCGGGAGGCTTTTTCTTGTACTGCGCAGAGAAAAATCAGCACCAGCATATTGTAAATGTGGGACGACGCACGGTCTCGAGCTCGGGCTTCCCACGCCATTTTTCTATCGCCTCGCAAAAGCGCACTGCGGCGCGCTCCACGGGCTCGGCAGGGTACTGCCACGCGAGGTCTTCCATGTGCGTGGAAAGGTCCGGGGTGGATTGTGGGATGTCGTAGAACTTTGAATGCAATTAGCATGCACCTACGAGGAAGGAGAGGTCAGTTTACCCGCCGCAACCGCGTCTCCATCTCCATCTCGAACTCCTCCTCAGCGAGGCCCTTGTTCCCCGAGTTTCCGTCGCGCAGCGCAGGGAACAACATCCGCGCGGCGTCCAGCAGACTCGGCAGCTCGTCTGGGTCGAATTCCGAAAATTCGTCTTTGGGCTGGTTCTCCTGGGGAGGCGTACCCATACCGAGCCCGACCTTGAGCAGGCAGTCGACAGCGTCGGGGCCCCGCCAACTCGCGGTCAGATACCCCTCGAGCACGGCGCGTGTGAGCAGGCCGGCGAGAAGCAGGTACCATTCGCGCGACGGGCGCAGCGCCGAACCGTACATCGGCGTCTGGTTCTCGTACGGATTCACCGTGGCTGCTTGGGCAGAGACAGGCGTCGCGGGCGGCGGCAACATCTCCAGATCCGGCGGGGGCGCCCCCTCCCAGCGCTCCGTTGACTCGGGAGACGTGGAATCCTCCTCATCGCCATCCTCCTTGTCCTCAACAGGCGACGCTGGCTCTTCCTCTTCTCCGCGTGCCTCGCGCCCCATCTCCGCCGCGACCATCGCAGAGAGCCGGAGGAAGCGGGTAATGAGCTCTGAAAGCTTCGTGTTCCCTGCGCCATTGCACGCTGCGCCGTCACCCTCCTCCACGTTGCCCTTCATCCGCCGGCGAAGCACCGTCCCCATGCGCGCCGGGCCCGACAGCCCCGACCCAATCCCACTCCCGTCCTGCCAGCCCGTGATCCCCCCACCCTCGGGGCTCACGCCGCCTGGCATCGCCTTCCAGTACTGCGCGCGGCCGCTCCCTCCGCCACTGTAGTCCCCGCCGAACGACGCCGTGCGCCCGCGGCTGCCGCTGGCGCCCGTACGCATCGTCGACTTGGCCTCGACACAGATCTCGCATCCCGTATGCAGGTGGCGCGGGCAGCGGAACGCCGGGGGCGAGTTGGCCGTGCTCGGGTCCGCGCCGGCCATGTACAGAGAGCGCGTGCGCGTGCTCGGCATCGGGGGCGAGCGCGGTTGCACCTAATCAACACTCGGTCAGGGCCATTCTTCGTGGTTGTGGAGAGACACCCACAGGATACATCGGCCCCGGGCCCGGACGCATGCTCGAGCTGGGGCGCGTCCACGGCTGCACGTTGGGCTTGTCGGGGCACGCCGCAGACACAGTGGCGATTGCGGTGAGCGCGGACGGGAGAGACGGCGGAGGCAGGGCCTCGTCTGGGCTGGGGACGGGTGGCTGGGGTGACATGCTGGCCTGCTGCCGGTGGCGATGCGGCGGCACCGGCGCCTGGCGCGCGAAGAGGTCGTTGATCATCGTGCCCAGCGCAAGGCGCAGCCGCACGCCGTTGGGCAGGGTATGTGGGCCCGTGTTGTTCGAGCCCGTGGGCACGATGCGCGGCGAGGTCGGCGGCGTGAGCAGCTCCTCGTCGAGCACGCGGTGCGCAGGCGGCGGCTGGTCGAGCATCGACGTGATGACCTTCTCCAGCCCCTCAGCGCGCAGGCGCAGGGAGCTCGCGAGGATGAGATCTTGCGTGCGCAGCCGCTCATCCTCGTCGTCGTTGTGCGGCCGACCGGGGTCCCCCGCGCGGGCCTTTAACGTGACAGCATCCTCGCCATCGCTCCCCACGTCGTCCTCCTCCTCGTAGTTCTCCGGCCGGTGACGGTGCGCGTACTGCGGCGAGCCGGGCCCCCCTGTGCGGTCGGTCATCCCCAGCTCTGCCCGTGCCTGCGCGAAGCGCGTACGCCCTGCGTAGAATACATACACGTCAAAAAATCGCACTATAGAACAGGTAGCGGCTGACCGTGCACCCAAAGCATGTGGTCGATAATGAGCGTGCGGGTGCTCTTCTCTCGCGGCGGGATCGAATGCAGGTGGTGCGCGTGCTTGTGCGCAGGCGCGCGGAATGCATTCGGGTTCGAGCCGGATCCGCTCGCACTCGAAGACGACGCGGCGAGGTTGTTTGCGGTGGATGATAGGTTCGACACCGCCTGTGCTACCCTAGACGGCGAGTTCGATGCGCTGGAAGTGCCTTGGGCCCCATTTGAGGACTGACCGGCACCATTCGAGACAGGGACCAGAAGGTATGGGTTTGGGGCGGACATGGCACTAGTAGAGTCCCCAGAACGCCCAGTTCAAAGCCTTTTGGGTCGAATTTTAAAAATGTGCGCCAGCAACGCAGCAGAGAATATCTGCACCGAGAAGTGGTCAACGTTGAGCTCGAAGTCCAAAGCTGACTAAGCTACATGTACATACTGAGCTCCAAGTCCACTCAAAACTGGCTGGCAAGTATTTCATTTCGACCCAGAGCTATGTATACACAGTAAGTACAATGCACGCTTCTTCTTCAGCGTGTAGTGGGAAAATCAAGATATGGCGATACAACGTCGAGTCAAAATCGCAAGCCAAAATGTCAAGGTGAGAGGAAAGTGTATCCACAAAAAAAGGGAGTCAAGATAGGCATACAGCAATAGATAGCAAAGTAATAGCGGAGAAGGGCATTGAAACGAGGGTATTGTAACTGTATATGTGCGAACGTCCGGGGATATGACAGGAGGAAATACGGAATAGAATACAATCAAGAACGAACGGCATACGGAAGATGGAGGGAGTCAGAGCGGGGACAGCAGGCAGACGAGGATGACAGGATGAATGAGGGACGCGCTATAGTGCGACGCCGTTCATGTTCGCCCACGGGTCCTCCGTCTTCGCGAGCGGCATCCGGAGCGAGGGTGGTGGCGGGGGCTCGGGCGAGCCGGGGTAGCTACCGGTGCTGTAGGAGCGCGCGCGCCCTGCCGTCTCCCCAGGCATGAGCCCACTGGAGAAGTCCGGCATGCGCCCGTTCGCCTCGAGTGTCCGCTGGCATTCGGCGCCACCTTCGGAGCGCACTGCAGTCCATCGTTAGTAACAGAATTCAAAAGAAAGAAGGAGAGGAAGACGCACAATGCCGATTCAGTGCGTCCATGCGCGCAAACTGCTTGTTGCATCCGTCACACGTGAACGGGCGGTAGTTGGTGTGCAACTGCTCGTGGCGCTTGCAGTCGTGCTGGCGCGCGAATCCCTTGCCGCACCCGGGCCACTTGCACAGGAACGGCTTCTCCTCGTTGTGCGAGCGTATGTGCCCCTTAAGGTTGAAGCTCCTCGTAAACGTGCTGCCGCACCCGGGCACGGGGCAGATGAACGTCGCCTCCTGCTTGCGCCGGTTGTGCGATGCCTTGCTCGTGCGCACGGTGGTAACATTCTGCTTGGACACGATGATCGGCGCACCGTCGCCGACGTCGGGCAGTTCGTCGTACCGCGGCTGCGGAGAGACGTTCGGGCTCGGGTACGGGCTCGGCCGCTGTGACGACGCGCCGCTCCAATTCGAACCGCCGCCGAGGGCACCGCGCTCGCTGCGTGCAGAGCCGGACGACGCACTGCGGTAGTGGCCGTGCCGGATCGGTGGGGGCGGCTCGACGGGGGAGAGGAACTGGCGAGGAGAGCGCATGAAGTCTGTGCTTTCGTGCGTGGGATAGAGATGCGACGGCGAGCGGATGTCCTCCGAGCGCGACTGGCGTACGTGTGTGGGCCGGGAAGCGTCTGACTTGGACCGGCGGAGACCGATGTCGGGAGACAGGAAGCCGTTGTCGAGCCCCGCAGAGCTTGGGGGTCCGAAGGAGAAGTGGTTGTTCATCTGCGGCGTGTGGGTGCCAAACGTGCCACGGTGGGAGCTGCCGCCATTGGATGGCCCGTGTTCAAAATTGTGCCGTGGCTGCTGGCCGGGCAGGACATCGTTCATCGACACCGTGCTGTCATCCAGCGCGGATCCGATGTTGCCCATTTGACCGATGAAGTTGTTCCCCGTGTCCCACTGTGGGGCCTCGAGAGACGCATCCGACTTGCTTCGCGATCTGGTCATGCCGGGGAAGAGGAAGGAGGAGGAGGAAGCATTGCTGTTGTGGTTCGGAGGAGTATTAGAGGTCGACAGCCCTGCAGAGCCCTCATGGCTGTGCGACGAAAACTGGTAATTGGATTGATCGCGGTATTCCTCCTGCTGTGCCGGCTGCTCCCAAGTTTGTGATTGCTGCTGGTTCCCGTTTAGCGGTCCTTCTATACCGATGTTTGGTGAGTATCCTGGCTTATCGGGGCATTACGGGATGACATGACTCACCCTGGTGTATGGCCTTCAAGCTATTCTGGAATGGAACAGCGGTGGAGGCGGCACCTCCGCCACTTACTGGTGTTGCTGGTACAATGTGGAGTCGCGGGCCCATGCCGTCGCCCTCGGGGGCGTTGATGGTCGGTGGCGCAAAGCTGGGCCCCGAGTTGCTGGTCGTATCTGGCATGAGGAGGCGAGGGGGAGACTGGGGCTTCTGGAGATGTGGCGAGCTGGCGCGCTCATGATCGCGCGGAAGGGGCTCTGTACCCCAGTTTGGGGAGCGGAAAGTCATATTCTCGAAGGACTGTGCGACGTCCATGCGCGGGGAAGGAGAGATGTGGTTGGAGGAGATGGAGGAAGCTCTGCTGCGGAGCTTGCTCTCCTCTCCGCTGTCGCCACCACCGTTGCTAGACGGTGAGCTGTAATCGTAGGGGGCGCCGCGAGGATCGGGGCCTGGGGCAACCGGAGCAGAGGAAAGCTGGGAGTGATCGTAGGGGCGCGACATGTAGTCGCCCTCGTTAAACATGAGCAGAGAGGATGACGGAGGGTCGTATTCGGATGGATCGTAGTCTGGGACGGATACACCGCCTGCAGGCTCGGGCTCAAAAAGACCAAAAGATTCCTGTTCGCCGCTGAAGCTGAGCTCGGAGTGGTTAGAGTACGGCGAGTTGTGGTATGAGCCGTTGTAGGAGGGCGTGTGGGGGAAGGGAGGGCTGCCCAGATTGGAATACTCGAAGGTCTCGTACGGAGATTGCGGGTCAAGCGAGATGTGAAAGTTTTCGGGAGACGAAGGTTGGAATGCTGGTTCGGCTATATAGTCGCGGTCCTGATGGTGAGGATCCATTCGAATCAATTGGGGCGAAAGGCAGTACACACGAAAGCACGATGCGGTGTCGGGGAGAGAGGGTATGAAGCGTGACGCGGTGACTGTCACACATAAAAGTTTGTAACACTGAAACAACAAGACACGACCCTGGGCGGCCTCTGAGACCATCATGATCCATTCCCGTACCTGGTCGTTCCCCTGTATTCCCCATCCTCCTGCAATTTATTATTCAAAGAGAAAGGTGCAGGTAATCTTATCCCCCACTTTACTACCTCCAGCACTGCCTGCCAAACACTGCCCCCCTCTTTAGATAATAGATTCGTAGGAGGCTGTACTACTTACGCTGATATCACAGGCGGTGCATCCTCTCTTCTCCTCTTCCGCGTCGTGTTGTGTCGTTTCGTCCAAATCATCTCCTGCATCCTCGTCTTTCTGTGTGACCCACGCATTGCGAGTTGCGAGGGCCTATCGCGACCTCAACTCATTAAATCCTCCTCCCCACGCACGCAACGCGCGCGCATCCCCCTGGATCGTCGCGCTCGCCCCGTCCACATCAAGACGCCGCGGATGCACTGATGTTGGCACTCATCAACCTCTCATCACCGGTCGCATCACGCCCAAAATAAGCTACGTCAAGGTCCCCGTCCAAGCCGCGTTCTCCTGGTATCCGTCGAATCGCTGCTCCTGCGTTATCTGTGTGTGAAAGGCGTCTACATGGACCCTCCGCATATTTTTGCTTGTGCATTTTACGTTAACCGCGCTCTCAAGTGACCACGCTCGACTTGCACCCCCGACCCGCGCTTCCCCGGGCGCTCGTTTCCGCACCAAAGCAGCTGCGGAACCCTGATAAAGGGTCTCGCGGCCAATAAAAACACCGACCAAGCCTCGCGTTCCACCGACCTCCAACCCCCGAGCCTAGCGCGAAATTGGCGAAAGCAATTGGCAAAAACATGTTCTGGAGAACGTTCTAATTGACATTATGTCCACCGGCATTCCAGCTGCTCCCGACCTCCGCGGGAATATCTCGACCACCCGGGAATTAACCTGACGACGACGCGGGAATTGCACGTAGGTTTTTAAGCGTTGGAATTCGACAACGGCCGTGGACTCTTATCCGCCCAGGAGCCCCAAAAGTCAAGCCAGATGCCAAAAGTTGGCGCCTCTTGGGGTGTTTTATACGGACCCCAATCTGGTATTCAAGGTGGTTTGCCCCCTCCACCTTTACTAGGGATATTCGAA
The DNA here is from genome assembly GCA_029281465.1 of Mycena epipterygia. Taxonomy (NCBI): domain Eukaryota; kingdom Fungi; phylum Basidiomycota; class Agaricomycetes; order Agaricales; family Mycenaceae; genus Mycena; species Mycena epipterygia. The sequence goes on along the minus strand of JARJCQ010000042.1, from coordinate 985,686 downwards.
TTTGCCCGTTTTCATCCGAATCGCGGCGTTGACTGGACTTTCGGGCCCTGTCCGCCGTTCCACTTTGCGTCGTCTACCGAGCATTCCAAACTTGGTGACGCCGCTCAATTGGGTCTAATTAATTTGGCAGAGATAGCCGACGGTGTGGAGATGTCGACTTGCCCAGACTTTCCCTCGACCTCCCGCGTTCGTGTATCTGCGCATTTAAAGTATTAACCGCGAGGCACCATCGCAGGTGCGTGCAGATCTGCGGGGCAATAAATTTTAATAATACACCATCGACGCAACGAGCCATCGTTCCAGGCATAATTGGCGCATCCCCGACACCCGCCGATCATGATATCGCTCTACTGACCGCTCGGCAGGGGATCCATCCAAGATCCAGGATACGTTTGTCGTTGTCGTTGGCGGGTCGCATCACAGTGATCCATATCAGACAACCGCACAAGGTATGTATTGACAGTATTCCAGCCGTCGGGCACGTCGCGCAACTTTCTGTTCATTGGTTCAAGTTGCTGATACGTCCCAGGATCAGTGCATCCGCACGATCATCGGAGTCGCGTCGGAGCTTGCGATTGTACTGATCATCTTTCGTCCCTAACGCGCGGTTGTCCATGGTTTGCTGCACCGCTTTGGTATGAGGTACGGCCCAACCGAACTCAATCAAAGATGTTACCCTCAGCTTCTCGGGATGTTTGTACTCTGGCAGCAAGCCCTCTGAACGCGATCTATTTTGAGATTCGAAACCCTTGCGTCTACAAGCTGCCAACCGCCCAAACATACTAGCTGATTAATCTTCGACCTACCTGCGTACTTGCCCACATCTCAGTGGATTTTTCGCCGCCGTCGGGCCTCTGATTTAATCGGTATGGACCAAATCGCAATTATTCAAGCTGAATTCACGCAGGCTTCAATACCCCGCACCAATGATCTGCCAGAGTCGCGTCAATCACCCCCTGGATGGCGCGCGCTCGGGGGGTGGGTTGACAGACCGTAACTGTTCCGGCAAACCTCACTGACACATGTCTCTATTATAACTGTTCCGAAACCGAGTGCGAGTCCGGGGAAGGTAAGGCAAGATACACGAGTCGTACATCCTGTTCTGGGGACGGACGACCGTCCGTTGTCCTCTTAACCCCGGAAACGAGTGCGGGGCAATCAGCATAGCTTGACACCGGCGGTAATGGCTCGCACTTCCATTTTGTTCAAATATCGAATGTGGGGTACGTTACATATATATAACCTCGTTATCGGCGGAAGTCCTTCCCTCTTTCACCCGCAGAGCTGCAGAGGCTTCAAGCTCCAGCGCCCCAGTCGATTTCAATTTCGCGGAGATCACGGTGGGTGATGTCGGCACAAGCATCTCTTGCGCAGATGTATCACCATCGCGCGATGCAATGTCATGAGGACCGGCCAAGTGATACAGGAACACCGAACAGAACAGACACGGGCAAGCTATTGAGCCCAAGGGTGTGGCTCGCCGTTCAAACCCCAGTATGTACCTGAGATGAATCAACCCAAGTTTACATCGAGCTGAATGTTGGACTGGATGAATGGTACTCCTCCACGCGCTGCGCCCCGGTTTCCGGAAGGAATACAAGCTTGAAAAGTATGAAAGTGGGTGCAGAATACGCCGTGGGTTCGATAGATGGTGCGGGAGAAGCACAAGCAGCAGGCACAGCACCCACATGGCAGATAACGGAAGTTCTGTTTCTTTCTTTGAATAGACACTAATGCGCGGGAGCACAATTACTCTCGTACTCTTACTTCAATACCTACCCCTACGAGCAGCGGCACTCTGGCAAACCAAAAACAGCAGCCTGTTCTAGAAGGAAGACCACAAAAATAAAATTTCTATCGTCGTGAGTGACAGCAAGTCAACAATGGACATGCATAGGCTCCGGCTGTGTAAAGACTCCGAAATCCCCTCCCCGCGCTACACCGAACCGTCGACGTTCGAGGCGGGAGAAGCGCCCAGATTCCGCATGGTGCATAACGGCACCGCTCGAAACCCAGTTCACGAATCGGGAATTTCTTCGCTCTATCTGGAAGGCTTGTATGTGCCGCGCGCACTCCGCGAGGTGAGCTGGAAATAGGTGGAAGAAGGTCATGCCGTTGGACGATAAATAAAGATGAAATCCCGGGAATAATGGGATCGTCAAGGAAGTTGTATTTTTCCGGTAACAGTTTCTTCAGAGGGTAGTCGCCTGTAGTATATATAGAGGCTGTTATATGACCTGAATTTGAATATTACGGTATCCTGTGTAACAAGTGAGGAACGAACTGGTATTGTTACAGCATCTGTCTAGAGAGACTAGGTATCCTGTAGACTCGTAACTAGTCTGCCTACGGATCACAGAAAATGTGGCGAGCACTTTTGCTGTAGGTTACGAGTCTAGGTATCCTCAGGCAACCCTAAGGTTTATCGGGTAGGGAATCTAACTACTACTGAGCACTGAGTTGCAAGATAAGGGCACTGTTCGAATTATTGCAGGAACCCGAAACCATGCGATTCAGCCTAGCCCCGGAACTCATTGTGAATATTTTCACACTAATTCCTGCCAAGTTCAACACTACGTGTCCCGGGTTAAATACGAGGAAACTTGGAAGAAAATACGCTAGATAACTCGACCTCTTCTGCATCCCTTTGCACACTTGTGTATATCGAAGGACCCCGTTCGTTCCCGATATTAAGGTATCTGAATCGCTTTCTTTTTTATTCTCGTTTTAGGACCGCGCAAAGAGCTTGTTGGCATGTGATTTCATTCAAAGAGTTAGGGGCTCTCGGGAATCAACGCACATCTGATGTGATCAGCGTCGTAAGTAGGATGAGGATTGTGCAAAACCGCTGAGAGCGTTCAGCAATTGCCAGTATATTTATGCGCAATAACAAATGGAATGTATTTGAGCATCTCCACAATCCTCACTTGATTATTATATTGAGTTTAGCTAATTTATGTTGAAATTTGAAAAAGGAGACTCGGAGAAGACAGAATACTCGTCACGACAGAAAGTCAAAAAGGAACAGAGATGAAATCGAATGACTTAGTTTCGGTAGGAACCCCATAGGAATGCATAAACAGTGTTCACCAAGTTCAAACTCGTAGTACTATCTTTGATGCGTGGGGCATCTCGGGCCGATTAGCCGATAAGATAACGCGTTTCTTCTTTGCCCACGTCGATTCTCCCAGATTCTGACGCACTCGATCACAGGCCCCGTGAAGCTCCTGCAAAGGATTGTCCGCAAAATAGGATTTTTGAGGGTGAAAATATGTGATTTCCTTGTCCGAAAATAGGATTTTTGAGGCCAAAAATCGGAAATCCTTGTTCGCAAATAGGATTTTTTAGGTCCAGAATGCACAACTTGGGTGGTGTCCCCCACAGAGGTGACTACCCCAAACTTTCCCGAGGCTGATAACAGTTTGAAAGACACAGGTAGGAGCCGCAAGGACCCAAAATGCACACAAACGGCGCTCCGGAGCGAAAATAGGCAACAAAATGTCGATTTTCGGGATCCCTTGGGTGGTAGACCCTTGTCCGTTATAGGATTTTCGAGGCCGAAATGCTGCCAAAAGATAGGATTTTTGAGCCTGAAATCGGGCACTTTTGGCGGACAACCCTTGGCAGGAGCTTCACGGGGCCTTCACACCCGCACTTTTTTTCCAATGGCAAGTTTCCCCGGGGGTATTTGAGGCCGAATTCAGGGGTATGAGGTGGTTTAGACCTCTTTGAGCCTTTTCTCGCGTTAGCGATCATGGATATAAAAGCTTTGGTCGACACATTTCAAGTTGGTATTTTGGTCGACGTTTCAGCATTGCGACACCACAACATTGGCTCCTCACCTTTGATGTACCGCGTGCAATGTCCCCTGATGCTGTTGTCCACATAAATCCTTGGAATTTTGTTGCAACCAAACTCCCCAATGTCGACCTACAACGCGACCGCTGTACTTGAATTCGCCAACGACGAGCACTTTTTCGATATCAACCTCGGACCATTTTTAACTGGGCAAGCACAATATTTATTTGTCTCATTCTTCGCACTGATTGGGCGCCCCATAGCCTCCCATAGCCTCGCTGCTCAAATGTTTATGATGGGCTGCCTGAGTCGGTTTGCAGCACATCACCCGGACGTATGATTGACCTGTTTGCATTCTAGCCCTTCAAATGTGGAAGTACTTCGAGGTCCGTTGGTGCAACTTCCGAGTCATCGACTTTGTTAACACATCCAGCAGGAATAAATACGGCTGGTACGCCCGGCGGCACCCATCTCACTTCCACTGCCCATTGTTTATCGTGAAACGCATATGAAACCTGCCCGCAGTCAATATTTCGTCCAGACTGCCGAAGCGGGGGAGGCGGGGCGGGGGCGGGGGCGGGAGGGCATCGCAGGTGATGTCTAATACCCACAAATATCAACCCAATTGGGGAGCGAGAGGCGCATTTGATGGCGGACGGCGGATTGATGGAAGAGGCGCGCATTGAAAGAAAGAGCACAAATTGATGGAGGAGCTGAAAGATGGGAGAGATGTGCCAAGCCAAAGCTGCAGTGACATTTACCACGAAAGCATCGAAAGGTCTATTTAATACAGTACATAGGGGGTTTTTGAATGGAAGCAGGTAAACAATTTGCAGGCAGTGGACCTATGTGCGATGCGCGCTATTGTACGCTACAAAACCAAGGGCCTGTGTGGACAATGGTGCTGAGTATACGTTCATACACTGATAATTGATGAGCTTACACCGCCTGTGAGGACTGCATCCCACTCGTGCTCAGTCCAACGCCACCGTCGTCCCTCCCAGACTGACGCGGCGCACTTTCATGTGATGCTGAGTTGCTGTCGGACGAGTCGAGGTCGTCCTCCGCGGAGTTGGAACTCTCTGCAGCTTCGATGTCCTCGACTCGGACGTCGCCGGCCTTGGAGGATGGGTCGACAGCCCAGTTGAATCCCGACATCGACTGCGCAGTCGATTGTCAGCAAATGTATTTACTTTGTGACAGAGAAGTAGAAGTGAGACCCAAGCTCCTCACCTCGTTAAGCTTTCTCAGAGAATGGTTAGACTGACGAGTCGCGCGTTTCGCACTTCTGACATCCTCCTTGTTCTTCAATTTCTTCAGGAGATTGAACCACGAAGTGCGCTTGTAGATCTCAATTTTTTCGTGGTATTCGTTCTCCCGCCGAATGGCTCTTCGGTACCACAAAGTTAGTTTTGCGGCTTATGAAGGGTGACATGCATACACACTCGTCTCTGATCTTGAAGAAGTTAAATTTCTTGTCAGGTGTTGTCGCAAAAATCCTGCTCGGAATTCAACGGCTCATATCCAGTTGCAAGCCGGTATACGGTCATAAGGTTTTGGTCGGCTTGTAACAGATAGTTTGGGTCCTATAATCCACCGAAAGCCTTGTAAGCGGCTGTAATCCACGGCCGTGATGTTAAGCCATTGAGGCAGTTTCAAGTCATTACGGGCTTGCATGTCCCTTGTATCCACCGAAATCCAGCTCAACGACACATTTAAAAGGTGGATAATTGAATTTATTGCTATGAAATGAAAGGCATGATTATTTAGCGCCGCTAATTAACAGATTGTTTCTTCTCGACAGGCAACTGCCCCTCGGCATGGCGCCCATGGCTGGTGCAACTCTGTGCGAGAGGAGGAGGGGAATACAAGCCGTGGTGGTCTACGTTGGTTCGGGGGCACTGCTGACGAGCGGCCAGGTGAACACTGTGAGACAGTGATATGAAAATAGGAAGACTCACGACGACGCGATCATTGGAGGCGTGGCGTCGGGTATCCTCCTGTACAGAGTCATCAGCAAGATTCAATGCAAACAGGGGAAGGCACGCACCATCCCGACAACCTTTGCTAGCCTGGGCCCAACGTCAACGGGGCTCGTTCCCAAAACTTCACATACCCACCTGCAAGGTCTCCGACTCCGAAAGAACAACAATTTGCGCGGCGCGGAAGGGAGTGATGTCAGTCGCTGTTTATATATTCTTGGAAGACATAGCACAGCGGAGACGATGCAGCGACGGCGACGACGGAGACGGCAGCAATAACGGTGGCGACAGAGGCCTACAGTGAGAGGTGGGGAGGTGGTGGTTGGGTTGAAAGAGGCCGTTGGAGCTGCGTGGGGCATATATTTACGTTCGTGGAGTAGTGACGTCATGGTTCACGGCACACACTAAAAGGACTTTGGCGGGTCCTTTGCATGATAATCTTTGGCGCATCGCGAGAAGTTATACGTCGCGGATTGCATCGATGAGGACATGTTTCTCCGTATAAATTGGATAGAGTAATAAAAAATGTCATCTACAACCGAAGAGCCGCCGAAAGCCCTTTCGAGCCACCCTTTACCTTGAAGGGAATCGAAACGGCTTGGAGTGGATTGTAAGCCTCTCCGTGCGTGCCTTGTAATCCCCGTCAAGTCGCTTCAAGGTCTCAAGCCGCATCAATCCCTTGCAGGCCAAACAGGGTTTTTGCGACAGTAACGCCGCCGCTCTGACGATTCTGCATAAAATCTTCCGTGATCCTACGCGTTTCCAGCATCTCCTGGCGATGGCTGCCTTCGTGGCGTCCTGTGAATCCAGATCCCATTAGTGTTGCTGCTGCGATTGTCGCAGCAGCGCCAAGGAATCCTGCAAATTCTGCCATTAGCTTGAGGGATATGGCAGGCCGGGAATCAAGCAAGAAGATAGAGAGAGTTGTTAACAGCTAGGGGCCGGTGGTGGGTGACAACAGGCGTGTTATATAGCGGTGTTTTCATCTCGATTCTCGGTTTCGGGCTCGGAGCGCACAACCAAGGGCCCGCGCCGGCTCACGTGGACAGCGCTATTACCCGCAGTGGCTGTGCGCTATCACCCGTATGTACGCATACTATAATTTATAGTATAACAAGTTATTCAAGCCGTGCCTTCGTCACGGAGGCTCGCCGTAGACACGGTGGATTCTCAGTTTCTTCGCAGACACGGCGGATTCTGTGTTCGGGGGTTCGCCGGGGCCCGCCCGCACACGGCTGATTCCGAATCAACGCAGTTCCCCGCGGCCCGCTAATTTTCGATGCTACGGCCAATGCACGGTCGTGGTGCATTTTAGAGAAATTTAGATTTCTTTGTATTATCCTCTTTCCCTCTTTGAATGCAGTAGGACAAGAATATTGAGAGAAATGAAGGACTCGCGTTTGAACTCCGCCATCACCGGAGATATCCGGCGGCCGCTCAGATGCAACCTTTGAATTTTCAACACAGGAAAATTGGAATCCTATATTAATACAACCGTAACTTAGCTGTCCTGTTTCCATTCGGTTTTCGTAACAGCTAAAAATATGTGTTCTCCATCGTCCTTCAGTGCGGGAGGTCCGCGAGATTCTCCAGTCACTGTCACTCATCGAAGAACTTCTATCGGCGCCGCCGGTAGAAAGTCCGAGTGGTCTGATGATGATGTTCCGAATGTCCATGATGTCGTTTTTGAAACACCTGCAGCTCTGCAACGCTTGATCCTCGCCTGGGACCCAGTTTCTCTGCTCCAGAGCCTCAGCGCTCCAGCTTTACAGAAGCTCGCTATCATCGAAACCGGCACTTCTGGCATCGATCTGCCATCTTTCTTTGCCATGTCCCGGGCCCGCTGCCCCTTCACCCAACTCGACCTCAAAGACACCTGGATATCCAGCGAAATGCTCCTCAAAATGCTGTCTCTCACCCCCCTCCGCGGTGAGGTTGCGTGAATGGACCCGTCGTGGCAATGCTGCACAGTCGCGCCTTGGGGGCGCTCCTCGATGCACGGCTCATCCCGGCGATGGATCGTCGCCTTGCTTTCCCTTCGTCGCGGATGGCCCGAGGGCCCCGCATTATCGTGACGGTCTGGTTCCACTGCATGTCGTTCGCAGTCTTGGACGTGGTCTGCCGAGACGGCCGTTGTGGATGTTTCCGAGCTTGGTCTTCTCGGTCGTCGACAATACACATCTTGCTGTTGGGGTCTCACACTCGCAGGCATCAGACAAGAATTGAAAGAAAGTGAATTACAGAAATTGGTATTTGGTCTTTCAACTGAATATATATATATATATTCCACTCTCATCCAGTTGTCAGCCCGTGCACCCTCTCAAGCAGTTATTCAAGGGCATCCTCAAGGAGGGTTTTGATGGTAGTGGCAATTTCGAGATGCTGCAACTTTATTACGCAGAAACATCCGCGTGCGACGCAGTGGGTCCGCATCCTGTTTCTATATATTGTATTCCCCTCATCCCTATGGGATTCACTCAACGTTAAGGTTGCCAATGAATCGATGATTGGCCAATGTGATTCTATTAGCGGTGCATCGGCGACCGGTACCACTCTTGTGGTCCCTGCTGAAAATCCTCCGGCCAGGAGCGGGACCTCGCGGAATATTATGCCTACCTGTCTTCCGCAGCAATGTGATATAGAACAGTCATTGCAGTGCAAGAGTAGCCCGTATATGGCGCGTAGTGTGAAGTCCATGCTTGAATAATGAATTTGTAGATCGGTCGCAACGGTGTTACTGTATTATAATAAGATGATCCCTCACTACTAGCGAGTCCTACTTTTTTTTTCTGAGGGCGTCAGCGTAGACAGGCGGTCAAACGAAGCAGCTTGTCAAGCCGTAAGCGGGCATCCAGACTGGGGTATGACTGCGGAGGAAAGGCGGTGACCATCGGCAGGAAATTTTGGGACAGCCTCCGGGGTGGATACGTGACAGCGGCCGTCACAGGTCTCTTTAATCCCATCGTTTGGGAGCACAGTGGGCCATGAAGGCATCCTATCTCCTCTCGCTGCTCGCTGTGGCCCTCGCAGCCAACGCCCAGAACGCAGGCGACTCTGCGAGTAATAGTACTGCCATCGCAGCCCCGTCTGGTCCTTCTGGAGGAGCATCCGCGTCCGACACTGGCAATTCCGCCAGTGTTCCCAGTCAGCCCGCTTCCAACACCAATCCCGCCTCGAATACCAATGCTGCATCTGATTCGAACCCTCTCCCTCCTTCCAGTCCAGCATCCACTCCCACTCCCACCCCCACTCCCACTCCCACTCCCACACCCGCAGCCCCTGGTACCACTTTCGTTTCGGCGTCCTTGTCAGTCAATCCCGACGGCGGGACCGTTACCGTCGAAACCACCATCACAAGCGGCGGCGGCACACCAAGCAGCTCCTCTGCCTCCCCCTCCCCATCCACCTCTGCGCCCGCCAGCAGCCCTGCCCTGAGTAGCGGAGGCATCATCGGTCTCTCGGTCGCGGGTGGCATTGCCGTCATCTTCCTCTCCGCCTTCTTCATCTGGAAGTTCACCCGCAAACGCAATCGCGACTTTGATGACAGCGAGAACATCAAGTGGCCCGAGCTCAACGCCCACGGGGGCGGGGCAGGCGACAGCCATGCCTTGCCCGTGCACGACACCGGTCGCTCGGGCTTCGGCGACGAGCTCTCGCGCGCGCCGTCCGTAGCCAATACCTACACCGCGTCTTCCGCCGACCTCCACGGTGACGATCCGTACGCCGTCCCGCCGCTCCCGCACCTCAACCCCGGCCAGCCATACCGCGACGACCCGGGCGCCCCCGGCGCGTACTACGACCCGTACCGCGGCCCCGTCCCGCAGACGTTCAATGAGGCGAGCGGGCCGCCGCCGCCCGAGTGGGGCCAGACCGAGGCGATCCCGATGACGCAGATGGCGATGGGCCGTGCGAGCCCCGCCCCGGTGATGTACGACGCAGGACGCGCGAGCCCCGGACCCCAGGCAGCGTACGGCGGGGGGAGGGCGCCCTCCCCGGGCCCGCAGGCCGCGTACGGCGGGGGACGGACTTCCCCTGGACCGCAAGCAGCGTATGGCGGCGGACGGACTTCCCTGGGCCGCAAGCAGCGTATGGCGGCGGACGGGCATCTCCAGGGCCGCAGGCGGCGTACGGACGTTCGTCGCCAGGCCCGCAGATGGCGTACGGTGATGGCTTGTAGAGCAGTGTTGTGCCCCCTTCACGTTCTCCCTTCCGGTTGCACCAGCATATCTTTTCCTTGCTTTATACACACACATCTCCGCCCTCGCATCTTTCCCCCTCGCATATGCACGCATACCCCGACCGTCGAAAAAATAGCACAGTCACTATCTAATCTTGTTTTCGTCGCTGTCGTTCGTGGGCTCCTTAATTATTATGTCGGTACTATATACGAATGAGTTATGAGATACTATATAGACTTATTCCAGGCGGGTCGGAGGCTTGTGTAAGGATAAAGTGGCTGTACGACCAAGAAAATTGTCTCGAGGCTGCCATATTGTTTCCGTTTCTATGAAGTCACAGTCACACTGCCACTGCCACTGATTGACATGTGATGGTCACGGTCAAAGCGGGGCTTTGCATTTCCTTAATTATATTTTATCCAAGCTATACACAATACATTCGAGTTGTGCTCCTACTCTATGCGAAGAGCCCCTGCACCTTCCCCGTCGCAGTCGCACCCTCTAACCGCAGTGACTTGATACCATCCGTCTTCCCCGCCCTCCACGCCTCCACAAGGCCCTTCGCCTCGACTGGCGCAATGCTCGCGTTCATGGTCCCCACCGTGATGTGCAGCCGCTTCCGTACGTCTTCTGCGAGCGTCGACACAAACTCCGCGCCCGCCTGCCCCGCGCGCCCCTCCGCCTCCAGCCGCACGTCGTCCACCGTCACCGCCATCACCCGCTCATTCCACACCAGCTCCCTAGCGTGCACCGGAACACCGCGCCTTCGAGCGCCGCGCAGCGGTCCCACAGGTCCTGCATACCCGGCTCCGCGAGCGTTTTGGAGTGCACGAGCGTGACGTGTGGCCGCTGTGCGAGGCGCATCTCCTTCGTCAGCTGCGCGTATACCTTCGCGACCCCCGCGTCCTGTGCGATGGGCCCCGCGAGCAGTGCGTCGAGCTCCACCTCTGGCAGGAGGGCGTAGTAGCGCGGGCCCTTTTTCTTCTTCTTCTTGTCCTCCGCCTCGGCGTTCGCGACCACCTCCTTCTCCTTGCCTTTCCCTCCCTGCGCCTTGCCCTTCCCCTTGTCTTTTTTATTCGCATCCGCACTGTCACTCCCATCAGCGACCGCATACCCCTGCGCCTGCGCGACCCCCTCCGCGATCTTCTCCGCCCCAGGGTCCGGCAGCCCAAGCACGCGCACGACGCCCGCCACCGCGCGTGCAACGGCGCCCTCCAGCCCCTCGTCGAGCGCCATGTCCACCACGTCGTCCACCTCCGCGGGCGCGAGCGGCTCCATCTGTTTGATAAACATCCACACGATCTGCTCGTGCTCCTGCGTGTCCGCCGTCGCGCGCAGCGTCTGATGGTTCGCGCCGCGCGCGGCGACGCGCTGCCCGCACAGGCGGTGCACCTCCGCTGGCTCCATGCCTTCTAAGGACCAGTTCAGCGCGAGGAGGCGTACGGGCGGCGTGCGTCCCGCGGTCGCGACGCGCAGGGCCTCGCGGTGCTGTCGCAGGTGGTTATTTCTGCAATGGGGGTCAGTGAAGGAGGTCAAGTGGGCTGGGAACGGCGTACTTGTCCGCGATAACGACGTCGTGCGTCTTGAGGAGTGTCGTTACGTTCTTGATGAATATAGGCGCGGGCTTTTTCGCGCGCACGTCGTCGCTCTGCGTGTGCCCAAAGCCGAAGATGTGCGCGAGGGCGACAGCGATGGCGGTCTTGCCTGCGAAGGCGTAAGTCTGGAACCGAGGAAACGATGAGAGTACGCACCACAGCCGGGGATCGCCACGGGGACGATGATCGTCTTCCCAAATGGCACAGCGACATCGTTGGAGATGCCGGGCGGAGGAGGCATGGAGCCTGCCTTCGTCGCCTCCAGGAGCTCCTTCCCGGCGGGCGTGGCGAGGTACGTGAGGAAGCGTTCGCGCGTGGCGATGATCCCCTTGTTCTTCCCATAGTCATCAAACTCGCTCGGGTCGCGCGCGATCTCGCCCATGACCCAGCGCACGTACACGCGCGTCTCCGCGCGGCGCATCTTGCCCTTCGGGAGCGCCTTCTCCGACATTCCCTGGCCCTTGCCCGAGCGGCCTTGCTCGTGCTGGCGCAGCAGTGACTTGGTGACCTCGCGCCAGTCGCGGTACATCATGTACGGCTCGTCGAACTTGATCTTGAAGAAGAACGTCGCGCCGGGCGCGTACGGCGCCTTGCCCGGCGTGCTCGCGACGTGCGTGCGGACGACGAAGCCCTCGACGGCCTCACCGTTCCACTCGCCGGTCTCGCCGACGGCGTCGGTGAAGGAGCGCACCTCCTCGATGCTGGGGAGGACCATGGACGCGGTCTGGATGAAGCCCCACTCGGCGGCGAACGCGTCGACCTCTGCTTGGGGGAGTGTGCGGAACTCCTTCGTCGACTCGTTGAGCCCGTGCAGGTGAAGGCCGGTCTTGTCAGGCGTGTACCCGAGGACGTGCTCCTCGAACGAGTCGTCGCAGAGCTGGAGGCAGTTTAGCATTATAGAGAATGGAGAGAAGCAGACGTACCTCCGCGATGGCGGTCCAGTTGTTCTCCCACAGACGCGCCGCGAGCTGCTCCTCGCTCTTGCCCTTTTGCTCAAAGTACTTGCGTAGCCACTGCTCGCCCGCTTCCGCGTGGCTGATGCCCTCGCCGGGGGTGGGCCCGATGGAGTGTTTCGAGGTGATGAGGACCTTGGTCGGCGTGAGCGCCGCGATAAAAATAATGCACCCATTCGACTTGAGTGAAAGGGTGTAAGGCGCTGCTGTATGCGCGTTCAACGACTCCCACTGCGGACTCGTTAGCATTTGATCCTTAGCTGTATTCCGATACGCGACTCACAGTCGTCCACGGCACCTCGCCGATATTGAAGAACTTGTCGTAGCCGCGTGCCACGATGCGGTACTCATTCGTCTTTGGCAGATCCACGGTGAAGATCCCGCGCGCAAGGGTGGGGAACGGCGACGGGATATCGTAGTACTTGAACTCGTCCATCTTCCAACTCCTCACTTTGATCTCTGCATCCGCCGGGGCAGAATATATCGACGATTTGATCAGCTTAGGCTTCGCCGCCGAGATTTGGTGCAGCTTCGCGACGAGCGCAGAGTCTTCGGGGACGACAGGACGGGCAGCCATTGGGGAAATATCGTTCAGCACGGCGTTATTTAGTACTACAGCTCCTGAAAATGACTCAGAAATCGATGAGACAGGGCGAGTCAGAAAGTGTCTGGATGATCGTCGGTGCCGCCGGACGCTAACTGGTCTTATACCAGTGCAGAGCCGAGAAAAGGCTCTCTGTGAAAAGCAGATGGCCGAAGTGGTGAAAGTAAGATGAAAGCATCGTTTGCGCATGTTGCCATTATAATTAGTCTTGTTGGGAAATTGTCGATTCAAAAAAAAAATGGCTCATTGGCCAGGTGGAACTTCTAAGTACATCATGATACCTGAATATTCTGGGCGTAAAGAGAAGAAGAGGCTAGTCAATTCATTCGCAAGATAAGCGGCTGGTTGAAAGGCCGTCGTTTCGGCTGGGGTCGACAGACCAAGTCCAAGACTAAGGACACGCCTCGCAATACAGTACTTAACCAATCATTACGGTAGTGCGGCGTATCTACGAATCGACGCAAGTCGCATCGAGGCCCTCGGCGCGCAAATGCTTGACGAAGGGAATATGAGGCGATCCATACACCGGGCTAAGGCGCACGACGCAGAGCGCCCCGGAGGCACGACTGCGCAGCATCGCCACGACAGGCTCATTCGCGCAGTTGAAGACGCCGGAAAGGGACAGTGACGCCATGAGCGGGACGAGGTGCTGAGTGTAAGGAGTGCAGGTCAGCGCGCGAATGAAGGGCTCGGATATATCAAGCCCCGGGTCTTCCACGGCGAGGTGCGTGAGGAGAGGGGTGTGAGAGAGCGCTTCAAGGAGCGTTTCGCTGAACATTCGGGAGTAGTTAAGCGTCAGGTGGGTGAGAGGGCATTGGGACCTGGTTAGGAAACGTGGCAGATCGAGGCCGGGGGCGCTGTCATGGAGGGAGAGTTGTTGTAAGGCTGGAGCCCTGAGGTTACTGAGTATTTGAGCTGAATCCGGGGAGGAAGACATCGTCAAGATTTGCAGAGTTGCAGACGTTTCAGAAGAGGGGCCCTGATGGCTCCATTGCCATACCCCGGCACTGGGGAGGGAAATCTCCACGATGCGTGATGATAATCGGAGAATGGAGAGGGCCTCGTTCGGGGCACATCCATGGAGAACACAGGTTTGCAACTGTCCCCAAGGGAATTCTAGAATACTGGGCCGAGGATGGGTGGGTAGTTCCAAATGATGCAAGCGCGGACAAGCCATGAAGATGCGTCCGATGGTGCCGCTTTCGAAGCTATCGTGTTCATTCGAGAACTTGAGTTTCGTCAATAAAGGGAAGGATCCAGAGAAGCCAGCAAGATCTTCAAAATCTTTAGCCAGAAGGCCAAGACTGGCGTCTCGCCAGCGATGTGCTACCGACAGGAAGAGCTCCAAAATGGAATGGCGTGTGGAAGAAAACGGACCGGATGTAACATACCGCAGGGAAAGCGGACAATCGCCGGACCACTGAATTTGCTGCGAGAGCAGTAAAATGTGAGAACGCTCCACCGAGAGGTCTCCTCGCCACGGACGGTAGTCAATCTCAGCCCACATGCGTGGCGTCGAGAGCGCCACTGCGCGCCAAGTGCTGCAAACCCTAGTTACAGCCCGTCTCGGATCCCTGTGCAGATCGCCTGAGTCGTCCCGGCACCACATGAATATCTCCCCAAGAAGCTCGTGTGGCAGTGTTCGGAGCAGCGACAGCGGTGCTCTCTGCACTAGGACGAATTCCTTGAGCGCCCTGCGTCTCGCGGAGCACTCGTTCAGAGCACGCGCTAAGCGTACCATTTCGTCGTCGAGTGCAAGGATACCCTGCTCAGCTGTGTCTATCGTTGTTCGAATTGAGGCGGCCTCAAGATCCGAGGGGATGACACTGGAGAGTAGTAGCTCTGGGTGAGGAGATGTAGGGATAGGTGCATTGTCCAATGCGGAAAAGCTGCAACGCGGGCATGTGTCATGTTCCACCGCCATTTGATTGGCAAGACAAAGCTCAAGAAAGGAATCTGCGAGGGTACTGTCGTGGTACTCGTAGCAATGGTTGTATCGATTCGCAAGTCGCAAGTTGACTAGTTTGCACGTGACTCTATGCGGAGAGTTTGCACGTGGTCAATGAATTTATTGGCATCTAGTAACTCGTCGCCTTCCTTGCATTTATTTTCTTTCATTAACATTTATTCGATGGTATGTGATGTAGCTATTCGACACACGACACAAAACAAGAATAACCAGACCAAAGACCCTAGGGAGACAGAATTCGAAAGTGTATGGGCGTGACAGGAGAGTAACGAGAAAACTAATGATACAGCAGGTGAGATATGAGGACAGTTGGAGCCGGGGTATGTGAATGAGAGTGGAGTGTAAGGTATATTGTGTAGGCGGATTAGGCGATTAGTGTTCGTATCATACTAATCTGGCGGGAATGTAAGCAAACAGCAAAGCGATAGGAAGGGAGCAACGTACTATGGATAAGATACATACAGGTCATCATTTGCGGCAACGTTTCTTGTGGCGGTTGAGGACGCCCTGGGTCGTAAAGGACATACCGCACGTGCACCGGTGGGGACGGTACTTATTGTGCGAGTTGATGTGGTCTGCAATGGTAGACGGTTAGACTGGAGGAGTAGAAAGGGAAAGGGGAAGGTGCGCACTCATAAGGTTGTGCCTCGCTGTAAAGGTCGAAGAACATCCTGCGAGGGGGCAACTGAAAGTCGCGGCGTTGAGCCGTCTCGCGTTGCTGGCCTGCCTGATCTTCTTCGTCCCGACCTCGAGCTTGAAGGTAGGGGTGGCCAGGGGTTGCGAGATGCGGAACTCCTGCTGCGATGCGGCCTGCGGCTGCGGGCCATCGTTACCCTGGGAAAGGAACGTCGACGACTCTGTGCGCTCGGCTTTGAAAACGCCCAAGCCGGAGTTGGCAGGTGAGGCCTTCGAGCGCCTGCCTTTCGAGGGCGCGCTCGAGGCTCGAGTGAGTGTCGCAACAGGGGAGAGGAACTCGCCCGGACCACGGATGGCAGCAAGAGTGCGTCGCCGCTCAACTGACCCGCCATGCGTCTCGGCGTCGTCGAATGCCGGTGAAGACGGTGCGCTGGGCGAGTATGAAGCGGGGGTCTGCACGTCGCTGAAGAAGATGGGGCCGTGAGGAGAAACGGAGCGAGAGCTGTCGCTGACGCTGCGCGAGTTCGGAATACTCAGTGCTGCGCGGTGCTGGCCACGCCCACGACCGGTCTCTTGGTCAGGTGGCAGGAGTGAGTTGAGATCGGAATGGCTGCGGCTACGTTGGCGGGCCGAACAGGCACCCCGGCGCTGAAGGCCAACAGCAGGAACAGTGAGATGCGAAGGGCTGGGTGGGGCGCGCTCGGGGAGGGAATCGGAAGAAGGTCGCTCGTTACTGTGAGGGTACCTCCATCCCGACACCAAATGACCGAGGCCAGCGGCGTTCTCGTTTCCTTGCCTGTCCGCGGGCATGGAGCCCCAAGACATCCCAGTGCCCAGTGAATCCGAAAAAGAGGCCTCGGCATCCGCTACGGAGATCTGAACCTCGTTGTTGTCGGAATAGCCGTACGGGGGGAAGTTCCTTTGCACAACGGAACCGTCGTTGCGGAAGAACTGGTTGTCCGAGGTCGCAGCGCTGACGGAGGCAGAGCGGCCGCGACCGACGCCGTCGGCCCAAACCTCTCCCGGGGAGACGCTCGGAGCGGAATGGCTGGAACTGCGGAGGCGAGAGAAGGCGGGAGGGCCGCTGAGCACACTGTGGTCCGCGGCATTTGCGTAACTCTCGTCCAGCACGAATCCGTCGAAAGCCGACGTGAGCGGTGACAAGGAAGGCGAGACCGGCGAGGATTGGCCAGAGAGGCCGTGCTGCTGGGTCCAATGCGGGGCCAATTCGTCAGAGCTGAAGTCGTCGGGGAAAACTAGAAGATGATATTATTATTTGAACTCATCATCAAGAAAGAAAAAACTGACTGTCGCCGGAAAAGCTAGATACCGGACTCCAGGCGTCGATGGGGGAGCTGCGTCCTGAATTGGAAGGGCTGTATCTATAGTCCCTTCCCAAAAATTCAGAATAGTCGTCTAAGGGCAATGGCGACAGCTCCGACAGGCTCTGCGGTTCCGATGGTTGTATAAACAGTGCCGGTGTCTGGGGGTAGCGGCGGTCGGCCATAGAGTAATGATCTGGAAAGCTGTAAGTCCACTGTTTTGCCAATCCACTTCACAGTATCTTACCAGTTTCGGAGGACTGGCAGTAGTTGTTGTTGTCGAACATCCCGAGTGACGCGCTATGACAACATTTAAGCTTCATTATCATGGTAGCACAGCACCATGAACACTAACAAGAGTGCCTGCTCATCAGAGTCAGGCGGGGGTTCAATGTGAATGGATGGGGCGAAGTCTTCAGTCATGTTATATGATCTGGGAGGGAGGGAGGGGGTGAAGCGCAGCTGCTGTGATACGACGAAATTGCACACCTTTAAAGGAGGACGGACAGTGCCCCGCCAGGGCACATGTCTCCGGGCAGTGCTTTCGAGAAACGCCCAATTAGGAAAGCACAGCCAAGGGTATCAATTCATTCAGTTTTCCATCTCCTTCAGAGATGTAAAGCTGTAGAACGACGCCCGACTTTTGCCCATCGGACCCAACTGACCTTCTCGATGTCAATGGAGGGCACTACCCGCCAGATAGGCGGTGCCAGGCGACCGGATACGCGGTGGGCGTCCGCCGTTTCATTCATCATTAGAAATATCATAACATTAAGGAATATTGTACAGCACAAAGGGTAGATGGGTATGTTAGGGGTAGGGCCACGGGTATCATCAGTGACAAGTTGCGCTGGCAGAGCAGAACGAAAACGAGGACAAAGATAGCAAATAGACGCCCTTAGACGCCGACAAGCACAGCCGAGACAGCCATGGGAGAAAAGACGTTGAGTTAGACGCTCAACTAGAACACAGGCCAGCGCCACGGACCGCTCAGGCTGTGCGCAGCGCGGGTGGGTCAGTTGAGCGGTGTGCGCTAGTAAAGGGTGTGGGTCAGTTTAAAAAGGTCTCACCGTAGTATAAACGAACACCTTACCTTCTTTCTCATTATCGTCTTCCTACGGAACAACGCTGGGCACCTCGACGCATGTCGCGTCTGGCAATACTGCGTAACGAAGAGATGACCACAGTCGTGGCATTTATACTTCTTATTGGAGAAATGGGAATTAATGTGATCTGTTGAGCAGCATTGAATAAGAGACGAGGGCGAACAGGATAGCGACGTACTTTGCAGGTTATGCTTCGCTGTGAAATCAGCATTACAGTTTTCAACTTCACAGACATATTGTCCTCTCTTGTTTGGATCTCTCCGGCGCTTACGAGACGCAGTACGTGTTGCCTCGGTTGCGACTGGACGAGGCTGATTCAGGGCGTTCTGATTAGATTGGGCCTCCGGTGGAACCAGGGGAGTACCAAGATCTGCTGAAAGGCGCTCAGCACGAGGCGCCCATGCATCGTGATGGCGATCGATTAAAAGGTCGGTCGACGGCGACCCACCCAGATTGGGGAGGTCTTGCTTCCAGTCCGTCGTATTACCATCTGCCCGGGCAGCCGACAGGCCAGCGGAGTGATACGAGAGACGGGTTTGGAGCTGCCCGTTGTCACCCTCGCCATGTGGAATTGAGGGAGAGTGGGGGTGCTCAAAGGCAGGATTGCTACGTGAGGGACCAGAATATAAAGAGCTGACATTGAGTCTCTCTTCAAAATCCACGAAGTTGAGAGCGGTTTGGAGCTGCCCACTGTCACCACTGCCCTGTGGAATTGAGGGAGAGTGGGGGTGCTCAAAGGCAGGAGTGCGGTGTGAGTGACCAGGATATAAAGAGGCGCCATTGAGTCCCCCTTCAAAATCCACAAAGTTTCCAGAGGAGCGAGGAATTCGGCGATTCGGCGATGGGGAAGATGACGACGACGACGTGGTATCTGGCTGAGGTACAGGGAGGAAGCCGCCGGGCGACAGGAACTGTGGTTGGAAACCCGGACCCGGCGATAAGCCGTCAACAGCCCACGGGGAATCTAGCTGCATACCATGAGCTTGAGAAGTAGGGTATCGAGAAATAGGGTATTGAAAGTAGATCGCTGGACTGTCATTGGAGTATGAATGTCTGGTGGCTCCCTCGCCGCCATTGAGGGAAAGAGTGTCAATTCTGATATGAATATCGTCTGCACCACTGTCCGACGGGCCAGCGGATGATTGGAAATGACGAGGTTTGCGATGTTTAGCCCTCAGCGGTGACCTTCCACGAACGGTTGGTTCCCCATCGCGAGAGCTTGACTCGTAAGTGGAGTGACTCCGCGAGGGTGCGTACGGGTCGGGGGAGCCGCCGGTGTATGTCCCGGAGAAACTGTCCGGAGGGAGGAGGGATGGGCTGGGAAGCCGACTCGGGGAAGGGGACACCGACCTGGCAGAAGAGGTATCTGACCACGAAAGGTACGGGCTATAAGGCGACAGGAGGGGGGAGAGTGCCGCCGGTGGTCGCGGAAATCTGAGATCCCACTGAGAGTTCGTTTGCTCAGTATCAGGGATGGTAATTTGGGGCAGATGTGACGGGTGCGAAAACTCGTCGTCGACCGCAGATGTATCGATGGCCCCATCATAATGTACAAGGGTCATCATGTCCGGGAAGGTAGCGCTGTCGGATTGGGTTCGACGACGAAACGCAGCGAGGGAGGCCAGGCGTTGATCACCAGAGCTATAAGCACGGATGACACCTTGTTGGGAGGAAGAAAACTGAAAGGTATTCTGCACGCTGTCGACGGACTCCTGACCAGGACACCTACACTACCGTCAGATTAGCGTGTAAGGGCAGATGAAACGACACTGACGAGGCGCTGTCAGGATATTCAACGTTGAAGACAACCTCATGGTCGGAGCTCTGAGCTTGCCCCGAGGGTTGAGTCATGGCGTCGGGGGGCGAGAAGGATGAGGGGAACTGGGGAGAATGGTCTTCCATCTATGTCGTCGTTACTGTGGGGTGGAGTCGAGAGACGTCAGCAAAGGGGGAGGGAAAGAGTAGAATGTAAGTACGGAATATGGAAGCGAGCAAGCTATACAAGCCGTGCTTAACAGCACGGTCGGTGCATTCCGCATGCTGTGAAATGCAGTTGAGCGCATTACCTGCCGGAGTATGCGGCCGGATGAACGCAATTCAGGGATTATCTGCAAAGTCATCCGCGAAATGAAATCATGAGACGACGACGAAAACTAGCGTACCTTCAGGCGCCCGGGGAATGCCGCAATACGCGACTGGCCCCTTGACCGTTTGTCCGTTTGGAGGGCTGAATACTTGTGGCGGCAGGCCGGCAGTGTACCGGGCGTGACCTTGACATGCGGAACCACATATAACGAGAGAAGATGATTTAACAGCACAAAATGCGGACGAAAGAAACGCGGTGAAGGGCGGTGAAGGGCAGTGGCACACGTGTGCGTGTTATCCAGACGGTGCTTGGATATTTTGGTGGATGAGAGCAGGCCGTTGCACGCCGCCGCGGCGAGGAGGATGCGGGTGGGACGAGTTAACGATCACGTACGAGTTCCGAGGATCTTGAAAGGACCTCCACCATCTACGTAGAACCAACAGCCTCCCGTATGCACAGCATAATGGCGTCGTTCCTGTCAGAACTTCTTGCCCAAATAATTGAATTGAAAAAACAGCAAGACCCCTTGGAGCCGGAGGGTAGTCGACCATGGGTAAAGCATATGCTGGCGGTTTTCGTGAGAGTGGTAGGGAGGAGAGATGGAGATCCTTGTCTCTTCCTGCTGTCCTGGTCATGACCAGCTGGATTCAGCGTTGATGTCGGGTTGGGGTTAACGTTATTTGCCAGGCACAATCCGTTGTGCGAGTTCCGAACTGGACCCGTGGTTGAAACAGACGCCCTTTCCAGGGCAAGTATGCAGTGAGAAGAATAATCCAACATAAGGCTGATAAACGCGCGAGGAAGACCTGTTCAACTTGAGGATGAGAGACGCGTCAAGGTCAGCTGACCACCGCGGCACCGCCACTGAGGTGACGTCACATCGCGTCGCGACTCGTTGTCGTAGGGTGAGCTTTCAGTGCGAGGAACGAGCTGGATGCAAAGCGTCTGTCAAGAGAGACTATGCTTGACAGACTGCTTCAATTGACCCAGACCAGAATTATATTGGAAACAAAAATACAGGACATACAGACTACTGTACTATTTCGACCCTAGGTTCAGGTGACGGATGACGGAGGGTCATGAACTAATTGGTACCAGTGGCGGTGAAGGCGAGCTTTTGGGGCCCATAGGCCTAAAAATGCGAAAATTTCTGCTCCGGCATTTGCCGGATTACCATTTATGGCAATTTTGATGTGATTGCCGAGGAATGAATACCTTTGAAAAATGAACATGTTAGGAAGTTATGGCGTGAACCTAGGGTCGAAATAGTACAGTATACCAAGAGTAGGGATCCCCACCGTAACCGTATAATATAGTATATGGTTACGGGTTCGTACGGTAACCCGTACCGTACCGTCCCGTATGGCCTTCCGGGGCCAAGGGGTACCCGCCGGAAGATGCCGAGACATCAGCTATAGGGGAGGGTGGGTCGGCCAGATCCTTATTTCACTTTTTGGAAAAATGTTCGGAGGGCCGCGAAAATGCGTTTGGAAGAGTTGAGAAAAAAAAGTGTTTTTTTGGGGGAGAAAAAAGCCTTGTCAGGTGCATTTTCTGGTCCAATTCGCTCCATATCGGCCATCCCAAGGCCATCCATTGTCAAAATTTAATAAGATTGCTGTTGTTCATCAAACATTTCAAAGTCATCAAACACGGCAGTGCTGAGCAACTTCGCCCTCTTTCAGTGACTCTCCCTCCATTCTCATGCATCCCCCACACGAATAACATGCATACAGTTACCTAAACCATGGCGGGAAACAACATCGACACTGAACATCTGTTACAACGATTGAAGCATCTCGGCATTCGGCTAGCCGGCACTATATATATTTGTAGTGCAGCAGGTTGTACGAGGGTACAAACCCAGCCATGGTGCAATGTGCAGGACAAGGCTGCCGTTTGAAGGTTTTTTACGCTGTCCGTAAGATGAGTACCACACAAATCCGGATGGTAGAAGGCGAAAAAGACGATACATATAGTTATACACCTGTGTAAAATACACAATGATTTGTTCCGATGTGAAAAGCACGCGATTGGGAGTAAAGAAACAGCAAAGACTCCGCATTTGGGTGATGTCATAACCATCTGATGTGATGTCACATAGGGAGGGAGGGTCCAGCGCAACCTTAATTCACTTTTTAGACCTAGTGTAGGAAACTTTTGATGCGGGTACCCCTTGTCCGGGGCCACCTGTGCGGTTACGCGTACGGTACGGCAAATGCTGAAACTCGTGAGCGACGAGAGATGCGGCGAAGTCGAGCCTTGCGACGGAGACAAAAAGACTCAATTTGATGGCTTGAACATAGCTCACCTTCCCCTGCCGTCGTTCTAGACACCCGTATACGGGCTTGTACGGTACCAGAACCCGTACCGTATGCCGTCCCATAAGGCTCGAAATCCCATTTTTTACAGCTGTTTTTTTTTACAGTGGGAACCCTAACCAAGAGTTGTACACAACATTAGTAGGATTAATTAGCGAGCAAAGCTATACAGTAAGGACTTTACAGACGCAGACCGTAGTCGCCAATGACAGTAGGAAATAAGTGAAGTTTCAAATAATCATTGAGTCGAGGAAAAGAATGTCCTAGCGATCTTAATCAGTCGTTGACATAGGCAAGAAAGAAGGAAAAATGTACAATCATGTAGGAGTATCGGATGATCAGAGCCCGAGGCTCGGGGCCAAGTCTGGCATTTGTCTGAATGTCTCTGTTGGACACCCAATGTAGTGAAACTAGCATCACACAAATGGCAGACATAAGGCCTGAAACCTGCATGATCATTTAAATTATCTGCAAGGAAATCAGCAGCTATGAATGAGTGGAGTGAGCTGAACTGAGATTGTGGTGGGCTGTAAACAATGCTGGGCAGTGAGGGCAGCGGAATGTTGCATGCTTCTTCCTGCGGTGTTTTGCGGCAAGGACGCCAGCAAATGAGTAGATTAACAATTTCTAATTCATCGTCTCAGAGGTGTGAGGGCTGGATGGGAGAGGGGAGGACAGCATATCTGGGTATGAGACTGAGGTCGTAAGCTAGGGAACTAACCAATCAGTAGCTGGCGAGTCCGATGCGAACATATGTGGTGAAGACTTGAATTAATTCACAGTCCTCGCGCTATTCAATTGGATCCTGTTTTTGAATCAGTTAAGTTGGAATGGTCGCTTGGTGCTCGGTAGCCTATCTTGGAGCGTAGTCGACAAGGTAGGCTGATTGAACTTAGAGCGATGAGTTGGTTTGAGTAAAAGTTGTAGATAATAGTGTCGTTCAAAGTTGCTCCTACTTGTTTCCTACTCCAGCTCCTACTTCTTGCCCAGCAGGCAATTCTACTCAGATTTGGCTAAAAATGAAAAGGAGGGTTATCCAATACCCATATAAGATCCCTACATATTTTCCTGCTCAATTTTCCAAATAGTTCCCAAGAAGGGTGAACGAGTAGGAAAAAAATAGGTTAACTTTGAACGCGCAGGCTGGCAATTTGCCCAAGTAGGAGAACTTTCCCTCAAATTTTGGGCATAATTACAACTGTGATACAAGTAGGAAACATGATATTTTACACCTCTTCACACATAACTAGATAGTCGTGAAAAAAAAATTGGAAAATATTGAGTGGAAGTACAAAAAGGGAAAAGAGTAGGAGCCAAAATTTGCAGTAGGAGCCATCAAACTTCCTACTCCTGTCAAACTTCCTACTTGGCTTTCTCCTACTTGCGAGTAGGACAACGAGTAGGAGATTGAGTAGGAACCAAGTAGGGGCTACTTTGAACAACACTAATATTCGTGTTTACTGATTACGCAACACGACTGAGGACTCATTATGTAATAGTACATCCGATCTCGCAGCGTGTATGGAGAGTAATAGTCAAGCAAAAAAGGCAGGCATATATGATGAACGAGAGGAGCCTTGCACTGGGGTGGATGCACTACCCTCAAACGCGAAGGGGGTACCTGCGGGCGGCCGAGCGCTAGAGCTATGCCTTCGTGGCGACGGCACCGTAAGCAAATCATTCCGCCCATATGCCAGACCGTGTGCGAAAGAGCTGGTCGCTCCTCCTAGTTCGTGGCTCGAAGGAGACCAAGATGTCGTGACGGCGCTGTCTTGAACAGAAGAGCTGATAAGTATAAGTCATAAAATACGCGGTGCACGTCCGCCGTTGAATGCATTCTGCTGTCCCCTTCAGCTACAAAGATTATATATTGATACAGTGGGTCAAACAAGTGGACGGGATAGCAAATACAGAGCGGAAGGGTATAGGGGTATCATAGAAAGCAGTGGAAAGCGATGGGTAAAAATACAGAAAAGACGCCAGCACCGCACTTCTGACAGGTCGAAAAGACGCCTAGTTGAATAGACGCTGAAGAACGAATCGGCAGGATCCGATGTGTCATGTCCCGCCTCTTAAGCTGTGCGTTTGGACCGCTTTGACTTCTGTCATGGGTGCGTTAAAAGGAGATCTTTGGTTACATGACTGTGGATGGACACACCTTTGCATACGGTTTGCCGATGCCGCATGTGTCGCGTTCATGTCGCGTCCGAGTGTGCGGGGCGGTAAAGGTTTGACCACACTTCCCGCAGCTGTATGGCTTGATTCCACGGTGCGAATTCATATGATCTATAAGACCAGGTGTCAGTGGGCGCAACACAATTGAAAGAACATAACTTGCGCTCCAGGTTGTGCTTTGCGGTAAAGTCGCGTCCGCAGTCCGAGTAAGGACAGATGTGCGCTCCGAGTTCCGACGGATTTTTGCGACGAGCGGCGGAGGCAAGAAGCCCTGCCGGGGTGGATACCATACGTAGCGGTTCTGCCTTGCCTTCCTGATAGGTCTCAATATCCCAAGTTTCATCACTGAAGCGACTACCTCCAGCCAGACTCGAAGTTGCAGTGTCGCGTGGATAGTGGGCTGCCTGACCCTGGGGATCGCGCAGATCACGTACGTAGTCGGTCGACGTCCCGTCTCCGTAAAAGGCAAAACCACCAGCCGGCACATTTCCATCGGGGCCAACTCCTTCATGAGCCAGGTCAAGTCCTTGGGTGAGATAGATCATCTGCCCAAGATCTCCGCCCTCTGGACTGACAGCGCGCGCAGTATCACCGGAATTGGAGGAATCAGTGGGCGAGGTACGCGGCAACTCTCCATGAAAACTTCCGCCCAATTCGTCGATGTCGGAGACAGAGCTCTGGTCCGAGTCGAGATACGGAGCCGGCGACATCGACGATCGGTTGGACGACGATTCAGAGTCGCGAGAAGACGGCACATGCGAATGCCTGTACATTGGTATATCTGGTATATCGCGCGGGTCGAGAAAGTGCCCATAATTATGCTGTGGGTTCGGCGACCAGAGCGGAGTGAAGCTGTGTTGAGAAGTGGGGACGTGGGATTGAAATGACTGGTCCGTTACAGGACCGTCATCCTCAATGGCTGAACCGTCCAGACCCTGAACGGAAAAGCGGGGACGCGACGGGGTGTTATCCGAATTCGCCCTCAAGTGAAAACCCATAGCGGTCGTCGGACGGTCGGTGTGGAAACTACGCGCTCGTTGGTGTGGTACAGGGGGGAGAGAAAAATCGCGGGTGCCGTGATAAATGGCCTGGGTATAGTCTACGTGGACAAATTGAGCGGGTGAATTGACACCAACGTGGTCGTCATATTGGAATGTTGGGGTTGGGGGATTGGTCGTCGAATATACAGTAATGGGGATGGAGCTTTTAAAAAAATTAGATGAATATTCAGACGTAGAGATGAACTCACTCGGAGTGAGCCATAGGCGTTGAGTGATAGCTGGGCGATGATGTGGATTCAAATTGTGGGAAGGTAACCTCGGGCGGGCCTTCGACTGCAATGCGGATCTCCTCCTGATCATCGGAACTCTGGGACTGCCCAAGGGCAGAGCTCCACGACTGCCCAGACGAATGTGTCATCGCATCGGTGGAGGCCGGTGGGTAGGAAGAGAAGGAATTGGACGACATATATGGCTGTTATTACTGCTAGCTGCAGTAAAGAAAGTCAGTCTTAGGTGGGGGGAAGAAGAAAGAGAGGGCGGGCTCACAAGCGAGCGAAAAAGCTATAGAGCCGGCTTCTACAGCACGGCTCGGCGGGGCAATGCTATCCAAGGCCTGGAATGGAACTCCTCATCGCCTGCGGAAATGCCTCCGTATGAACGAGAGTATCTGCTGGGGCCGTCGATTTCAAATGAAATCATGGGACTACGACGATAACCAGCGTATCTTCAGACGCCCGGGGAAATCCCACAATAGGGGTCTGTTCCCTTGTCCGTTTGTCCGGTTCGAGGGCTGGAATTGTTGCGGCGGTAAGCCGGCAGTGTGCCGGGCGTGTCCGGACATGGACCATATACAGCGGGAGAAGATGTTTTAACAGCGCAAAATGCGGTGAAGGGCGGTGGCACACGTGTGTGCGTTATCCAGACGATGCTTGAGATGTTCTGTGGGCCGTTGCACGCCGCCGCGGCAAGTAGGACGCGGGTGGGACGGGTTAACGATCACGTACGAGTTCCGAGGACCTTGAAAGGACCTCCACCATCTACGTGGAATCCACAGCCTCTCGTATACACCGCATAATGGCGTCGTTCCTGTCAGAACTTCTTGCCCGAAGAATTGAATTGAGAAAACAGCAAGACCCCTTGGAGCCAATTGTCGCCGGAGGGTAGTCGGCCAGGGCCAAAGCATATGCTGGCGGTTTTCGTGAGGGTGGTAGGGAGAAGAGATTGAGATCCTTGTCTCTTCCTGCTGTCCTGGTCATGACCAGCTGGATTCAGCGTTGATGTCGGGTTGGGCGTAACGTTATTTGCCAGGCACAATCCGTTGTGCGAGTTCCGAACTGGACCCGTAGGTGCAACAGACGCTCTTTCCGGGGCAAGTATGCAGACGGTGAGAAGAATAATCCAACATAAGGCTGATAAACGCGCGAGGAAGACCTGTTCAACTTGAGGATGAGAGACGCGTAAAGGTCAGCTGACCACAACCATGGCACCGGCGGCGCCGCACTGCCAGCGAAGTGACGTCACATCGCGCCGTGCCAAGAACGAGCATCGAAAAACTTATGCTTGACAGAGCTTTCAATTGACCCAGACCAGAATTATATTGGAAACAAAAATACAGGACATACAGACTATATCAAGGTTGTACACAACATTAGTAACATGGATTAATTAGCGAGCGAAGCTGTACAGTAAGGACTTTGCAGACGCAGACCGTAGCCACCAACGACAGTAGGAAATAGGTGAAGTTTAACATAATCATTGAGTCAAAGAAGAGAATGTGTCCTAAGGATCTTAATCAGTGTTGACATAAACAAGAAAGAAGGAAAGCGTACAATCAAGGAATATCGGACGAGCAGAGCCCGAGGCTTGGGGCCGAGTCTGACATGTCTTCATATGTCGCTTCGCGACACTCAAGGTCGTGAATCTAGCCCTGCACAAATTACAGACATGTGGTTTGAAACCTGCATGAGCGTTTAAATGATCTACAAGAAAATCAGCAGCTGTGGATGAGTGGAATGAGCTGAACTGACTCTTCAAGTTATGGAGCGCCGTGAACGACGCAGGGCAGCGATCACAGTGAAATATCGCAGGTTTCTTCCGGCGACGTTTTGCAGCAAGGACACCAGCAGGAGATCCAACGAGTGGATTAACAATTTCGAATTCTGAGGTCGTCTCGGAGGTGTGAGGGCTGGACGGGAGAGGGGAGGACGGCGTATCTGGGGTGGATGCGCTACCCTCATACGTGAGGAAGAGTGTGCCTTCGGGCCGCGGAGCGCTGAAGCTATGCCTTCGTAGCGACGGCACCGTAAGCAAATCATTCCCGGATGGCGTAGCCGCCCATATGCCAGACCGTGTGCGAGAGCTGGTCGATCCTCGTAGTTCGTGGCTCGAAGGATGTGCTTCCAGATCAAGATGCTGTAGTGGCGCTGTCTTGAACAGAAGAGATGTTTCCGAGCCGTAGTCGTCATGCTCCCGGCTCAAGCCGGAGCTTGGGATGCCAGGTTCTGACTCGAATTCGGGAAGGCCAGTGGTAGAACAAAGAGGTGAGAGGCCGGGGTGCGCGTCGCTTTCCGGGTTCGTATTGGGGTGGAATGGGTATTCGCTGTGGCGTGACCCTAATGGAGAAAATTCGTGATCCCCGAAGGTCAGCGCGCTAAGCATCTCTCGCGTTGCGTGAATCGGCGAAAAATCCAGTTGTGGGAGGAGGAAGGGCGAGTTGTGGTAGCCGGGAGAGAAGGGCAAGTTGTGGTAGACGGGAGAGCCGGGTGATTCGAGAAACGGGGAATTATCTGAGAACAAGGCGGATTAGACAAGCCAAAACATAACAAAGTCGCGTCGCGTACAGGATGAATCCGGGGAATGGAGGTTGCCCCTAAAGCTTCCACCTTCAGACATAGGTGTATGAAATTCATTCGAATGATATCTAGGTAGGAGGAAATCAAGAAAGTAAGCGCGACAAGCAAACGAGGTCAATCGGATGTTACTCACCCATCACGTTCACTCTGGGGTGGGGTGGAGACTACGATGATCGACGGAAGCCCGTGGTCCACGAACGAGCGCCCAGTAGTCGCGTCATGCGTTGGAGGACTGTTCATGATTCAAGCGCGAGTCGAGTCTAAACGCGCTCCCGCGTCGGAGACTTTGTACTGACTCGGAGACACACACGTGTAGAATGCGTGTTTCCTGCAAACGGAAATCTCCTAAATTTGGAGCCATGCCTACCCCGCCTCATATGATGTCTGTCAAAGGCTGTGATTATGAGGTACTCCGCCGCTGAATCGCTCGAGACATCCCTTGTCGCGCAAAATTTCGGGTTTTTCGTGGATATCCAGAGATTTGAGAGCCGTAAATTCCCATGGGGAAAGTGCCTCAGCCTAGCGCAAGATGAGCCGAATGAAACGAAGAATTGGCATGGGGAAGGGCATGATAGAGCTTTGCCCAATGCCTCCGTTGGAGGCCTGCTACACGTGTTTGTCGTAAAGCCGCGTCAAAGTCCAAAAGGAGATGTTCCGAATTGGGCCTCAGTTCTCCTTACAAACTCCCACTCTCAACTGGTAACTCAGTGCCGTGAGTGTGAAACTCCGACTTCCACAGCAATCCCGGGGCCATTAAGAAGAAAATTGAAGACTTTCAAGAGCATCTCACGCACATCTAGCCCCGCCCACCAGCTTCTTACTTGCATTGGCCTCGTGCATCTCGGCTGCCAATATCTGAACTGCCTCTGTATCTACAACGGTATCGTGCATGCGGCTGTCCGCTATTGGACTCACTGGCCGTGCTCTGGAGTGGAGTCCGTCATGTCATTCATCGCATTAATATTGCGCGTCGGATTAAGCTCCGTGCCTTTTATCGTTCACTCGATAAAGTGTGTTCATAATTTTGTTCCATCTAGATACAACCTGCTAAAGTCTTCCAGACAGCTTCCGAATTCAAAGCAATGCTAGCAGTGCCTCTATTTTCAGATGCATTCTGATTGAAGAGCTTTGCTCCCGCGAGCGGACTCCCAGCGCTGGCAGCGGACTCCCCGGGCTTCCCCGTACCTGTCAGAGTTCAACCCTTGGCCAGCACACCCTGGCCGCTAGGATTCGTCACACTCAATTGAAAGACTGGGTTTCACGCAAATCTCACGCACATCTGGTCCCGTAAAATATATTATTGTCTGTCCTTGCGCCAACCTCGTGTCAAGCCTCGGCTATCTGAACTATCTGGATCTACGGGTGCCCGCTGCTTATCCGCGAACCCCGTTGTCCGACCATACTTGGAGTGGAGCCCACATCTCATTGACATTAGGCGCGTCTGATTTCATTTCAGAAGATGCATGTCATTGTGCCTTTTAGACTGCTTAGCGTTCATAACTTCGTTCTATCTATGTCCTCGAATTTTCAAATTCCAGCAAAGTTCCAGAGAGCATTCGATGGCAAAGCAATGCAACAGTGCCCTCTTGTCAAACGTCTCGATCTGATGCACTTCACGTTCGGGAGCGGAGAGCGGGGTACAGAGTCCGCGGATTTCCCCCCAGCCTCCCGCGGTCTGTTGGGCGAGGCGCTTAATTGGCGCTCAACTGGCGCCTAATACCAGCCACGAGGTTTCGCGACGGCGCCCGGCAGTGGCGGCGGCGTATTCTCACCAGTTCTCACTCCCGAGGACTTTGAACGGCGGAACGGGGCTTTTGTTTTGTCGTTGCGGGCCCGAATTATTCAGGTGCGCAAGGTCCGTTATCTATCGTCGCTGCCGGGATAATTGGCGCCGCCGCCCTCCGCCGCCGAGGTTCTGCCATCGTCCATGCGCGTTCCAGAGGCCCAACCCTGTGCCATTCTGTGCATGTAGGGCGACAAGCCCCATTCTGACGCTTCGTCTACAGCTCGGCTTCCCGTTCGCTTCCGACCGATTCATGATCCTTGACATGCGCAATCCGTATTATGTCGTTGTGGGCGTGCTTTGATGGTCCTTCGATTGGCTCACAGACAAAAGAAACGGAAGAATCCTGGTGGCCTATGTATGCATTTATTCAAGCCCATGTAATATTGATTCCCTCAGACCAGACATAACGAACATAATGAACAATTAACCTTCCAACATTTCTGTCTTCAACTATTTCCCCTCGGAGAAATTCGCGCTCCCATTTACCTGGCTTCTTTCTAGTGAAGCGGCCGTCTCAGGGTGATCATTCGAAGTCTCTCCATCTATTTACCTTGTGCAGCTGGGGCCGGGGCGAATATCAACCCACTGAATTGGGTCCGAAAAGAACCACCTGCATTCTGATCCCGACATTAAACACGCTCCTGTGATCATATCACTTCGAAGCCCTGGCCCGCCATGGCCCCGATGTTTCAAGTCCCTCGCGACGGAAAGGACTCAGGTCTCCGCCTGTGGCCCCGGGCGGAGTTGTCAGTCAAGCAACATGCCGTTTGATTCTCAGGGGTAGGCATCTGCCACAGTGTGGGTTACAAAATGCAATGCTTGAAATAATTATGGGTTAATTATGTATGTACGTCTAGGATTAGAAAGATATACATGCTCGGAATAGCACAAGTGCGGGCAGATACAGTTTTGGATGCAACAGGATGTGGGACAACAACAGATGGCGTTACACGTGGGGGATACAAGGATGCACTTGCAACAGCGCAACAGCAGAGGGCAGTAAATAAACACAGAATATGAGGGGATGCTCAGCAGCCCAGGATTTGCGGCATAGACCGGAGAGGCACTCTACACGCCTCTTGATGCGTATGCCGTTCACCGGGGTGTGAAAAAGTCGCAAAGCACCGCAAGCACCACAAACGATACTTGGGATCCGTCTCGCTGTAAATCTCGGGCAGCGGAAGGAACGTCAGATCCCGTACGCAGCCGTTCTCAAGGTATTCTGCGTAGTGTGGGCAAGTGTGCTCGTGCCTGCGCCTAGAATCCGACCGCGACAAGATTGTGAGGCAGCCCATGCACCAGTGGCGGTCCTTGCCCGCTTCTCTGAAGATCTCTGGGAGGCAGTTGCTTTCATGCTGTAGTTTGTAGTGGAGAACATGGTCCGCTTCGCGAGTGAATGACTCGCCGCAACCGACGAATGAGCAGGGAACTCGGCCTCGCGGCTTTCTCCGGGATCGCTTCCCGCCGACGCGGTGGACACGCCCACCGTGACTATCGCACGAGGGGGATCTTGATGGCGGACGTTCATCAAAGTCCAGATGGATTAGTTGAAGCTGGTCGCTGCGACCTGAGTAGAATGCGGCGCTCGACTGTGGGCTTTGAAAGTCCTCCTCCTCTAGCTTTGGGGGCGACTGCACGATAGTTTCCAGGCCCCCGACAATGTCTATTCTAGGTGAGATCGGACGGGGAGCATGGACAAGTGCCAATGGGGTTACGGGGACGTCAAGAAAAGGAAGGGCTTGACTGGGTTTCCGTTGGTAGAATGTGTTGGAAGTAGCAGGAGCCACTCAACCAGAGTGGTTGAGTTAGCAGGAGCCACTCAACCAGAGTGGTTGAGTGGCTCCTGCTACTTCCAACAAAATGCCAATCCCGGGTGACTACCGGATTGAGTATACACTCCACGGCCTCTTTGGGAGTACCGCTGGCCAGCTGGTGGTGTTGCATCCTTCCAATCTATGTGGTACCGTGGGGCTGTTTCGTCGCAGCGCAGCGGAAACTAGGTCGCGGGCCTGGAGGATCGAACACAGAACCTCGCCGGTCCGTTACGTGGTCTCCACGGGATTGGCATTTTGTTGGAAGTTCAGTAGGAGCGACAAGTGCTGGGGAGGTGGGTGGGAAAGGGTTGTGGGAGGAAGTAAAATGAACATCCAAATCGGATAAGATTCCGACATCATCGACTCCGCAACTGATAGGCGAGCGAGGAGGGTCGACAGGAAAAAGGAGGGACTGTCAGGCGCTGACCAGCAGGATTCTGAATCCGACGAGTCATATGCCTGGAGAGCGGTGAGTCCTCTTGCGAGTATTGTTAATTCAGGGGCTTACCTCAGGGCTCTCCAAGAACGCATATTGCGTAAAAGGAGGAAGTCCAAGACTCGGATCGTGGTATGCCGCCGCATATATACCAGCAACGTCGACCTTGATTTGATATGTATCGTGGTGGGCCTCGCGGTTGCGACTGTCGATTACTAGCCTGTTCAGCATAGACTCGTAAAATTTCTGAGGTGGCGTAGCTTTGCTCGCAGTCTGGGCATGAAGAAATTCCCATCCTGTGGTGGGGGTGCTAGACAAAGGCCTCAGATGAGATGCACAGGGTCGGTAGTGCGATGCTTACGATGAGTCGCAGGAAGCGGCATCGAAATCAAAGTAGTCGTACATGTTCAAGTCGGCGTCACGGTCGGAAGGGGTTGTACAGGGAGAGAGTACCATGCTGTGGAAGGGTAATGGGCTGGGACGAATGAAGAAATGGATTCATCGGGGCCTTTAAATGGCCTTTCTTTGTATTTCCTTATCCTCCAATTATATACACTTGTGGGCGCGTATGTACCATTAATTCTTCTGTAGAATTGAATGAAACACGAAACGCACCAAACACATTTCACTCAAGTCATGGACGATGCTCGACCTCCCACTTCACCAAAACCATCGCTGAACTTTGTGTAGGCGTCGAACCCGTTTTCCGTGCCAAATGCGAGTTGGTAGCCTCGAGGAGCGCCTCGAGGTGTCGGCAATATCACATGCGAGATCAAACTGTCGTAAACCGAGTCCTACCGAGCCTTTGGAAACAGCTCAATCGACGATCATGTTGATGCGGATGCAACCGGGGAAATTTGCCGATGGGTTCCAAGGTCATCCGAGGTCATCCGTCTAAATTTACAAGGGATGAGCGAGAGAACAAGAGAAAAGTAGGATTATGATGTCATCAACTTTGGAACAAGGATTGAATTGCGGAAGACAACAGCAGACGGCTGTTTCCGGTAGAGTAGTTGTTATCAAGTTGCTATACGGTACGCGAACAACAACGTCGGGGCCCTGCGCCTGCCTACGGGGCGCGAAATTATGGAACGTTGGCCCCTTAGATATCGGTGTGCCTAGTAATAGGATCATTTTATGCCATGAAACGTGTAAAAAGAAATTGTGTATACTTCCGCTGCAAGGCTAGATCCATGATCGACTAACTTGGAGAGAGGCCTAGAAGTTATTGAAAAAGTATAGGATTAACATCAGGAAGGAAACTGATTTGGTGGTACCTCTACGCACGCGCCCAAAGTCCACCCAGAAAGGAAGGAGCTCGGAATAATAGAGCGTGCGTCGCGCTGAACCATTTGCGACTAGTGGGCTGTCGCTTAAGATCGCTTAAGTTGCGCCTAAGCACAAGGACTTCCGTTCTGAGCGGGACCGGCCGTGTAATTCTCCCTACGTGAGCGGGCGGTATCAATCCTCGGAGATAGTTTGGATGCCCGGTGTCGAGTACCTGCAGTCGAAATATGTTTTTGATGCTGCGAAGTTAGCACCCACAGCACCAAATACCGGTTTGATTTAATTGTGGAAGCTGGATCATTCTACACACATTCGGCTCCTGCGGACCTCTGGCAGTCGAAACCTTCGCCGCGGCCTGCTAGCAAATATTGAGGTTTTCATTTCGTCCGGTAGATGTGGGTTTGGGCAGGCTCATCTCCGCAATCTCGAGATCTGGGTGAGCTTCTAACACACACTGACCGTGAGCTAGAACTACGCCAATGCATGGAATTGTCGACACGAAAGTCAAATGAAAATACATGTTCCATTCTTTGCGACATCGAGTAACATTCTGTCTTTCTCTGGCTCGACGTTGGGCAAGTATTACATGCCAGCCAAAATCATTCAGCTCACCGAGCTATGTGCATGAAAATCCTGAAGCTCCGGTCGCCGTTCGAATTGGGGGGTTGAAAATACATTGGCATTGAACAACCGAACGGATCTCGCGGTGTTGTGCCTGGCCCCGTTCGGTTACGGCGAGCAGACGCCGCGCCAGGCCCCGAACGGCCGATTTGCGTTACAGCAAGTATATGTACGGTATTGAGAGCGATGGCGAGTCATATCGTTCGTGGGCCCAGTTTAAAATTGGATTATACTTGTGGGCGCTGATCAGCTGCCGGAGAGAACTGCTAAAAAGTAGGCGCCACTGGTTCATTACACGCACCCGAGGCGAGTTATTGTGCATTCATTTGAGTACGGCTTTGGCCCTGAAATTCCCAAGTCAAACTGATTGATGGGATTCATTTGAGGCGACACCCGGCGCAGATAATCGATGCGTTGAGCAGGGAACAAGGGATCGAAAAGATGGTCAGATCTCCTATATTAATCCAACTGAGGTAGTATGGACGGGCCAAGGCGATTCAACTGAATGGGATAATTTCCTTTTTTGGATGTTAAGCGGTGAAAAGTCCGGGTAACGGCATTCATTAGCGGCTGGCTCTTCCGCGTAATGGACGGGCTAGCCGCAGCGCTGGCAGTCTAAGTAGCGATGATTAGAACGACCGATAAGTAGTAGAACGACTGAAAGTCCACAGTCCAAAAGATTTCGCAAACGACGGATTACTCGATCCGGCCTCTCAGCCAGCTCAACAAGCCCTTCGTGCCTTCCCTCTCCCATACACGCCTTGCTGGAACTCGGAATCTGTTGAAATACACATTTAGTACTGCAATGTACGGAGGAAAAGGACACATACACGTTCCCGTCCACTAGTAAGACATCCAGCGGTAGCAGTCCTAGTTCCGAGGGGAGCTTCCCGATTTCGTTGTCCCGCAGATCTAGTTCCTCCAGACCCCATCCAAGGACCTCTCGATTCCCTTTGAAAAGAAGAGCGACGCCTTGGAAGCCGTCGAGATCGGTAATGCGGTTCCCGCGCAAATGCAGTTGCTTGAGACCTTTGCGCTCAGCAGTGGCTGAGGCCACAGAACCAGTGGCGGCAGACGAGAGAATCAAGTCGGATAGGACGGCAGTGGTTAGTGCAGCGCTGGTGAGTGTATTGTAAGCCATATTGAGGTTCCGTAGACTTGGGAACAGTTCTATCAGAAGAGGAAGAGTGGGTCGGGTCTCAGAGGGGACGACAAGGATCGTCTCGTCCGGAGAGGCGGTCGAGACGGAGATGTTGTCCGAGATGTTGCATCCCTCCAAGCTTAGCTCCTCCAGCCGTGGAAGGAGAGGCTCGCTCACGGGGAGCGGGGGCAGCGTGAAAGAGCGGTCCATGCGACGGCTAGTGAGGAGCAGGACCTTCAGGGTTTGCGCAAATGGTTGCACAGAGATGAGTGCAAGGGGCATGGTGGCGGTGGGCAACGTCACATCGCTCGCTCTGGGAGGAGGAAACTTCACGAGGGATGTCGAAGCCATGGAGAAGGCCCGCGAGTGCGCCGAGACTTTCGGAGCCGTCGAGGCGGGGAGAGTGAGCGTCTCCGTTCGGGCCGTGTAATATTGCGGGTCAGCCAAGACAGACGTCTTGGGAGCAGAAGACGGCTGCCGTGGAGGTACCCCAAGGCCCAATCCAGAGCCAGCTGCAGCCGATGCGGCGGCGGCAGCTCGTGCTCGTCGTTTCCCTCCCTCCGTCAGCAGCCCTTGCTCTGCTTCAATCTCCCAAGCCTCCTTCACAACCGGCGGCTTCACCGCTGGTGCCTGAGTTCTGGATTTCTGCCGCACAGCCCCGCCATGGGCGGATGAGGCATCTTCCCATCCCAGTCCAACATCCGCCGGTTTCCCCGCCCGCGATTTTGATCGCTGCTCCGCCTCGACTTCCCATGCCTCCCGAACAATCCTCTTCCCGACGATGACGCGGGCAGTACCACCCGGTGGGTCTTCGTTTGTGATCTCGAAAGTCAGTTGCTGGGCCAATCCCTTGAGGCCGTACGCCGCTCCATTTTCTGTGATTTTGGTGGAGCCAAAGTCCAAAACGCATATGCTCGGGAAGACACCCGAAGAGAGCGAGATGCCCTCAAGAACGCGGTCAGATATATCGGCCTTCTCGCACCGCAGCACTTTGAGTTTCTGAAGCGTAGCGAGGGCCGTAAAAAGCTTGCTACATGCTTCGTGACCGCCGGATTCCAGAGGATTGGCGGAGAGATCGAGGGTGACGATTGATGCGGGAAATTCCAGATTAATGGCATCTGCCGCTAACTTGTTATTGGACGCATCGAAAATGGCGAGTTTCGGGAGTGGTGTGGTGGCTCGCGTGATCTCTGGCGCAAATAAGCCTCGAGAAGTGGTTCCAGTCGATCGTGACTTCGCGGAGAAGGGTGCCATGAATGGAAGGGAGGTTAAGGCATTGTTGGACACATTGAGATTGGACAGGGCCGGGAGGGAGAACATATTGGCAGGAAGAGATGTTAGGGCGTTGTGGGACAGATCAAGCGTTGTGAGCGCCGCTAGATCTGCAAATTGGTCTGGTAGTGATACAATTTTGTTTTTATGAAGCTGCCAGTACTATTAGATCTCGATGTTAAGCCAAGACGCGATCACGCACATCAATCGATTTGAGGGATCCAAAGAGGGAGATCTCAGGTTGTATTTCTACTATATCGTTTCCCCATGCCTTCAATATTTCTAGATCCTGAGTTTCAAACCAGGCAGGTCCGGGACGCTTCCGTCGCGGCCCCGTTTCCGGTGCGGGAGGCAGTGGTGGCTCTTCGGGCACAGACTTCAAAGGCACTGGGGTAATGCCAAGGTGTATGTCAAACAGCGCCGAAGGTATGCACTGCAAAGAGCGGGTCGAAAGGTTTATTGAGCCTTTCGAAACCTGTTGAGATCAGCAGGACACAGACGTTGGTGTATACGACATACCGCTACTTTTCGCTCGTTCAATAGTGTCTCTCAGGGAGGGACGTCCGAGAATATCCTCATCCTCTGGTGGGGGCGCATTAGGTATTGCATCCTCAAGGCCGGCAAAATCGTCCAATGGACTGACGCGAGAGTTTGCCTGGGTTTTCTTGGCCTGTGCTCGCTTCAAAGCGATTGCCTCTTTAATGGAGAGAGGTTTTGACACAGGCTCTTCCTGGGTAAATTTGGGTTTATCCAGGAAAGAATCTGTATCCGCATAGGGCTTCCGCGGGGACTTGGAAGGTGTCGTTGACCGTGCGACTGTGGATTTCGTCCTGACCCGGAGGTTGGCACTCGAAGCTGGTGGATTTGCGGGAGACGCGGGAGGCTTTCGCGTGCCACGAGAGGGCTGAGGAATGCGCGACATTGTCGTTCGAGTCCAACTCAAAAGTCTCGGACGATAACCGGGTCGAGTAAGTTGTTTGGCTGCGCTGGACGTTCCAATCATACACGGTCACGTGTTGTTAACTCAACAAAAAGTGCAGACGCGTGTTGTACAAATCTGGAGGCTATATACAACACACGGGCTGCTGTCATCCAGTTTAAATTTTATAGCTGACCCCGAGTAAGGTACGTTCCATCTCGCAGTCGTTTTCCCTGAATTTCTACTCCGATCCATCTTCCCCTTTGCCAACTCTCCCGCATTGATAGTAGTCGAATGAACCGAGAAATAAGGTGTCGTCCCAATTCTAGATTATTAACATCCATCCACCAAGGATGGTTGCCATCAAGCGACCAAGTTTGCGCTTTCAACCTCTCCGCTCACTGCTGGCAAGCTGCTGTTTTTGAATCCTCTCACGTTAGTCCGTGTATTTTGGCGCCTCAAATGAACAACCGGGACTGCTATTATTATCCCTAAGTGAGGTGTTCAAATCCTGTCCTATTTATTGAAAAGTGCACATCGATTCATTCACCCGAGTGAATCCTACAAAAGAATACTCCATGTTCCGCGATTGACCCTAAAAGAAATTCGGACAAACTCAGACCATCAAGGATACTCTGGCAACCAGTCATCCACCAATGCGTGCTTTCCTCTGATAGTCATAAAAGACCACTGTGCGACGTTAACAATGTTCCAAAAAATTGCTGGCGGGAACTCACATAAACAACAGCAGGATCTGCACACAGCGTGCACGTGTTGATGTCCATCATCATGCTGGCCTCGAAATAATACGGACGCAGCCTCGCGTGTTCGAGTCTCGAAAACCACTTGGCAAAGTGATCCACGGTCGTCATGTCTATTTAGATTACATTCGATTCAATCTGGACAAAACAATGTCAGCTTACTGTCCGACCATCCGATATGGACCTCCAACAGGAGCTGGCCAAAGGGAAGCGGCTTTTCCTGCATCAGGATTGAAAACCAAAATTCTATGGCTTGTTATATAGATACACAGAGACACATATAGACGATATAGACAGTTTCTATAGCGTCTATAGCGTCTATATCTGTCTATGTATGTCTATATAGCACCTCATAGCAATTCGGGGTTTTCCTGATGCTGGGCATCGGAAATGATGGAGACGAGCGTGGCAAACTCGGACCCTTCGAGGTCGATCTGGTAATGGTCAGCAATGCGCCACGTCTACATAGGTTCAAAACATGCGTTACCTTGAGAATATCGACAAAGTCGTGTCCGAACTGCCCCATGACACTTTCTAGAGAACGATGGTGCTTTGCTGTGAGGTCCGCGACGGAGAAGTGGTTGAAGTGCACGCGGGATGTCAATTTCCCGTCAATACCATCGTTAGTTTCTCCCCAAGGCCATTTTCTCGCGTCGGCTTCCGTGGAGTTAGAATCGAACGCTGGACACATCAGACGGCGGAATAATGCAAATAAACCAGCTGGATGCACCGTAGACCAAACAGCCAGGCGATCTTTCGAGAACATCCTGTTAGAAGCTGGAATATAGAGGGCTCTGTCAGCCAAGGGAATAGACAATGCAATTGGGACGGTTGTGCATCACGCGCTCCAGTCCGCAGACCCATTTACCGCCGTCAGCCAAAGTGCCTGAGTTGACGTGAGCGGACGACCGACGTTCTGGTAGGCAATCTTACCTACGCTGTACATCGGGAACGGATATGTGAATGCCGGAATGAAAAAGTCCCAGAGGACGTAAAACTGTTGAGGAAGTTCAGCTGAACTTTCAGTTGGGGATCGAAAGAGGTCGGACCTGGGTGTGATCAGGAGGAAATCTGCGCATCCGGGGTGTTATTAAAGAGTCCCTTGAAGCTGACCTCTACATTCACGCGGCAATATGTCTTCCACCCCACTTCTGGATGAGCTTTTCCCTCTCAATGACCGTGAATTGGTACTGCCGCTCGTTCCTTCGAGCATGCGGACGAGGCGGCTGGTATCCCCGTGGTGCACGAGAGATGTGGAGTTAGGAGTGGCCGGGCGCGAGGAGGTAGAATGTGACGAAGATGAAGAATGCAGCGGAGAACTTGGGCCAGGGCGAATGAAAGACGATCCTCCAGTTTGTGTGCTGCATGGCGGACACGAGTTGGAATCTGAAAGCTTGGAGGATGTGGCAAAAGCAAAGCTCCAACACGTCCAAATTAGGCTAGAATCTTCCCCTATTTGGGTCCCATCATGCAGCTTATCGAAAACCGCAATCTGTGGACGATCAGAACCTTCGTACGTAGTCTTCAAAAACGCATCTCTTGACTCTATATAGATACAGCTCGCGAAAAATGATGTGTACAACATGCAATACGGAAACAATCAAGACAAGTCGAAACCAGCATTGGACGTGATGGCCTGCAGCAGCTTTGCCCTCAGCACCTTTTCGCTCTGGTATCGCGGAAGCTGCGTGCGTGTTTGCATTTAGTGCAACGGCAGGATGAGGCAGAGAATATTGCATACCTTCAAAAGGTTCACGCAGGTGCTCGATGTGGGCAGCCGCAGCTCGTCGGGGCCGGCATCGCGGATCGCGAAATTGGGAACTAATTCTTTGAATCCTCTGACAACGGAGGGATCAGGGCTGCACGAGGCCGATGAAAAGGGATGCTTACAAGAGCGGAGGCCGGCTGCAGCTGGTGACAAAACGAAGTAACGCCCTCCGTTGTTCTTGGTCGAACGAGTGGACGACCTGGCAAGGTGTCTATCAGCCGATACTCGCTGCGCAGAGGGACTTGGACGCACTCTCCAGAACGAAATGATAGTCGCATGATTAGAATCATAGGTTCCGCCATATTGAGTATTCCCCTGCAGATCATCCAAGTCTACAGGAGAATCGGTGCCACCGATGAGGATTTGCAGCTCCTGCTGATTAAACATCCTGCGAAAACATGAACAAAAGGAATAGGGTTATGGAACGAAACGCACTTGAGCCACTTGTGGTCTATTATCTCTGATAAGCCCTCGAAGAATGCCTCGCTCTGCAGCTTGATTTGCTTGTTCAGACGGTAGTGCGAGACCAGATAGATGTACTGGAGTCTGTTCTCCTTTGTCACTGCGATGTTGCTGCCGTTGGGGACGAGGTCCACGGTCTTGGTGATGCCGAAATCTGTCGTCGAGGATAAGCACGTCGGAGATGATCACCACAAGGCCTGCACACCTTCGATCGCAACAGTGAAGTTCAGAGAAAGATCTTCAGGGTTCCCTGCGTAGTGTTTGAGGAAGATCAGACCGTTGTACAGCTCGGGGTCGAGCGATGCAAGGTCGTCCAGGAAGCTTTGTTTGCCCAGCCACTAGGATACACGGTAAAACACTGCAAGTAATAAAAAACGCAATTTGTACCTTTGCAAGGAAGAACCCGGCAAACGCGATGTCGACCAGGATGCCCTCATACATGGCCTTGCCAATAATCCGCCCGATGAAGCGATACCAGTTTAGG
Organism: Mycena epipterygia; assembly: GCA_029281465.1. Lineage (NCBI taxonomy): Eukaryota > Fungi > Basidiomycota > Agaricomycetes > Agaricales > Mycenaceae > Mycena > Mycena epipterygia. The sequence continues at coordinate 944,360 of JARJCQ010000042.1, read as the reverse complement.
TTATGTGCTGCGGCGCTCTCAACGACGTTGTTTGAAAAGGGGGAAGACGTACCTTCGATAGCATAGGCATGAGGATTAGGGTATAGCTCATTCTTCTTGTTTGCCAGCCACAGGCCCCGATCGGTGTCGAAGACCTCCTTGCACAACGACGTAAAGAACTCCTTGAAAACACCGCCGCCGTCGATGCCCGCTCTAGATGGAGAACCGTCGTCAGCTTGATATTAAACACCAAGGAATAAACAAGGCTCACTCTTCCTCCCCGAACTTGTCAATGAAAGTTATCCCAATCCTCCCCTTCAGGTCGGCGTCCCTGAGACGGTCGAACCCGTCTTGGGCGATGCTTTCGCGGCGCACGGTGATCTGCAGCCGGCCACCCATATTAAACATGTCATCGGAGTGCCGTTGGCGGGCCATAACGTCGCTGTAGATGAAGCTGCGGAACACCTGGACCCGGGTGGAGAATGGGATGGAAAACGGAATATTGTGCAAAATCCCCAGACGGGGTGCTAGTCGAGCAATCTGCCGCGTCGTGACTGCGCGCGCGTTGGACGTCGTGGCTATCTGTTGTTCTTCAAACCTGTACCCGTATGAGCGTTAGACTTCAAGACAAAAAAAGCACACTTACAACGCAGCCTCCACGAACGACCGTAGATCGATCTGCGTGGACACTAGCCAGTGGTCTGGAGGCGTGAAGGGCCTCCGCGAACTGGATGAAGAGATGAGCGTTGGAGGGAGCGTGGATGGATTCGCTGACGACTCACTCTCTGGCATGGATCGCAACTAGACACTTGGTGACCTTCTCCCGCACTTCCTCCCACGTGTACCTCACTCCCATTGGCCCCGTCGTTCCGGTCATGTTCGTATCCGCCCCGTCCGTCTCCTGTGGACCCTGATAGAGACCGAAGCCGATGTCCAAAAGCAAGCGGCTGAACACCACGAGCTCGTCCAAGCTCATGGGATTCCGTGGTGCGGACGCAGATCCACCCACATGAGCGGATGTGCCGAAGAACTCATCGTCCCCCATCGTGAGTAGGGCATGAGTGTAAAGGTCCGCGAGGAACAGTAGCGGGGGGATCGATGGGTCGGGGGTTTCGTTCGACGGACCTGCTGATGTACTGATTAGTCGGTATCGCGAGATGAGTATAAATAAGACACCCACATCCGAATTGGCTGAGGATGCTAGCAGCATTGGCTGTTCGTACAGAACCCCGCCAGAGCTCCTTGATCACGCTCGTCCCGCCGCCACCGACCACGATCGCACCCAGCATCGAGCTCTTCTTCCCGGGCCATATGCCCTCGAGGGCCAGGAACATGCAGAACAAAGCTCTCCGCGTAGTATCCGGGTGCTTCTGGGTAACCGCCAGTAAGGAGCTAAGGTGGGCTGGCGCTACAAGGGTCGAGAGGCGTTTAAGTGTTCGCGCGTCAAGGGTGGGCAGTGGAGGCGGTGGATTAGGCGTAAACGACGAAACAACGGATACAGTGGGTCGAGATTCGCCATCTGAGTCGGCGTCCGCCGAAGCTGCCGCTGCCGCTGAAGCCGACCGTTGCGGATTCTCGTCAAAGGCATTGGTGGGGAGTGAGTCGAAAAGATTGGTGAGGAGATTGAGGTAGGCCGTGAATGCAGGGGCGGGAAGTGCGGCATAGCGTGGTGGTGTGAACGCCATGAGATTCGCTACTAGATGGATCTTGTCGCTGATCGTGGGGCTCTCCGCGGAAGGCGCCAGCGAGGCGAATGATGCGAGGGGAAGATGGGCTGATAAATGGGTCAAGCTTGGTAGCGGCAAGCGGTTGGGCAGTAATGGGATGGTTAGGATGGTCGAAATTAACGCGGTCATCGATACCGAGTAGGCGTCGGTTGCCGTCGTAAATGTAGAAAAGGCCACGGTTGCCAATGGAACCAACAGAGGCAGCGATGTCGATGATTTTGAGGCTGATATTGGCTGAATCGACATTAGTCCACCTCAATGAGGAAGGAGCCGACGACTTACTATGGACCGAATGGCTTGCGATAGCAATGGGTAGAAACCGCGCCTTAGCACATACAACATGATATCCACGGCGGCATCGCAACCCTTGGGTCCGAGATTTCGAGTTACCGCGTCTGCAGAAACGAGCAAATTAATAATCTTCAGGTATACCACTGCATTTAGCGATCTAGATATCGTCACCAATAATTATCGTCACAAAGAACGGCACACTCACTGAGGCGATGCAGCAACTGAGCGGAGTAACAGGAGGCAAATCTGGCGAATGAGTACCAACCAATTTGATTGATATTCCCCAAGTGCGGGGGAGAAAAGAGATGCTGCAATTCTCGGTTAATGCCAGAGGACTTTTGGTGAGGCTACTAACCTTCGCCCTTTTCTGCAACCGTCTGAGACCATTTCCCCAGCACCTCCTGGTCCATACCAATGAGCACGATGCAGCGCAGGCCCGTTATGCCCTCGATGTCACTTTCAAACACCCTGCGCATCTGTGCCTTTGCAGCATGGATTGCGGCTACGCCTCGCCACCAGGCCTGGATGCGGGTTGCATTGTCATTCTTGCGTTTCTGCTCTATTCGCTCTGCCCGACGAGCTTTTGCCTGATCTGTTATCGACGATAGAGTAGATACAGAGGATGAGCCTCCGAGATTTATTTGGCGGCGTTTCTCGTCTCCGAATAATGGCAGCATAGACTGTCACAATTCTAATTGTATGGTATCGGGTGAGGTGAGGTGGTTAAGGCTGCGAGCAGAAGGTGGGCTGCGAGAAAGGTGGCTATAGACGCGCGTCACGGTCACGTTGTGTTTGATAAGTCAGCGGAAGAGCATTCTCGAACTCGATGAGTAATTTAAATCCAAACATAAACTAGAACCGAAAGACGTGGAGAAAATAATCGTTTGCAGACACGGTAGCCACAGCCAAGTGTTTTTAAATTCCTATAGTCATTCTTCGTAAAGGATAGCAATAGTAACATCCAGATAATGTAGGGCATGTGCGCAAGGAGGGAGACTGACATACGGTATAGATGATAAGCCTGTAGTAAAAAGAAATTAAACAAACGATCAATAAATATTTGCATCGCCTGCAAAATCTGCCAAAACGCCCAGCTCTTCATCCTCTGGCATCTCCCAGCTCTCGTCGACACGCAAACGCTCCCGAAGCCAATCAAGACGATCGGTGTCCAGCAATAGGCGATTCGCGCGTCCAAGGAATAAATTTAGTATTGGCGCGCGTAGTGCAATCCGGGCCGCCACCAAGGTACACAACATCGTCTGATGTTTATCCTGGAATTGGGCCTGGTTAAACAAGAGAGTTCCTAGGTTGGGCCACGGCATGTGGGTGGCACCGCGCGAGGTCGGAAGCGGGACAAGGAACTCCAGTACATCGTCGGTGTACAAGGAATTCAATGAGCTGAACGACCGAATCGCAGGAAATATGCGGGCGATGTCGTGATATGCGCCAATCGAAAACGTATTATCGCGGAAAGCCAACGATTCGAGGACGGGGAATTTGGAATCCTGGGATAATTGGAGGAAGTAGCCCAGGTCCTCCTCCTCAAAGTTGTTAAGGCGCAGGATGGATAGTTTGGGCGCTGTCATCACCGACAAAATCACGTCGGAGTTGCCTCCATTGGAAAGCATCAAACAACGAAGCTCGGGCAGTGTGAACGGTATGACATCGTGGGGCGTCGCAAGTCGCCTATGAGGGCGTTGGGTGTGTCCGGAGAATGCGAATTTAAGAAGGGAGACGCAAGACTTGAGTATCTCGCATATGGAACGGAAAGGAATGGGGAAACGTTCCTCTGTGAGACACAGTTGAGATATTCCAGAAAAGGGCGGCCGTATTAAATCGAACATGGGACCATTGAGTCGAACCGACGCCAATGAGGGGGCGGCCCGCAAAGGAATCAACTGGAGAGTGTTAGAGGGACTGTGAAAATTCGGGGAATCCAGAGGAGTGTATAGAAAACACTCAAGCGCAGGCATCTCGAAAAGCGCGAGATGGGAGCTACCTGTTGACGTGGATTGTATAAAGTCCGTAATGAGGTGGAACCGGCGGAAGCGAGGGAGATGCTCCTTCATAGCTGTAATTATATCGGGCCGGGAATATTCCTTGTATGCGAAGAGGCAGACAGTGAGCGCATGAGCTTTGGATTTATCGAGGTACCATTTGATTTTACCGAGCGGCTCGAATGGGGAAGCTCTGATAAACGACCAGAGAACAGCTAGATTGACTGCCACCTCCCGCCACCGTCTATTGACCAGGGAGACCACGACCTCGATAGGTTTCGAAAACTTGCAGTATTCTACTTGGAAAGTAGAAACCTGTCGTTGAGCATCCCGCGCCCCCGATTCGAAGATTAACTCCAGAATGTCGGGTGGTATGCGTGATTCGAAAGGATATCGAAGATCCTCAGAATCGCCTGGAATAATCTGTGATGCTTCGGAGTGCATGATGTTGAAACCTACCCGCCACTTGGTGAGAATCAATGAGTGCAGTTAGATCCATGACTCACCAGTCCTGAAAAGCGCGCAATCCGACCTGCCTCGGCAGGAGAGATTATACGAAAGGCGACGCTGCGAACATGATTGTGGCGATCGATGTTAGAGGTAGATCCTACATCACATCGATGCGAACAGCGGATGCGAAAGATTAGATCACATCTGACCAAAGATTGGACAACAACCGGTGATCGACCGATTAGGAAATAATTTTCAACTTGGCAAATCAAGTCTGAGCAAAGAGAGTGTTTAGAGAAACTCTCCACTCATTTTCACCCCAGGCGTATCCAAGGTCAACAGATCCTGGTCCGTAAACGGCTTTATTTCAAACGGTGTTTTGTCTGAAATACGCATCTAGCATTGCTGGAAATACATGATGTATCACGAGTCTACCAGTCTTGTAATGAACAGATAGTCTCAAGCTACTTGGACAGCACCGACATGACCAAAGCGCTCCTCATAAACGTCCTGAGCGGCTTTGAGTGTGTCATATTTGAAGATGTAATCCTGGATCCCTTGAGCTGTGGAAGGAAAGGTAAGTGCGGATCAGACTTAAGTTTACTGGCACTTACATCTGAGGAATTCCCCTCCATCGAGGATCCTCGCCACCTGCTCAACAGATTCTGTTTTCACGAACTCTCCTCGGAGTTTGCGGAGATCCTGATACGCTGCTAATCTGGCCGGTATGTCTTCCCGTCTAGTTCCGGCAGGAAGCAAACATCCGAGTGCTCCAGCTTCCTCGATTGCCATCCCCGCGCCTTGGCCCAGGAGCGGCAGTGTAGCATGTGCAGCGTCTCCAAGAAGTGCCGCACGTCCACGGATCCAGCTGGGTAAGAGAGGCAGCACCCGCAACTGCCACTTGTGAATATCACTGTGAATCGGCACATCCAAGAGGCGCAGGAACTTGGGATGGAAATCCTTGAACTTTTCTATAATTTCCTCTCGAGATGCTGTCGGCGTCCATTCTGTATTTGAGGTGATGATTAATTCTGTGGTGAAATCCCATGGCTGGGCACTCACTGGCTTCCTCGTCAGGCGAGTTTGTGTAAAAGCCGACGAAATTGATGAGACTTCCATTTCGGCATGGGTAAACGAACATCATCCGAAATGGCCCATCTTTCGGGATGATGCTTCGTGTGCCGGAGATCCCCGCGGTAAGCCACTCAAGCTCGGGAATTTCGTGAAGGCTGGACGCGTCAAAAACGGTGCGGAAGCAGGACCAGCCAGAAGAGGGCGCCTTTTCAACGCGGCCGAGGATCTCAGTACGTATAGCCGACTGAAAGGCTAGTTAGTGCCGCCAGGATGAGGAATTTAGTTGCGTACATTGATTCCATCGGCCCCGAGGACGACGTCGGCATGAATAACTTACCCGCTATTCAAGGTTATCGTTCCCTCTTCAGGATCACACGCGACGATCTTGTATCCTAGATGAAGCTTCACGGGTGGATTTTCGCCTTCGCCTATCGCTAGACGCTTGAGTTCCTCGTAGAGATCGCTCCGGTGACAAAGCAAGCCCTGATGTTCTCAATATTAGAAAGGAGTTGATAGAGAATAGTTTCGACATACAGGGTTTTCATTCGCAGCGGGAACCAACCAACGGTAGGTTGCGCCCTCTCCGCCTTCAGGGCTGAAAATCACATTCTATCATAGCTTAGAGCAATCGAAATCAAATAAGTTATCGAAGCATACCCCACTGAATGTAATGCCCTTCAAGTTGTCCCTAGACACACCGAGGTGATCCAGCACGCTGAGGGAATTCACCTGTACACCCAGAGCAGCACCGATTTCGGTCTTGATTTCATGCGCTTCAAAGACCTGAGCGAAATGGATCAGTGTATATCGCAAAAAAGCTCGTAATGTACAGACCTGGACAATATGTCCATTTTTTCGGAGTGCAATGGCTGCTGTCAGTCCAGCGATGCCCGCGCCGACTATGGTGACTTTGAGAGGTTGGAATGAGTTGTTGTGAGTGGCCATTTTGGATGAACCTGTCTGATACAGGCCGCCTTAAATCCCCCCACAGGTTAGATGGTCAAGGGATTTACTCAGTACATCTCCCAACCTGCCCGTTTATCCTGAAGTTTGAAGCGTGCCCGTTTATCCTTACCTGCATCAAGGCGCTTACACTTAGAGAGAAGCACTTCGGAAGTCGGATCTGGACCGGAAGCTTTTGTCAATGCGCCGAACCAGATGCTTATTCTTAAAGACACTTGACCAGTCGGATCTGGATCGGAAGCTTCACCGCGCCGGTAAAGGCTGTTGGTCAACAATGCAGGCGACCAGGGAGGAAAAAAGGGAGAGAAACCGAACCTGCGTTGTATGCATGCAGAACATGCCGATTTTTTTGACAATAGCGGACGGGAGAAGCGAAGCCGAAACGACTAGTAATCCACAGGATCAATGACGTCGCAATACGGAATGTGAAAAGCGGCAGAACATGTTAATAAGCAAGTACTTAGTAGAGGAGTCTTACACACGAGTTCTGTAAATGCATCTTCTTCCGCGGCGGATTACGGCGCATGCCGTTAATACGAGGCCGAGTTACGCCGACGTGGTGTTTCTTGTAGTACGAGCTTACGACTGTCCGATCCTGTCGTTGTTGCATAAGAAAGCCATACCCGGAAGGTATCCGACGTGGAATGGACTCGCTTCGGATAGCTCAAGAAAACCTGTTTTCCACGGAATCAGGCTCCTGCGTCGGGTGTAGCATGAGAAGTACAGGTTGGAGAGGTAGGTCAATTGTTATTCGACTAGAGTTTCAAAATACATACCTCCCATTCCGTCAAACATAGGGTCTCCGTAACCGTAGCCGGTTCGTCCACTTTGTAGTATATCTCCATCGAAGGTTTTGGCGCTGCAGGGACATGGTTTTGACATCGGACCAAGAGAACCATGCGAGTCGAGACGCATTCGTCCCGCTGACCGAACGTCCCAACCCGGCGACAACCGTCCTGGTTGGCGAATCTTCATGGAATAAGTACTCCAACCTCTTGGTGTAGTAAATTGGAAGAACGTAACCACATTCTGATACTCAACACAAAACTCCAGCGATAATAGTTCCTGCAAGCTGAGAGATTCAGTAGGAAATTTTATCTGTAATGGGTACCGGTATTTAGGTCGGGTTGCTTTTGAGCCGGGGGCAACGTTGTGTGAGGGAATCTTGGAGGAGTCGTGTTCTGTGAGTCAGTGACTAACTTGGCTATAGCTAGCACGATGGGCGTTTGGGTGCGTCTTTCGACCACCAGAGATGATCGATGATCCTAAGCCCGTGCCACAGTAGAGTGGAAGCAGGGAAAATTCTCTGCGGTCTCTTGACCGCCACGGCAGAGTGTTTGCGTGGTACTGATTTTTTCGACGCTGGCCCGCTGGGGTAGCGACAAGGTCGGATCGTGCCAGGTAACTGTTAAAATATAGAGGGAAGGATATCGATGTAGTGGTTTATCCTTTCTGATTATCCCTTGTTCAGGGAACAGGCCAGAGGAAATCATGGAGGAAATCAAGAGGAAATGGTTAGGAGAGTAACGGGTCACATTGTTGATCTCGCTGTGACAGTCACTCCATCCACTTCGATGGCCTCCGAAACTACAGAGACGGAAACTCAAGTCGTAGAGGTCGCGGCGCCCAAAAAACAAAAGAAACTAAAGCCTGCACGAAAGCAGGTCAAGCCCGGCGATGTCGTGAAGACTGAGGCGCCACAAACGGGGAAGGAATACAGTATGTTACTTTACCCTTCTTCTTTGCACAATTGTACTCATATTTGCCAGATATCTGGTATAACAAGTGGGCAGGAGGAGACCGCGAAGACAGCTACTCCAAGTGCGTGTTCTACTCGGCATAGACCCAAATAACTTACCCGCATCCAGCAAAGTCAAGTCCCAGACCCGCTGTAATATCAAGCGCGACTCAGGTCTTACACGAGCCAATGTCACCGGTATCAAGTACACCTGTCTCTACTTTGCGCGTGGATGTTGTCCGTACGGCTGGGAGTGCGAATATCTGCACATGCTTCCGGATCCAGACGACCAGCTCCCGGACAGTTCTAAGGACTGTTTCGCACGCGACAAGTTCTCAGACTACCGTGACGACATGGGCGGTGTGGGCAGTTTCAACCGGCAAAATCGGACGTTGTACATCGGACGGATTAAAGAGACGGGAAACGGCCAGGAGACGGAAGAGGTTGTCATGCGTCATTTTAAAGAGTGGGGCACGATTGAACGAGGTGAGCAATCTCATTCGATTCTCCGACTTGTTTTGCTGAAGACCGTGATCGCCAGATGACTCTGCGTCGACGTGGGCCGTCAAAGTCCTCCAGTACCGCAGCGTAGCCTTCGTGACATATGTCTCCGAGCTTCACGCGCAGTTTGCGAAGGAGGCGATGGCGTGCCAGTCCCTGGACAACGACGAGATCCTCAACGTTCGCTGGGCGACAGAGGACCCGAACCCTGTCCAGAAGGTTGCCGAGAAGCGGCGGCTCGTTGAAATGGGCCAGGAGGTCATCAAGGCCAAGATCGATCCGCGCATCGTTGATGCCATGCGCACTGTGCGTGCGTTGGAGGACGGAGATGTGCTGGATGATGAGGGGTACATACTAGACGGCGATGATGTCGAGGACGATGGCTCCAGTGAGCCAGGCGCAAAGCGGCGGCGCCTGGAGCCTCCACCAACGCAGGTACAGGAGCAGTCTGCCTTACCCAAGAGCTTGCTCAGTGCAGATACGCTGGAGGGCCTAAAGTACTTCGCCGAAATTCGAAAAAGGAACGGCCTCCCCACCGTCGCTACTGCTCCACCCAAAGCTGCCCCAGCACCAATGCAGGAGGGACTAGGGCTGGCAGATTATGGCAGCGACGACGAGGATTAGATACTGCTACCTAGCTTCTGCCTGTTATAAGATGTATGTGTATAAAGGTGCTTGGGCGTGTTTCGAGTATATATCAACGAATGAAAATCGTAATAATACATTTCTGGAGAGGCATGCCTAATCACTGCCTTGGCTGCCTCCGCCGCTGCCCTCGGCTTCGCCTTCGTGTAGACCCTCATGGAGTGAGAGGTCTGCAATGCGTCTAGCCTCCGCAGCAACATCCTCATCCTCCTTCTCCCTCCTGTACTTCTCGAGGTCCCAGTCGTCTGAAGCGTCTCCGTCATCCTCGTCTTCGAACCATTCGGGATTGTATTCGAACTGCGACGAGCCCAGATAAGAACATTATACGCAAGGCAGTGGTAAGAACGTACCAGATCTTTGCCACTCATACCCGTATTCTTCCCAGCAGAGTGGTGTTGTTCTTTCGCCTTACGCATGGCTTCCTGCTCTGCGTCTTTCTTGTCCATCCGAGTTTTCTTCCATATCGCGAAGGTTTCGGGAGTGACTGGCGTCAGGTTGGAGCCGAGTTTGTGTCGCTGCAATCACGTCAGGACACAGGAGAAGATGAGCACAGGATCCTACCTCGACTTCGAGGAACTCCTCCAAACTTATAACCTTGGCCTTGGCAGCCTCTTCGGCGGCTTTTCGTTGGGATTTCAGGACGAAGCCTGGAGGTAAAGCATGCTTGTACTGGCATAGCTCGCCATTCGGGCATTCCCAGAACCAGCCGAACCTGGCGAACGTTGGTGGTTAGAGGGCAGAGATACATTTGGGGTGAGACTCGCACTTTTGGCTTTCGATGGCCTGAATGAAATGCTTGCACACGATCTAGAAAAGTGATGGCATTATAATTGTGGTCATTGAAATGGGACTGGCTTACATCTGTGGTCGTCCGAGGGTTTCCGGCCTTCGATAAGACAACCTGTGCCAACTTTTCCTGGTCCCAGGTGTCCATGGTGTCTGACACCAGTTCATTGAGAGATTCAAGATGTAATTTTTATAAAAAGAGCGCATACCAGCAAGCTTCTCCTCCCGACTGTCGGCGTACAGGTTCTTCTTCTCCACCTTCCTGTCGACGTTGAGATCGTGACTGAACTTGCACTTGCTCCCCTTCTCGCAGTGTCCCGCCTTGAAAAACACACAGAGCACTGTCTTCGGGTCGACACCGAACGGCACTTTCTGGGTCTGTACAGGCCTAAGGAGCAGCGCTTCCTCCTTCTTTCGCTTCTCTTCCTCCAGCTTCTCTTTGGCGCGCATCTGCTGTTCCTTCTCCTTCTCGACGGCGGCTCGGGACTTGCCCGTAACCGCCGCCTGCGCCTGGATTATGGCTACCTGCTGCTTCACTTTCGCAGATTTATTTTTCTGCGAGAACCGGGGCCCCAGATGAGATGTTTTCGGACAGCTACGAACGATCTATACAAACGTTTTTCATGCCGAACGTCTAAAGACCTTGATCAGTCAGTGCCCTTCAGAGTCGGCAACGGTGGTCGGAGTCACCTTGTCCTCCTTGACTTTGGACGAGCTCCCTTGGACTTGCTTTTTCGGCGGCATTTTGGGCGGGATTCTGACGGCGTCGGGCTGGAATGAGTTTGCGCTCCTGGAGCAGGGTGTCACGGTGACAATCACGGTGTGACCCTCTTGACCTCATCGATCAACCAATTTCAGCTGAAGCTCGTCGTGCATTCTGTTAAAGGATTCGGTGGAAAATTGCCCTAGGACTGGAGCGCGTATGCACTTGCAAGAGCCATCCGTCAAAATCAAAGCAAGGCCACCAGGCCAATTGCCGCGTTGAACGGTCTAAACTCGGCGGGTCAGGGTGGCTACACAATCCCACACCCAGATGAGGTTCACCCGACGACGAATGCAACGCTTTGAATAGGAGTGTGTCGTCCGGCGGCCCCGTGGCATCTTCTGAAACTGGCGGCTGCGAAAAATGACTCGATGTTATGCATTCGCAAACATGCTGTGGTCCGTGCACTTTCTCCTTGGTATAAATATCCCCCAGGCCTTCTTGGGTCCTCGCCCACTCTGGCCGTATGGCTTAGATCAAGTGTAGTATCTGTTCTTTCTAGTCTAACCACTATTAAGGGAGTCCGCTCCCCGAGGTTTTACTATTTTTCCCTTCCCTCTTCGATCCTGCGCTGCGTTCTGCTTGCAGGGCCAGCCGGGGCTCGGCGATGACCTTGCTGCTGCACTGCTGGCTTGCGTTGTCCGGGGATTTCTTTCCCAACTTCTCTTTGCGGGGCGTATATGTGTTCATTCCTTTGATGCGCACTGCGGGCTTCGCAAATGGATCTTGGTCAAGACTTCTTCCTTCATGTATTTCCAGGGCAGATTTGACGTTTGTCACTGGATCTTATGAAAAGATCCACTTGGAAAGTAAGCTGGCCTCTAGAAATGTACAAACATCGGTTAGTCTTTTGAATTATCATCGGATAAGACTCAGGTAAACCAACGGCCCGACCAGGTCCCCTTTCGGAATGCGCCGAGTATCCCACTGATTTTTATCCTCTGTTTATTTTGTTTGCCTCCCGACGCGGATGAGGTTTCCCATGCCCGTCAAATACACTCCCGTGTACATCATGACATGATTTTATTCCAGGTGACTAACTCGTCGCGGTTTAACCGACTATCTCCAGACTATATCACTATCACTATATAAAGTCTCGGCTTGCGAGAACATGTGGAACTCACACCACGATGCCTTCCGCCGAAGATTCCCCTCAACCGTTGAAAGTGTCGGTGGTTGGTGCGGGCATTGGTGGCCTCTCCGCCGCCATAGCGCTGCGCAGGAGCGGCCACTTGGTTGAGGCGCGTTCCGCATGCCTAAATATCCTGCCATTCCCTGACCTTTAGGCAGGTTTTTGAATCGTCCGAAATCAAAACCGAGATCGGTGCTGGGATTGCGGTGATAGTCAATGCACTTCGCGTCTTGAAGCAGTGGGGGGTATCTACTGAAAACTTGAAAGGTGTTGATTATCAGGGAGTACGGTATTTCGCGCCCAACGCCTTTTTTCCCAAAACCTCACTACTTGCACACAGATTGTCACTTTTGACTCCGAGAGTGGCGAGGGTGTCTCTCGTGGTTGGTTGGTCCCCGGCCTGGGGGAAAACCATGTATGTTGTCGAACTTTATTGCTCGAATTGCAACTCTAACATCATGCGGCAGAGCCTACTGTGTCATAGAAGCGATGTTCATGAAGAACTCATACGGCTTGCCGTCGGCGAAGGCGAAGGCCCACCCGTCCAAATTCGCCTCGGAAACAGAGTGCTCGAATGCGATCCCGAGGATGGGACAATAACCTTGAAGAACGGGGAGATTATTCGTGCTGATCTCGTCATCGGAGCCGATGGACTCCATGTACGTTCTTCCTTGTCTCCTTTTCGGGCAGCACCAATTCTTCCCCCAGTCTGTCATACGTACTAATATCTTGGGGCGGGTTGAAAACGCGCCTGCCTCGGGCATCTCCTGCTTCCGCGCCGTTTTCAATGCCTCAAAAATGGAAGGAGTACCCGAAATGGACTGGTTCACCGAAGGCATATCAGGCGCACGGTGCGTGGTAGTGAAAGAAGGAGAATATCGCCTACTCTTCATATATCCATGCCGGAATGGAAGCTTAGTTAATTTCATCGGCCTATACGCAGATCCGCACCAAGACAACCCAGGTCAGCATATAACAGTTTGCCACCGAACAATATTTGACACAAGTGGTGTTTTAGGCTGGACTTCAACGGGAACCCGAGAAGAACTTCTCCAGATATACCACGACCACCATCCCAAGTTCCTTGCGTTCATGGCCCTGGCGGACACCATTCTTAAATGGCAGCTACGAGTTGTGCCGATTCTGCCCACCTGGGTACGCGGACGTGCTGCTCTGCTCGGCGATGCTGCACATGCGACGCTGCCAACGCTGGGCCAAGGCGCAGCGATGGCCGTCGAAGAGGCTGCCGCCCTAGGATGCTTGCTTCCTCTGGGAACCAGAAGAGAAGATGTGCCGAAGAGACTAGAGGCATATCAAACCCTTCGGAAAACGCGAGGGGAATATGTCAACAGAGAAGCTCTCGAGGAAGGGACTATCCCGGCTAAGAAAGGTCTATATCTTAGATGTACGTCAAGGAATTTCTGCTGCCTCCTGCTACTACTTACATTATTTGGCAGCTCCAGAAGTGCAATCTTATTTGTTTCAGCACGATGCCATCAGAGAGGCCCAGGACTACTACGAGAAACATTTTAGTAGCAACTAGCATCCACTTACTTTTGCGAAAGCATATGCGGCTTGTTTGAATCCGACAATACTGCCGAGTGTTCGTAAGGTTGAAATCAATCATTCCAAGTATGGATCCGGAAACGCATATAGTGCAGTCCTTTTCGTGTTAGCTATTCCAGCGCCCGGAGGCAATAACAAGGCTGTTCCAGGTATTAAATCGATGGTTTCTTGGGAATGAGGTATCACATACATTTTTTTGCGGAGGCGGTGGTATTTAGTCGCTGTGGTTCAGGATATCGCTCACGTGATAGGTTGAATTATGCATTTGTCCCATGAAAGCCCCAGAGCAGACCAAAAGAGCTCAAGTTTTCGGAAAGACTTGTGGACATGGTTCAACAGCAGGTATATTTAAGATGTGATTTTATTTTGGAGGTACGATCCCGCCCCCTGTATTACGTTTTCACCAGAGTTTATATCGCCAGCGCAGCGAGTTACCTACTCTGAATCACCGTATCGACTCGTATCATCTGCATCGTGCACATTGATGTAATTGGTACCCGGATCTTCCCTTGTTTGACAGGGCCCTCGATGCGAAAAGCAAGGCTTCCTGCTTTGATTAGCTCTTTCCTCTTTCTCTCCACACCATTAGTACCAGTACCAGCGCTGGCTGCACTATCCCTTGCAATGCCTCCTTTTTCCTCTCGCTTCAAGGCTGTACTACGTTTTTTTTGTGGGCGGTGCTCCAGTGAGACTCTTCGGGCACCGTTGCTGTCATCTCAGGCTACCGATTACTGATTGATTTCTGTGGCTTTGACAGCAACCAGACTCGGAGTCTTGCCGTCTCGCCACGCGATTCACAATGTTCGCGAAACTCAGAGCGGGAAAATCCCTCGGGTTCCTGAAATGTGATTCTAGCAGATATTTCGCTGAACCGGCACCCCCTTACACATTTATTTTTCAAGGCCGCTCCATACCTCCCGTTTCGCACCGTCAAACAAGGTACCCGGGGTCGAACGACCCACTAGATATCGCAGAGCGTCGTCTGTGTCTTTCGTATCTATTCCGATAGTACCAAGGGTGAGCTTTAAATCCATAGATGAAACTGTCAGACTTATTACGCCTCACCCAGTCCTTTTAATAAACCGGCCTGATTAGCCTCAATAGACTACTCCTATAGAAATGAGTTTCGAGGGCCACCTTCATGTTTTGCGACGGGTAACTTGAATTTACGAAATGCAAAACTAAAGTTAAGATTACGGTGAAAGATATTCCAAATGAGGAGAGGTGTTATTCACCCAGCACATGCAGTCGGAGGACCCTGGATTTGCAGACTCGGAATTTTTCATCTTGATTAGTTCTATTTTCTGGACCCAATTAGTCCCTGCAAGCATGGAAAACGTCAAATCATCAACCGAACCAGAAGTGACTCGTGTTACGGTACCGGGCAGCATATCGTTTGGCCATTGCAACATTAATATCTTGTCTTTGACGTGGCAAGCCTTCCAAAAGTATGGTACGGCCACCCGAGCTTCTCCAAGCTTGTATTTATGCGTGCCTCTTCTTGGGACTGTTAACCTCAGCTCCGGATTATGCAAGCAATCTTCCCAGGAGCGGCGTGCGGGATCGTGAAAATGGACGCCCTTCGTGAGCCAACGCCGAAAATATTTGGATCACCGAAAGAGAACTCCAGGTGGGATATCTTAGAGGGTTGTTGAAGCAAAGGCAGGTTTAAAACTAGGTTCTGCGTGGATCGGGGGAAGAGAGTAGTGAACTTTGAAGACAGACGGAGATCCGATGAAGTTCTTGTACGACTCAAGGAGGTGGCAACAGTGTTTGATAAATACTTCCACGCGTCCTTGCGGTACGGGCAAAAGCGGTTACCAGACAACGGGCTGAGACGGTCCAACGTCCGTGAGCCTCTCAGAATGGGGATAAGTTACACTGGTAAGTGCGTGTAGAAAAGCTTAGACAGCTGCAACGGAAAACGGAGCTATGGGAATAATATCCAAGGGAAGTCGGCAAAGATTCGTGAGTCGTCGTGGTTCGGTTGTGCGTTACGTCATTTGTTTGTTTTTCGCAAAGCTTCCTTTTGCGGACTCTGGTGCTCGGAGTCGTGCACTCTTTTTCTGATTTCGCATCCTTTGCTCTGGTAGGCCACCTGGACTCGAGTCTTTTGAACCTCAAAGTTTTAATCCTCCACACATTCCCTAGGACACTCGGAGACTCGGACTAGGTGTACTCAATTGAATCAATAGCAGCCTGAGGCTCGGCACGATCGTGACGCGTCCCATTATTCTCCCGGCACGATCATTGAATTTCAGCTATAAAAGGATTGTGGTATCGCAAGTTTGAGACATCCATCTTCATCCGCCTCCTCTCCGAGTCCTACCTACACATGGCTTCGACATCGAAAATCGTCCTCATCACCGGTGCCAACAAAGGCATCGGCTTCGAGATTGCAAAGCAGCTCGCCTCACAGTACAAGGGATACCATATCCTCATGGGGAGCAGAGATGTTGAGCGGGGGGCGAAAGCTGCAGAAACCTTGCAGAAAAGCGGGTTATCTGTCGAGGCGCTCACCATCGACGTCGCTGACGACAAGTCCATCGAGGCCGCAGCTGAGACGGTGAAAGCCAAATTCGGCCGCCTCGATGTCCTCATCAACAACTCGGGCATCGGATTGGACAGCTTCACCGGGGAGCCCTCCAACCGCGCCATCTTCGAGCAAACGTTCGCCGTCAACCTCTTCGGCGCCGCCTCCACCACCGAGGCCTTTGTCCCGCTGCTCGAAAAGTCGACCGCCGCCCGGCTCGTGTTCGTATCGTCCGACCTCGGCTCGTTGAAATTTTTGGCCGATCCTGAGGGGCGGCATAATTACGTGGCTGCGCCTGCATACCGCTGCAGCAAGGCGGCGATGAACATGCTCGCACTCGGGTACGCGCATAGGTTCAGAGCGAAGGGATGGAAGGTTAATATTCACAATCCTGGATACACTGCGACGGATCTGAATGGCCACTCGGGGCCCGGAACGGTGGAGGATGGCGCGAAGGGCGCGGTGCGACTGGCTGTTCTTGCTGACGACGGCGAGACGGGGACGTTTAGCGAGAAGGAGGGACCGCTGCCATGGTAGACACTTTCAACGAGTCGATTCAGTATCATATCAAACACGTTGCGTTTTTATTCGCTGATTTCTGGCCGTCCATTTTGTCTCGGTTGAAAATGTATCAGGTTCGTAGCTTACGAGCTATGAACCATTCGTGAACGTCGTGTTCCAGATTACGCCCACACACTTTGCGCATGCATCGCATGTACATACCATGGTCTCTCAGAACTGGAATTTAGGTAATGATGAGGTCTTGGGCGAAATATTTTTACTGAGTTCAACTGAACTACTATTTTATTGAGTGAGCGGTGCAATTGGGACCCAGAAGGTATACGGGCTAGCTCTTATGATTGTTGGACTCGAGAGAGCGGTGCAACAGGTTACAGGGCAGCGCGGCGGGGCATGTTGAAAACGTTTGATGTCAGAACTCAACTTGAACTTTAAATTTGTTTGACAGATTGGAATCAAATTTCTCGTGTTTATGGACGCGCCACAAATTATAGGATCGACTGGTGGCCCAAGAATGGGCTGTTTCTATTGCTGCCACTGAGGAATAATTAGGTTTTCCAACTAAACGCCAACTAGGTTTCGACCTCATTCTGAGTTCTAACAGCTCTTACCGCTGCGGGATATGTGGGGGCCTATGGTACAAATAAATTTTCTCGAGTTGTCGATGTTCGACGCGAGCTGGATTGGCGCTGGAGGGCACTTGACAGTGGACAAAAAGGACGACGCCGTGTCACATGATCGCGTTCGCTTGTCATCAACTTTTTTTAACCCTGGGACTGGTCTCTCGTTTGGGCGAACGCCGAACGTTGGCGGCTTCAGTACTCGTTAGATGACCTTGATTACTAAATTACATTACTATTAAACCTCTTGCACCTCTCGCGTCACCGCGTATCCGGCCGTGTCCGGTTCGGCGTTTTTTGTGTATTTATCCGTTCAACGGTCATCCCTTAGTAATAAAAGTCTGCCGGCCTCGACGCGTCACCGATTTAGAGACGTTCAACCAAGAACGGTTGAATCGCTCGACTCACCGGAATTTGAGGCTGCATTTGCCAGCTATAAAAGCAAGCACCAATCGTTCAAGAAGGCCATCACTCCTCTCATGTCTACATCCAAAATCGTCCTCATCACTGGTGAGAAACCAATTCTCTTCGGCTTCCGCATCTGCTGATCGTGTTCATTAGGCGCCAACAAAGGCATCGGCTTCGAGATTGCCAAGCAGCTCGCCTCACAGTACAAGGGATACCACATCCTCATGGGGAGCAGAGATGTTGAGCGGGGAGTGAAAGCCGCGGAAACGTTGCAGAAAGACGGGTTGTCCGCGGAGTTTCTCGCCATCGACGTCGCCGACGACAAGTCCATCGAGGCCGCAGCGCAGACGGTGAAATCCAAATTCGGCCGCCTCGATGTTCTCATCAACAACGCGGGCATCGGATTGGACAGCTTCACCGGGGAGCCCTCCAACCGTGCGATTTTCGAGCAAACATTTGCCGTCAACCTCTTCGGCGCCGCCTCCACCACCGAGGCCTTTGTCCCGCTGCTCGAAAAGTCGACCGCCGCCCGGCTCGTGTTCGTATCCTCCGACCTCGGCTCATTGAAATTCTTAGCCGATCCTGAGGGGCGGCATAATTACGTGGCTGCGCCCGCGTACCGCTGCAGCAAGGCGGCGATGAACATGCTCGCGCTGGGGTACGCGCATAGGTTCAGAGCGAAGGGATGGAAGGTTAATATTCATAATCCGGGATACACTGCGACAGATCTGAATGGCCACTCGGGACCCGGAACGGTGGAGGATGGTGCCAAGGGCGCGGTGCGACTGGCAGTTCTTGCGGACGATGGTGAAACGGGAACGTTTAGCGAGAAGGAGGGCCCGCTGCCATGGTAGCCTAGCAAGTATCAATCAACACCTATCTACACATCGCGTTTTCGACTTGTTAACGTACGCTGAATCCTGGTTGTCTACGCCCAAGTTCAAAATTTCCCTCGGTCTCGACGTTCGAGGGAAACTCGGAGCCGCGAATTGAATCCGATCCAAGAACTATGTATTCAGAGGATGGTTGGAATTTGAATGCTGTAAGTACGCACGAAGGCCAGCGTCGCTGGACAATTTCGCCAGTCGCATGTATCGGAGTCACGGTTGATGACGGTCAGCAGTCCCGCCGATTTTGGCGGGATTGACGGAAGAGATGGATGCACTGTTAAAACCGGGCGGACCTGCGATGCTTTTATGATTATGTGCCCAATTAGCTGCAAATGCGTAGGAGGATGGCTGCTTGGGCGGTATGAATGCTGCGATGCCCGCGCCATACCGGGTAGGCGGGATCCTGGATGACGCAGATGAATGAAGCCAGCTACTCAGAGAAGGAGGAGGATTCCCCGTGCAGCCCCAAGTTGAACGGGAAACATTTGAAGCGGCGAAAGCGAAAGCGAAGTAGAGCAATAACGCAAAGACGTTCTATTGAAAACTAACTTGAAATTTTAGGAGAGCGTGTAATCGCGCGGGGAGATGAGGGGAGAGACAGAGGTTATATTACTCTTCTATGATTGAGTGTAGTGACTCCTCCTTGCGACCTGCTGAATTCAACTCGTGCGTAATCTGCGTCGAGGGCGGATTACTTACGCGAAACTTTTCGGTGTTTGCTTCCTTTGCGATCTCCTCCAGCTGCAGCTGACCGTTGCTCGTCGTATCTGGGAGGATAAGCGGATTCGAGTCTTTTCAACACTGGTGGCGGTGGTGATACGGTGGATGTTTGCGAGTGCGGAGGACCGGGCCGGATCATGCTTATCGTCTACGGATGACTCTCTCAGGCTGACTCCGATGTCTCTGTGCTCGGCAACGCCGTGACGCGTCTCTGACTTCAATCCCTCAATCCTCTTCAATCCGGAACCATCACGATCTATAATGCGCCTTTGTAAGTTGTGTATATTTTTAACGCGTTCTTCAGCAATAAAAGCACGATGAGATCGCAATCCTGACTCCATCTTCCATCTTCCACCTCTCCCTCTACTACTCTAATGGCTTCCTTCGCGGAATCGAAAATCGTTCTTATTACCGGTACCATGCCCTTCGGCTGCGCTCGTTTGTGCATATGCTAATTGTCTTCGTTAGGAGCCAACAAAAGCATCGGGTTCGAGATTGCAAAGCAGCTCGGCTCACAGTACAAGGGATACCACATTCTCATCGGCAGCAGGGACGTTGAGCGAGGAGCGAAAGCTGTTGAAACCTTGCAGAAAGATGGCTTGTCTGTCGAGGCGCTCACCATCGACGTTGCGGACGACAAGTCCATCGAGGCGGCTGCGCAGACGGTGAAAGCCAAATTTGGCCGCCTCGACGTCCTCATCAACAACGCGGGCGTCACACTCGACAGCTTCACCGGCGAGCCCTCCAACCGCGCGATCTTCGAGCAAACCTTCGCCGTCAACGTCTTCGGCGCGGCCTCCACCACAGAGGCCTTTGTCCCGCTGCTCGAGAAGTCCGCTGCCGCGCGCGTCATTTTCGTGTCCTCTGACCTTGGTTCGTTGACATTCCGTGCCGATCCTGAGGGACGATATAATTATGTGGCTGTGCCCGCGTACCGCTGCAGCAAGGCGGCGATGAACATGCTCGCGCTCGGGTACGCGCATCGGTTCAGGACGAAGGGATGGAAGGTTAATATCCACAATCCTGGGTACACTGCGACGGATTTCAATCACCACACGGGACCTGGGACGGTGGAGGATGCTGCGAAGGGCGCGGTGCGACTGGCAGTTCTTGCCGACGACGGCGAGACCGGGACATATACTGAGAAGGAGGGGCCGCTGCCGTGGTAGACTACTCTTGGCTTCCAATTTGCAGCATCGTTTCCAATCGTGTCGGCGTGGAGGATGTGTACAATAACAAGGCTGATCACGAACCCGCCGTTCAAGTTTGTGTACCGAAACATATCAGGCGACAGGCTTGTGGGTCGATTTTGGGAACCAGGATATGGATAATTGCGATCAAGGCGAACGCCAGGACCGCACGAGTTTGAACCAGGGCTTGAATGTTGGCAGTGTCCGCGTGGGCTGGCTCGAGGCCGGAACAATTAAATTGAATTAGTTCCATCCAACCTGAACGTATTTTTCCGCACGACCGTGCGAACTGACTTGAGTCGCGAGTTAGTGTATGGACATCTGGGATAGAAGTTGAATAAAATACTGATCTTACGGGTTTGACCGCGCGAACCGAATTTGGATTTGAAGACAAGTGTACTGGGTAAAGGGGGTATGCACAGACTAGCTAATACTCAACCCGCATGTAAAAAATAAAATAAAAAACTCCCAAAAAATTGGACTGCGCTAACCTTCAACAATGGGAGCGGGTGCTTCGTGAGCCGCGGAACTTGAACGCGGAGAGTATATGGCGAAAATCCAGGGATTTCGAGAGTTAAAGTAGGCTGCACGATGGTCCGCACCAGCGGAGCGTCGAGGAGGAGAAAAAGAAAGAATGATCATCAGATGACAAACACATGCCCTCTGGCTTTTCCCGATCCCCTTTCCTCTCTGTAAACCAGATGGGTCTTTCAACCCTTACATCCTCCCTGAACTGCAACTTTGAAAGTCAACTATAGGCAACTCGGCAGCCTTATGGCAGCTGCTGCAGCGTCTTGGCCCAATCATGACGCATCTCAGTGTTGTAATGGCCTTTATATATTCGTAAGTTCTGCAGATCCATCCATTCCGTTTCCATTCGCCAATCTCGGAAAATCCAAACAGAAATGGTTTAGAAACCATTTCAAACGGTTACAAACGGTTTCCGAACGGTATTTTTCGGTAGGTGCACCATTTGGGCGCATGAAAGCTATTTATTTAGGTTGGAACGGCCTCTGGCTGCGGCAATAGCTGAACCGATGTGTCTCCAACAGTGATTGCGCGGCACCATCGGTTGTCAATTGGGGTTGATTTCAGGTCAATGTAAATGGCTGCATTCTTGTCATTGTAGACTGTTATCTGATTTTCTATATATTTGAATCCAGCACCTTCTGAACACTGCTAGGGGGTGCGTGCGGTGGTTGGATGGCGG
This sequence comes from Mycena epipterygia, assembly GCA_029281465.1. NCBI lineage: Eukaryota > Fungi > Basidiomycota > Agaricomycetes > Agaricales > Mycenaceae > Mycena > Mycena epipterygia. Next base: position 922,658 of record JARJCQ010000042.1, on the reverse strand, counting down.
AAGAATTGACGGCACAGGAACCATTTGAAAATCGTTTCTCAAACCATTTCTGCATCCGGGAAAACAAAATGGAAATAAAAACGGTTTTTACCGTTCGAAACCGTTTGCGAACGGATACGATTGGAGCCTTAAATATCCACATTCCTGGGCACACGGCGACAGATTTGAATCACAACATGGGAAGCGGAATGGTGGAGGATGCTGCGAAGGGCGCGGTGAGGCTAGCACTTCTTGCTGACGACGGCGAGTCGGGAACGTTTAGCGAGAAAGAGCGTCCGCTGCCATGGTAGACTGCCCAAGCACGCTGCATCCTAATCCCCCTGTCTACTGACGTTGAAAATCTCAACGTCCCTTTCAAATTGCGAACCAGCACCATATATGCATTTTACAACATGGAAGTTATTACACAGACACAAGGAATTTATTCATAAATGCAGCGACAGCTCTCCATATATACGTCGCCTGGCACACTTCACGAGTCGTATATTTTCATTTCTTCTTGCGCTGCCTCATTCTCTCGCTCAATGATGGCCAGATGTCCCGCCGATCTCGGCATGATTGATATCGGGAACGGAAGAGGTACGCTGTTGAAACCTGCGGATGATCATCAGCGTTAAGAATGTATATACTAAGGTTGAACCCGCCGTCTGTGTACGCGAACGTATCAACCTCAATCTCCCGCCCGCTGTCGTCGCGCGCCTTGCTGAGATTGAAACCCCAGAGGATCCGCGCGATGCTGTCAACGCAATGAGCATACGGTATGGGCGTTATATCACGCATACATACTTGATATAGATGCTGTTGGACCCGAGGTGGGAGCCGGGACACACTCTCCTACCGTAGCCGAAACTCTAGAAGAAAAATAGCTACTGAATTTTGCGTTAGAAGGCCTGCGAAGGGAACCCACCGAGTGCTGCCACGGGCCAGGATACTCGCGCTTCGACATGAATCTGGGACGCAGTCAGTATGTATAAAGCACAATCGCGGTTCAAGCATACCGTTCCGGGTCAAAGCGGTGCGGGTCGGGAAAATCCGCCGGGTTGAGGTGGATGCCCCAGAGATTCGCGATGATGGTGCTGCCTTTCGGGATGCGCATGCCCTGGTACACAAAGTCTTCCGTGCTCGCGTGCGGCGTCCCGCCCAGGACCGCGACCGGCCGCCAGCGCAACGTTTCGTTGACGACGGCGCGCACGAACGGGAGGTCGTCAAAGTCCTCGAACGTCGGCATGCGGTCGGGTCCGACGACCGCGTCGAGCTCCTTCTGCGCCTGGGGAATAAAAGACGGCCCGAAGGCGGCACACGCGAGCATGAACGACGACATCGTGCCCGCAGTCGTTTCGACGCCGGCGCCGAACGGTGTTCCTAGTTCGATTCGTGAGGTCCTAGGAGATAAAACAACGAGTTGCACGTACCGCAGGTGTATCCAATCTCAAGCTCGCTCATGTCGTTTTTTTCGCGATCCTCGAGGAGCTGGCGGCAGAATGATCGCGGGGCGCGGCCGTTCGCCATCTTGGTCTTTACCTCTTTGACCAGACGAGTTAGATATTCTATATCTCGCGCACGTTGCTTCAATGCGGCAGTGCGCCACGGTGTGAGGAAATTGGGAAGATAGAGGAGGGCGGGGATACTCTCGACCAAATATTTCCCCGGAATACTGACGAGTTGGTTGATATTTCTGACGAAGATTATAAACTTACTTTATACTGGTCAAGAAATCCTGCGTCTCTCGATTGAGACAGACTACTTCGTCGGTATAAATGTTGTGAACCCTCCTGCCATACGTGACCACGACAGCGACTGAGGTTGCGTAGCGCTCGAGGTGTTCGCGGTATTTGACCGGAGTTTTGGCCAACTCCGCCATCAGCTGCTTGGATTCGAGGCTCTGAATCGGTTTATAAGTGTCGGATGCCTTCTGCATAAAGGAGCCTAATTTTAAATAAATAAGAACCCCATTTGCACACATTTTCCCGTTTGACTCGCCGTGGAGAACCTGAATCCGCTCAGCCGTCTGCCTTCCGATAACGGAGAAAACTCACCCGACGCCACCGTCTCCAGAATGGGCCATTCTCGGACATCAGACCACGCATATTGTCGCTCATTATCTCTTGGCCCTGCATTGTATCGTTCAACATTTACTGCTGACGGCTCGAATCATTGAATCGAGCACCATGATAAATCGCGGGCGAGAGCTCGTGACGGGGGACTTCTTCTCCAGGATATCCCAAGCAGCTTGCGCGGTTCCGATAACCACAGTAGGCGTGCGCCCGATCTGAAGATACACGACAGGGCCATACTGGCTGTTGAGCTCTTGGAACCATCGCCACGGCTTCTGTGAAGGGACCTGGTTCCTGTTACCGACTAGCCAACTGCTGGGCACTGATCATGCGTCATTCAGCACATCTCACCGCCACCTGGGTAAGAGGACTTGCCGGGTCCGGGAGGTAGATCCTTCGCTTTCTTTGGCCTGAGGACAACAAGTAGAGCTACCAAAACCCCGAGAGAGACACAAAGATACAGTTCAAAGGGAGACATGGTGCGTGGACACTCTTCGGAGCCATTATCAGGCACGCCTTGGACACGCAGCGGTCAAGCGACAGGGTGTCCGCCGGAGCGCCGTTCAAGAAGCCGGAACGGGTTTAATCTCCGTATCTCCAAAAGGTGTCGAAGCCACGAAGCATGCTCTCCTTGACATTCTCCACACCCATGATTGGCATTTTTGTTTGGTTCATGTAGATGCTCAAGCGTTCAAAAATGCTGAAGCATTCAAGTGGTGGGTCCGGTTTAATTTTGTCGGAAGCATTTTGGCTGATTACCATCCGTGGACCCTCACAGTCAGGACTGATGAAAGAGGAACAGCTTCCGAACAGGAGGAACACATCGACGGGCCACGAGTTGCATCGCGTGGGCTGACGTGGTGAAGTACTTATATTTAGGACGTTATTACATCATTGCCGGACTTAACTTGAACAGCCTGAACTGCGAAAGATTAAGAGGCAGATCACTTTCATTTACATCAAGACATCTCTTCAGATTTAAGTACTTCTGCTCCAAGGCTTTGAATTGGTTTGAAGTGAAAAAAAAAATATCTCAGCTTTGCTCAAGTGAGCCTTTTGGGGCCGTGCCAGAGAGCCGCGCGACAGAACTGTGTAAAAAATCATTATTGTGAGCCTCTGCACAATAATCCAGCGATAAAACGAAAAGACACGACGCGTTATCAGTCCAAGATTACTTGCATAACAAGGTCCCCCTCGATTGCAGGGCGGGGGGTCGACAGCGCATCAGAGGACCACGCGCGAGGCTGTCCAGTCGTGGCTTCAAGCTTCAAGTTCAAGTTCAAGCACGGTTGGGGTTCGGCGTACTCGGCCGAAAGGTAAAGCAGTGTGAAAGCAGTGTACTGCACCGCTTTCGACTTTCATCTCTCTTCTTAACACTGACAGGTTAATAGTGCCTCGTTTCCACGAACATCCAACCTGCATCCGGCATATCATGCGCCGCTCTTCGTGGATCCTGTGCTTCAGTTTTCATGCCTGTGTAGTCTTCATTTTGTGCATCGTTTATTTGCCCTCGGCCGGGACTCAGACTCTCAGCCGGTTCAGTCGGGAATCACTGCGGCTCGCGAGCGCCCCCACTTGGTTGAGAAATTTGCATACAATGTCTTGGAAATATTTTACGCCATTCCCGTGTATCGTTTGAGTAATGCTTGATCTGATTCAGGTCCCCCGTCTTGTGTACTGATTTGCTTTCTTTTATTCCTTTAGCTCTACCGCGGCGAGTCGAAAGATTGTGTCCGTGAGCTCGGCTACGGGGGTATTAGGAGGTCCAGGGACAAAAATTTACATTAGCGCTGTATATTAGGATAATCCCTGGAAACCGGCGTTCCTAAGCGGGACCGGCCGTGTAATACTACCTACCTACCTACCTACCCATCTTATCTCCTGCCGACAATAACACGATGCCTTCATATTCCACCAACGGTATGCCTTTCCGGCGGTTGGGCTCCAGTGGTCTCCGAGTGCCCCTGCTCTCACTCGGCGGATGTATGTTATGTTTCGAACAGCACCCCGATGTATATTCATGTCATTAGACCTTACCATCGGAGGCACTGTCGTCGGGGACCCAGTCAAGGCCAGTGCGCTCCGTGTAACCTGCTCTCCTCGTGTTTAACGCTGGTGCAATTCTATAGGACATTATAAAAACGGCGTTCGAACATGGTATCAATATGTTCGACACGGCGGAAACGTACGCGGACGGAAAATCCGAGGAAGAGATGTGAAGAATCTTCAGCTTCTCTGAACCAGGTCTAATTTGGATCGCAGTGGACGCGTCATCAAGGAACTCAACCTCAGGCGATCGGACCTAATCATTTCGACGAAGATCTTCTGGGGCCCTCGAACTGGGCCCAATGATACCGGATTGTCACGCAAGCAGTAGGTTTCTTATCCTGGAATTGTATTCAAGGTTTGAGATATCACGAACAGTGTTATTGAAGGGACGAAGGAAAGTCTGCAGCGCCTCCAGCTGGAATATGTGGATGTTATATTTGCCCACCGCTGTGACTCTAGTGGTAAATTTGAGACCACTAAACATATATAGCCTCTTGATTTTCCAAATCTTCAGTGCCGATGGAAGAAATTGTTCGGGCTTTCAATTATGTGATTGAGCAAGGCTGGGTGGATTTTCTTCTTTTATCCTTCCAACTGAGCTTAATGTGACTTTTAGGCCTTCTACTGGGGGACATCAGAGTGGACTGCCAGGGAAATTGAAGAGGCGCACCGTATGTAGTACTCAAGCCCGGGAGCGTGGCTGACGAGTTGATCAGACATCGCGACCAAGCTCAACCTCATCGCCCCAGTTGCAGAACAATGCCAACACAAGTAAGCCGATATCTTGTTCGGGTAAGCGAGACTCAACTGTCGACTTTCAGCATGTTCGAGCGTGAGCGCCCGGAGCAAGAATACGCGTGCGCCATTTGTTCATCACCGCATACTACTGAACACTGACTGCGCTTGGATCCGCAGCCCGCTGTACAGGAAATACGGCTTTGGAAAAACAGCTTTTTCGCCGCTCTACTTTGGCCTTCTAACCGGAAAGGTATGTCTAAGATTACACGGGTTGATCTGCAGTCGAACATTACCTCCAGTATAATGATGGGATTCCGCCAAACTCGCGGTTCGCCACAGAGGACACATTCAAGGAGATCGCCGACGAGCTCAAGGAAACGGAGGGCAAGGAGAAGATCCGGAAAATCAGGGAGTTGACCAAGATTGCTGAGCGTACGCTGTCTTCGTTTTTTCCCCCCGTCCTGAACGACGAACCCTTTCAGGTCTCGGAACCACGACCACTGCGCTCGCCCTCGCATGGGTAGCAAAGGACCCCAACACCTCCACAGTCATCCTCGGCGTCTCGTCCCCCGCACAGCTGCTCCAAAATTTGAAGGCACTGGAGGTCCTCCCGAAAATAACCGACGAGATTATGGAGCAGATCGAAAATATCTTGAGGAACAAGCCAGTCATCGAGGCGATTAATTTTCTATACCCATTCCGGGATCTAGCTGACTGATTTTCAGTCGAACCATGGCAGGCCATTGCTGGATAAATTTGGGAGGCTTTGAGAGCATGGTTTGTGTATTCTCTTTGTATCTATTTGACCTAGGAGTCCGTCGCAAAAATTTGGACAGAATCGAGGATATCAATGCCCAGTAGCCCTAGTAAGACTCTCAAGAGGACCCTGAGAAAGAAGCAAAAAACGAGGACAGCCAGGACCCTGAGCCAACAAAAAACAACCGACCGCACCCGGGTCGATCATGATCATGCCAGCTGATCAAGGCACGAAGACAGCGTGAGAGCCTTTGGCAGTTATAATTAGTTCACGGAGGTACTCTGATGTGAATCCCGACACGTTGAACAGCGTTGAACTCACGCCTTGATTGCAGAGTACGGCAAACTCGTATGTTTCCGTGGTCTAATACAGCAACCACAATATAAACCTCGCTGGATTTATCCAACTTTGCTAAAAGCACGGTCGGAGACCGGCTACTGGAGATCAGGCTTCTTTCTCGAATGGCAACAGGCAACCGGCCGGGCCGGTAGTATTATTATAAAAGCAACCATAGTGGTGTTTTTCCCGCAGCTTCCGCATTTTTCCCTTTCCACCCGCAATTGCGCAAGTCGCCTTTTAGCCTTCAAACACCTTCTTTCAATTCCGTTCATTCAATCTCGATCATTACTCACAACTCAAAGGTGGTTCCAAACGCCTGCTGGCCCCATCCAGTGCTCACTCGTTCACAGATGTTCTTTGCTCGCTTCATCGTCTTCTTTTCTGCCTTCCTGCTGGCATCCATAGTCGATGCACTTCCGTTGAAATCTCGTGCTGTGGCTTTAAATGTGGCAACTTGCACTTCCCCGGCGACCCAACTTGTTGAGCACGATTGCAACGTGGCTCTGCTTGGGGTCAGACATATTTCCGATGTAATTCTGGCATCCCACTGACCACTTTTTGTTGTAGCTTGGCGGAGGAATCGCAGGCGCGATGTAAGTTTTCTCCCCTCTGCACCACACGTACCGTTCCTTATGTGTTTCTTCCAAGTGAATTCCTGCGCGTGAATGCCGCGTCGACGACAGCTGCCAGCGGAACCTGCAGAGTCACCGCTACGGCGGTCGACGGCGGTGAGCTAATGGCCCTGACTTTTTCTGCAACTTCCTGATGGCGTTGCAGGAACTACGATCGATATCAGCAAAGGTCGGCTGGAGGGACACGGGTCGACAAACGGTGGATTCGACGTGAGTTCCACGCAGTTGCCTCCGGAGGGCCCGCTTAAATAATAATTTCTTTCCCTTGTAGAACCTCCTCACAGCATGCGGACCCTCTCCCGGATCAATGATCATCGGCGGAGGATCGAACAACGGCGGAAACATTGAGATCGCTATCTCTGCGGCTTGATTTGAAGGACGTACTTAGTGTATTGGTGAAGGGTTGGAAAGGGCCAATTATGGCGATCTTTTGAACTGGCTTCACTTACATCCCGTTTTTGGATAAATGTCAATTCAGGTTGTGCTCGCTCTTGTTCCTGAGTGGTCCCCATAATTTAATTTCGGCGAATCCACATTCCAAGGCCCAGAATTTCTCAACGTGAGACTGAGATTTAAGCGCCTTGGGTGGAACATGGCCAAATATGCTATGACAGGTGCCGCGGGCGTTCAATTATCTCCAGTCGACGTCCGCAGCGCACGGCCTACTCACCAAAAAGCGGGTAGGGCCGATGAGCGGCACAGCCCGGTAACTTTCTCCCTCGGTATAACATATCAGTGCTACATTAGTGCGCCGGTTTTGGATATTTCTTCTGTTTCTATTAGTTAGTTTGTGTAATGGTTTCTGTGAAAGGTTGTATGTCCAGGTGATCTCAGTATCGGAGGTTGTATTAAGTCAGGTGTGAATTCCACATTTCAACATGATTTCTCAATGCCACGGTATGATTCTTGTGTCCTGCAGCAGCTGCTGTCGCAGAACGAACAGTCGGATCATGCCAAAGTAATTCATGTTCTGCACCAAGTCTCTCCACTTATTTTATATGGCCGATGTTTTCTCCTGATGTTTATTCGACCTGAGACGCAACTTGTCGGTCAAAAGCAGAACCTATTGCACGGACCTCGCTGTTTCTAAATACTTAAGTCAGTATCTTGTGCAGAGCTTGCCAGAGTTGGTAAAGAGTTGGCTTATTGAATAATTAGTGTACCTAGTCTCAAAGGCAAATGAAATTCTTGTCTACTGCAACCCAATGTGACTACCTTGCAAGCTCAAAGTTTCCATGCAGATACATCCTTGAGTGAATGTTGGATCACAGCCAAGTTGTATAAAAAGATTGTCCAGGAATTCATGCAGAAAATATTTTGACTTTACTTCGAAACCACTGGGCTATGATGGCACGGACTAAGAGGCAGCACCATCCCGTATTTTTGAGAGCAAAAGCAAAATGTGACAGTACGCAGGTCCACATATTGCAACCATCTTTCATTTTCTTTCATTATAAATAAAAAATCATATATTAAAAGTCCAATCGCTACCGATACTGAAGACGAGTCTGAACCAATTGTGAAATTTCGGCAACGTGGTATAACCCAGGATGTGCAGGTTGCAGGACGTCATAGAGCAGCATATCTCTCCAGTGAAGATTTGAGTTTAAACCGTTGCAGCAAGCCATTGGGTTTGTGGTGTTGGAGGGGAGAGCAGATGAGGGCCCAGGGTGAAATGTGTCATGATGGTTGTTTTGTACACGGAATGGTGGAGCTTTTTCTTGGCTCAGGGCAGTGGAGTGGTGCTTGCATACTTGGGATAGTACTGTACATTGAATGAAGTCTGAACATTCAATCAACTTACCAACTTATCACTCTGCGGCAGAACAATGGCAATAAACATGCTGATTTCTGCCCGCAGCAGCTTTAGCAAGGCTGTGATTATAGTCGGTCTATTACCGGTCTCTGAGACACTACGGATCCTTGAGACACCTCTGTTTTCCTTCAAATTTTGGGTTGTTCCTATGCCACATGTGCCACATGTGTTCATAACCTTCCAATACATCCTCCAAGTGATTCCCACCCCAAGTTTTGTCTCTAGTAACCTTTGAAATAGGTGAAAATTGAAGTTGTTTCGCCTGTGTTTGGCAGTGTTTCATTAGATCACTCCTTGAGACACCCTCTTTTCCTTTATATCATTGGCCACATGACTATTCTCGTAATTCTGAATAGGCCAAAAGTAAGATATAACATGTTATCAATATCTGAGATACAAAGATCGGGGAGTTTGAGCATGGGGGTATTTAAAAGTGAGCCGAAGTTGAGCGTCCTTGTTTCTTTCATTATCATCCACTGGTTTTTTGGAGTGGCCATAATAGACTGTAAGTAATAGGGTTAATTATAAGCATCCCACCTTGTTTGTACCTCCATGGTTTATCAGACAACTCTGACGTGTGAGGATTTCCGGTTCGTCTGGACTCTGATTTTTGCACCAACTATTCACCAACCCCAGAGTTGATCTTCTTTGGCTCTAAGTTGACCCTCAATAGGCCTAACCTACAATTACGTGTGGTATGCACATTTACATTTGTAGTGCCTATTTAAGAGACCAAGTAGGTCTCACCACCAGTGCGTGAAGCTGTACAAAACGGCGTGTGATATCAGCGGAATTAGGAAAGATCAAACGGCTGCTTCGGCATGTCCCTCGGCCCGAAGCATTTTGGCAGGCGAGGAAAGTGCTTACACAAAAGCAAATGACGAAAATGTGATTGTCTGCGAGTCCTGAAAATCAGGTGCTATAAGATCCAGTAACTTACGTTACCGGGAATGATTTAAATATTGCACGAACATTGTGCAGTCTGAACCAAGGTTCTCAAGACATACCCATCATGGATGAAGTTACAGCCCTGGTAAGCACTCCGTTGTGTGGGGAATCTCAGCTACCGAGTAAATCCACAGGTTATCGATAATGGTTGGCATATGTGCAAGACTGGGTGTAAGTGATCCATCTTGGTGGATGATAGTTCACTGCAAGTCTCTCTAGTTGCTGGTAAACAAGCATCATCCTCTCGAACTGAAAGCATCTACTCTCCTTACAGGTGAAGCTGTGCCGCGTGGGGTTTTTCCATGGGTCATTTTACATACGAAGCAATCTGGCCAGCCAACTTATCTTCAGTTCCGTTGTGGGCCGCTTTCCCTACGGTATCATCATGATCGCTTGTTATATTGGGTGGGAATGTTGTTGTCCCACTGTTAAATGGTCTGCCTGGTTTCAGCTACTTGACACAGGCCAAGCGCAATATTTCAATCTTGAAATACCCCGTCAAAGACGGGATCATCATCAACTGGGATGATATGGAGAAATTATGGCACTGCACGTTCTACAACGAGCTTCATGTGGTGCTGGAAGAGCATCCTGTCCTCCTGACTGAAGCACCCTCAATCCCAAATCAAACCGTGAGAAAATGACATAAATCATGTTTGAGACATTCAACACTCCCATGTTCTATGTACAGGTTCAGGCCCTGTTGTCGCTGTATGCTTCTGGTCAGACCACCGGCATCGTGGTGGATTCTGGCAACGGTGTATCTCATACTGTTCTGATCTTCGAGGGGGTCTTGTCGCCTCTCACTCAATCCTCCACATGGAAATTGCAGGTCAACACTTGACAGATTGTTTCCTCAAGGACCTAGCAGAATGAAGGTATCCTTTTACAACCAGTGCTGGGCATGAAATCATCTGAAACATTAAGGAACAGCTCTGCTATGTCGCTCTTGATTTTGAACAAGAAATTCATACTGCGGCACATTCGCTGGCATTGGAGAATAGCTATGAGCTCCCAATGGAGAGGTCATCGGAAAAGAGCGGTTTGTTGTGTGCTGTTATAGCTGCAACTCATGTTCATGAACATCAGCTTCTGCACCCCAGAGGCTTTGTTCAGGCCCTCCCTCATCGGCAGTAAGTTGGCAGGCATGCACAAAACAACATATGCAGCTTTCTGACTCATTCAACTCATTGCTGATCATCCTGCCCAGATTCAACTCGATCCAGAAATGCGATCTCAACCTCCGACGGAAACTCCACGGGAACTTCATTCTTTACCGAGGAAGCACCGTGTTCCCCAGAATGGCAGACCACATCCACAAAGAATTAAGCCTGCTTGTGCCTCCACAGATCAAGGTTACTTCAAAACCCATTCAACTTGGTCGATTGATGGTTCTAACACAACTCTTAGGTTAGCCTCTATGCGCCACCAGAGCGGAAATACTGTCTGGATCGGCAGATGCATCTGGCTTCTCTCAGCAGTTTCTAGAACTTATGGTACTTGAAACAAGAGTACAAAGAGTTCGGGCCCAGGATTGCTCACAAGTTTGTATTGAAACAATGAGAATTAATCTTGTTGCAGAAGCCCACGTGCTTGACCGTGCCTCACCTGGGTAACCATGATTGAACACAAACCATGTGACATGTTCAATTTCTCTAAATCAGAAGCAATTAGTATACCTCGTGCATTATTCCTTATGTTTCCCCTTGTCTAAGAAGTAAACTGAACCAAGGGGTAGAAAGAAATTGAACTTCAGCTAAATTCTTCAGTTGCAAAACAGAAAAATAGCAAAAACAGACAAGAGCATCCTAGAGTGTATTAAATTGTGTACCCTGATCCTCAAACTGTAGTGCTGGTGCTGAAATGAGCGGCATAATACTCTTGGGTGATGTGGATCACGTTGTATTCAATGATAGTGGCTTGCATTTTCCAGGCTGGTGATAGCATTTCAACAAGAGAGAGAGAGAGGAGTGACCCTCACATCTGAGGTAGTATCCATGCCTGGAGGGTACTGTTGCCTGTGATACGGACTCCGTATTAACAAACTCCTGACGCTCCCTTTTGAGTGTCTCGTATGCGGCAAGCCTGGCTGGCACCTCTTCCCTGGTGGTCCCGAGGGGAAACAGGCTTCTGAGCACCCTGGCCTCCTTGATTGCCATGGCTGCACCTTGGCCTATAAACAGGAGTGTAGCATGTGCAGCATCTCCCAGAAGAGCTGGACGCCCGTGTATCCACGTTGGTAAGAGGGGCATCACTCTCAGCTGCCATTTGAGAATGGGGGTAGTAATTGGCAGGTCCAAGATGCACAGAAACTTGGGATGGAAGTTGCGGAACTCCTTGAGAATTTCTTTTCAGCTGCCCATAGATTTCCAATCTACAGTGAATATAAGCAGAAATTCGCGTGCAACCACAGTGGTTCCAACTGACCTGGGTTGCACTGGCCTGAATCTGGGTAAAAGGCCGCAAAATTGATGAGAGTGCCACTTTGGCATGGATAAACAAAAAAATGTTTGCATTTGCACTGCTCTCATTACCACATTTCTCACCCCATGTAATCCCTCCATTAGCCATGCAAGCTCGGGAATTTCATTTGCTTTTGCTGCATTCAAAAGACAACAGAAGCAGGACCAGCCTAAAGCTGGGGGATTCACTATGTAGCCTAGGATGCCAGTCCGCACAACAGACTTGGCCCAGTGAGAATCCTCGAACAGTAGAAGAAATTGGATGCATACATAAATTCCGTCAGCCCCAATAACAACATCTGCGTGAATTATTTCGCTGTCACCCGATGTTACTGTTCCTGCTTCAGGATCGCAAACCACAACCTTGCTGTCAAGATGGAGTTATGCAGGTGGGCCGTAACCTTCACCAAACCCAAGGCACCAAAGTTTGTCATGAAGATCGTGTGTATGACAGAATAAATCCTGTTCAATTTGAGCAACGTGTCTCTTGCTCTGATTTAAAAGCATACATGGTCTTCGTCCGGCCTAGGGACCAGCCAGGGATGCGTGATGCCGACTCCATCTTCAGTGTCAAAGACTACAACCTGAAACAATATGTGGATTGTCAGCGTCGGCTCGGGTCGACTTGACCAGAAAGGACACGGAGAACCATTTGGGGATGTTGGGCACAACTAAGTAGCTGATACGGTTGTCGAGGATTACAACAAGCCGGATAGCTTCCTTGCTGGGTCGAGACGGATTAATCTGAGGGGTGAGCGAGGGAAATCGGTGAGAGCCAACGACGGAGGGGTTTCCGTAGAGGAAGGTAGCAGGTAGTCGTATAATCCGGTGTAGTATGAGCGACCGGTGAGAATCCAGAGCGTCAGGAGAACCCGAGGGAACAACGAGGTCAAGCCAAGGTAAGCCTGAGTATAGACGAGGTAGAATCTACTGTACAGGGAGATTCTACTCTACTTATATACTATTTGATGGTCAGGAGAGTATCTATGTGATAAATGCAACACTGAGGAGAATCAAGGAACACAGGGGTGTAGTGACACGCCAAGAACGGAGAGGGGTAGTTGTGACATGTAGGGACGGGTCGGAACTACCGCAATCACGTGTCTCAATCGGGTTTGCGATAGTTGATGGGGTGTCACGTGGCCGGGTTACCCGTGGGTTAATCTGGGCAGTTGAACCGAATCATGACATGGATGCGAAGCAATGTTGAGCACATAAAACGCATCACCATCATAATGAGACTCGTTTTCTCTGGAGAACCCCAAGCATTGTAATACACGGAGCGTATTGGCCTGTAGCCAATTCCAACACTGATTTCGGCCTTGTTGGGGGAGTTTTCAAAGATCTGAGGGAGAAGCTCATCAGCCCAAAGATCAGTGCTTGGGTTCAACAGATACTTTGATATGGTGGCAGCGAGGTGAGTCCACACCATCTTCTGTCACGATTCGATTCCAATCTTATTGTTCCAACGGTTCTTAAGAACACGTGCCAAGGCTGTCAGGAGTTTATAGACGCCAAGGGAGACGCTGAAGAGATCACGGGACATGACATATAGGATGACAATGAAGTGACGTAGCAGTATTTATAAAGAACATGCGTCTTCACGACGGTTCACAGGACTCTTTAATTTAACTTGACAGTTCTATGACAGGTGCAGTCACACACGCCTTAGTTGGTTATTGTAGTTAGTATTATTAGTTTACTTCACACGGTTTGATAAACACTATAAGTACAGTAGTACATTCGCTGTTGTAGTTTAACCTTTTATTCACTCATTTCTCGAGTCTAACACGGGCACTACCCAATCCGCTATCTTCTTACCGATAGTCGGACGCCTAAGGCTTGATTGTGACATAATAAAAGGTTAACGATCATACCCTCGTACCGCCCCTATTCCCCAACCTACCCACTACCCTCTACCTCTTTCTGCCGTTGCGGCAGTCTTACCCCTTATCCGAATCCCTTCCCACCCACCAACTTCACGTCGTCCACACCAACGTTAAACAATTGCAGCGCCAATCGTGCGCGGTCCATTATAATAGACAGACACCAGGCTATGGGAAACGTTGAGACCGTCCCACGCCTTACGGTAGTCGCAGGAGCACTAGCTTAACCTCCGGGGAGGGCTATCTCGGTATCACGGGGGGTGTCGTAGAAGACCCTGGATATTTCTGTTCGCAAAAGACCGCCTCGACTTCACCACGACCCTAGTGGTCTCATCTAGCATCCCCGCCCGGCTTTAACGCCGCGACCCCATACCTAGAACTTACGGTGTCATCCGTGTTCGAAACCAACAGGGAACGCATCCTCGCAAACCCTTATTACCAATCCAACCCCCACAACTTTGCTTCCCTTTTCAATTTACCACCATCCCGACCCGCCACACCTACCATAATGACGACCACCTCTTCCTCCAAACTCTCCCTCGCCGACAAGCCCCAGCACTTCGATGGGCACGATAAATCAAAGTGGGAAACGTTCCTCAACGCCCTCAAAAATTACTTTTGGGCCTATGAGGAGGACTACGACACCGAGAAAAAGAAGATAGCCTTCACGGTGTCCTTGCTCCGGTCAAAAGACGGAGCGGCATGTCCAGCGTCCATTTGGGCCCGGAACTGGAGGAAGCGAGAGTCCCGAGACGGGCCAGTCCACGCCTCCGTCACCTACGCAGAGTTCCTCAAAGAACTCAAACAGACGTTCGAAGACCAGAACGTCAAGCAGTCGGCACACCTGCGTCTGATGACGATGCAGCAAGGGAAGTCCAACCTCGCAGACTTCATAAAAGCGTTTGAGTTGAACGCGGAAAAAGCGGGGTACGACCCCAACGGGACAACCGGAACGCATGACGCGTTCCTCGTCCAAATACTCAAGAACCTCGTTGACAAAGAGGTTTGGAACCGACTATACGCTGGAGGAGTCGCAGTCCCCACCAATTATGCGGGACTGAAGGATCATTTCAATACGATCAACGGCATAATGGAGGAAAAAAAACTCCAGAACGCCAAGGGGTCCATGTGGTGGACTCCGGCGCCGACCGCAGCGCAAAAGAGCGGCCCGCCCCCGGGTTATAAGGGGACAGCTCCGAATCTGGAGAAGAGGGTCACGCCGGGCAACCCGGCACCAATGGACATTGACACGTCCAAGGGGAAGGCTTCGGCCTTCAAATGTTACAACTGTGGCAAGGAAGGCCACATGAAGAGAGATTGCACAGAGCCCCAGAAGGGGAAATTTAATATCCGATCTGTTAGGATCGAGGATTACTCCCAGGAGGAGATGAAGGAGTTCGCAGATCGTCTCCGTGAGAAGGGTTTTTAAAGGGGGTCCCCTTGCGGCCTAAAGCGGCACCCCCGGTTACGGTTTCTGCTCCCGCCCTGGTGGCGAACAAATATGTACAATTACCAGACATTAGTAGTATAGAGATCGCATCCGACCCAGCAAGCTCAGATGATTCTGATGACATGTACACGGACAAAAATGATAGCTTACGTAGGGACATACATGAATTCCTTGTAGCTGATGTAGAAAAGAAACAAAAAATGTATGTTACGGAACGGCAGAATCGGTTACGTAATTTAAAGAACAAGAAAATGGACTCGGAGAATAAACGCTGGAGCGCGTTTAAGACCCAACTCAAAAAGGCCCCTGGAACCCAAACCAGCGAGAAAAATAGTGAGACGAAAAAGGGTGACGATGTCACGAGGGCTCAATCCTTACCTAAGGAGGAAGCACCCAAGAAGAAGGAGATGCCGGTCGGTCTGACTGGACTCAAGGCGGCCAAGTGGCTATCCCACAAGGCAATCGAGGAGAAGAAGAAGGGTCTACTCAAAGAAGAAATGAGGACGATCCAGAAGGAGAGGAAGCATCACGAGATGTTGGTACCTGTGGTTCTTACCACGTTGGACACCGGGAAGATGTGTGCTGTCAAGGCACTTCTTGATAACGGTTGCACAGCCACATGCATCGATCGAGATTATGCCAAGGCAGAAGGTTTCGAGCTCCAAGAGCTTGACGTGCACATCGTCGCCCGAAATGCCGACGGAACCGAAAATGCCAAAGGAAAGATCACTCATTATGTTGAGTTGATCATGGCGATAGGACCACATCAGGAGAAGCAACACTTCCTGGTGACGGGGCTGGGGAAGGCCCGGATCTTCATAGGGTACGATTGGCTGTTCAAGCACAATCCCCTGATCGACTGGAGAGCACAAAAGATAGTGTTCAGCCGGTGTCCTGCCGAGTGCAACATGAAAGGCACGGAGTTCGGCAGAGGAGATAAGTTCAGCAATGAGCTTGAGGAGGGCGAGTCACTTTTACTAGTCGATTTTGGGGAAGCAATCGACCTGCGGTTGAAAGGGACCCAGGCGCAACAGTTCACAGAAGAAGCGAACAAACAGAAGGAGCAGATGATGGAGGACAAGATCCCGGAACAATATCGGGAATATGTCAAAGTCTTCGCGAAGGAGTCTTTTGACTCGCTACCAGAGAAGAGACCGTGGGATCATGCGATTGAACTTAAACCGGATGCAAAAGCGGTGGATTGCAAAATCTATCCTTTATTGGTGATGGAGCGAGAGAAGTTGGACGACTTCCTCAAAGAGAACTTGAAGAGCAGAAGGATCCGCCCTAGCAAATCGCCGATGGCCTCGGCGTTCTTCTTCATCAAGAAGAAAGATGGCAGCCTGCGACCGGTTCAAGATTACCGGAAGCTCAATGAGATGACAATTAAGAATCGTTATCCACTGCCGTTGATATCGGAGTTGGTAGCCAAACTCCGGGGAGCGCGCTTCTTTATGAAGCTGGACATTTGATGGGGCTATAATAATGTCCGCATCAAGGAGGGAGACGAGTGGAAGGGAGCGTTCCGGACCAATCGGGGGCTGTTCGAGCCTTTGGTGATGTTCTTCGGGCTTACAAACTCGCCCGCGACGTTCCAGATGATGATGAATGACATCTCCGAGATCTAATCAACGAGGGGAAAGTAATCGTCTATCTGGACGACATCCTGATCTTTACGGAGGATCTGGAAGAACATCGCAAGATCACGAAACGGGTCTTGGCGACGCTACAAGAGCACTGCCTCTTTCTTAAACCGGAGAAGTGCGAGTTCGAACGCACGGAGATCGAGTATTTGGGCGTAATCATATCGCACAACTTGATGAAGATGGATCCCGCAAAGATAAAGGGGATCATGGAGTGGCCCGAACCGAAGAACCTGAAACAAACACAGGCGTTCCTCGGGTTCGTGAATTTCTACTGGAGATTCGTCCGGGGATATTCGGAGGTGGCTAAGCCACTCACGCGACTTACGGGAAAGGAAGGATGGTCGTGGGGCTTGGAACAGAAAGACGCGTTCCAGAAACTCAAGGATCGGATCGCAGAAGACGCGGTCCTCGCCTTGCCCACGGACCATGGGAAATACCGGCTGGAGGCCGATGCGTCGGAAGGAGCGACAGGGGCAGTGCTAGAGCAGGAGCAGGAGGGTGTTTGGCGCCCAGTTGCGTTCCAGTCACATGGACTGGACGAGACGGAGCGGAATTACAAGATCTATGACAAAGAGATGCTCGCGATAATGCTCGCGTTAGCCGAATGGCGGCAGTTCCTTATTGGAACGAAGGAAACGATTGAGATCATCACTGATCATCAAAATCTGGAGTACTTCAAAAAGCCTCAGAAGGAAAAAACATAGAGACCAATCGGCCGACAGGGAAGTTTGAGGACAGAAGGATAGGTCCTTACGAGATTCTGGAGAAGGTTGGCACGTCGGCATACAAGCTTCGGCTGCCGGAGACGGACAAATCACACCCAGTCTTCAACGAGAGCCTGCTTACGCCGTACAAGGAGCCGCCGGCACACCGGAGAGAGGAGAGGCGGCTGCCCAAGATTATCAGCGGCGCAGAAGAGTACAAAGTGGAGGAGATCCTCAAGCACCGCAAGCAGGGCAGGGGATACCAGTATCTTATTAAGTGGAAAAACTATCCACTTGGAGAAAGGACGTGGGAGCCGACGAGGCACCTGACGAACGCAAAGAAGCTCTTGGACAGATATAATGTCGAGCACAAGATTGCGGTTCGGTCGGTCTTAGCCGAGTTGGACGGAATGAACGATGCAGAGAAGAAGGCGCTGGCAGCGCATTTATGCGAAAAAGGCATGATGCCACCAAAAACGGAGGAGTCCGCAAACTCGACGAAGAAACAGACTGTCCCAGTCTTTAAATCGGGATCATGGGATTATTTAATCAAGCGCTATCAGGCAAAAGAAGTAGATCGCGCTTACCATGAACGTAAAATATTCGACCCAGTCACGGGTCGCTTTAATATATTGGAGAAATTTCCCACTCTCCCAGGGGTCGAGGAGTATACACGTTCCACGTCAGTCGATGAGGACGTCGACCCTAAGGGGGGGGGTAATGTCACAATTCAATTCCAATCTTATCGTTCCAACGGTTCTTAAGAACATGTGCCAAGGCTGTCAGGAGTTTATAGACGCCAAGGGAGACGCTGAAGAGATCACGGGACATGACATATAGGATGACGATGAAGTGACGTAGCAGTATTTATAAAGAACATGTGTCTTCACGACGGTTCACAGGACTCTTTAATTTAACTTGACAGTTCTATGACAGGTGCAGTCACACACGCCTTAGTTGGTTATTGTAGTTAGTATTATTAGTTTACTTCACACGGTTTGATAAACACTATAAGTACAGTAGTACATTCGCTGTTGTAGTTTAACCTTTTATTCACTCATTTCTCGAGTCTAACACGGGCACTACCCAATCCGCTATCTTCTTACCGATAGTCGGACGCCTAAGGCTTGATTGTGACATCTTTGTCACTTAGTTACTTCACTTAGCGTTGTGAAACTTCGTGACTTTGATGGGAATTTGTGAAAGTTCGTGATCTTGAATGCTTTCTATGAATGTTCGTGAGTTCAGCAACTCCTTGGCACATCACAGAGTGATGGGTATCAACAGCTTGCCGAGATTGGCTGGTTAGGTTTGGGTTAGCTGGTTAGTTGTTAGTGGTTTGGATTGGTTGGTTAGAGGTTAGTGGTTTGGGTTGGTTGGTTAGGGGTTAGTGGTTAGAAATTAGTGGTTAGTGGTTAGTGGTTAGTTGTTAGGGTTAGTAGTTAGTGTTAGCAAGGGATCTATATAAAAAAACCCTGCATGGCCTTGTTGAAGCAACTTAAATGATGGCCGAGATTCTGGGTACTTGAACGTGCCAAGTTGAACTGACAAACTTTCACAGAAATCAGGCAATGTGACAAACTTTCACATAATCCCATCAAAGTGACGAACTCTTGCAATGCCAAGCGAAGTA
Organism: Mycena epipterygia; assembly: GCA_029281465.1. NCBI lineage: Eukaryota > Fungi > Basidiomycota > Agaricomycetes > Agaricales > Mycenaceae > Mycena > Mycena epipterygia. Next base: position 903,544 of record JARJCQ010000042.1, on the reverse strand, counting down.
ACTAAGTGACAAAGGTGGGTACGACTTGAGTGAGGTCACCAATACCAGCACTTATTATAATGATAGTCAAAGGACAAGGTGCATCTTTAGGTGCCATTGTGTCGAGATCTCAGGCTGTATCTGCCCGCCCTTTATAAGCAGTGCAAGAGGTGGGTCTGAATGATTGATTTTGAGGGTTGCTGTACCCCACTGCAGCAGCCACTTTAAATAAGGGTCAGATGGATGTCTACTTGATGAGAGGACACATTTTAGTTGCAGAGATAATGAAAGAGAAATATAAATAGCTACTTGAGGGGAAATCGGTTATCAGCACTTTCAACCTGCACAGCAGCACCACCAGCCCATCCGTGGAGTAACAAACCCTCAGTAAACCATGTCAAGTGGTCCTGATCCAAGAGCATGAGTGAATCAGAACCGAAGAGTCGGTATGATGGTGGTAACTGGGAGTAGATCAAACCAGGGGAAATGTATTGCATCCCCATGGTGCAGTCCAAGGATTGAACTTGTGTCTACTTGCGTCCCCTTACCTGTTGATCTCGGGACATTGCTGGGCTAACCCGGGATTGTTCCCAGTCGGCAGAGAAGGGCCGATTCACAGCATAGAGAGACAGGAAGAATAACCACCTCCTTCTCCAGTGCCGCCAGAGAAAATGTCTGGTAGCCATCAGTGATACAGCAGGTAATAAGGCCCAGGGAAGCTCCAACAAAGGGTTGTCCAAAATTTTCTCCAATTTCGGCCTCAAAAACCCATCTTTCCGGGCCTCAAAATCCCATAGTTGGACAAGGCTGGTCATGTGTGTCACATATCACAGGCATAACTCTGCCAAAAAATGTCACACAGTCGGATTTTTTTTTTCCCCTGGAACACAGAAACAGAAACCCAGCTCAAGGCAGGTCAAAATTTAGGCTGATCAAGCCGTAATTGGCCGTCAAGTGTGCCCCAAAATTGCTACTATGGGTCGAGATTTTTGCCTAAGACCCTAAAAAACCCATAATCTGGACAGGGTTTGAGAATTTTTGGCCTTAAAAACCCATAATTCGGACAAGGAAATGTTGATTTTTTTGCCCTCAAAAACCCATAATTTCAGACAACCCCTTGGTGGAGCTTTCCAGGGCCTGGGCAATATACTTGTTAAATAAGTGGCTTCAATCTAGTGGTGGGCAAGTTCAGTTCGACCTTTTGGTTCGAACCCAAACTGAACTGAACTGAACGCCAGGTTCAGGTTCGGGGTTCAGCGAAATCCCAGAAATCTCCAAACCTGAACCAAAGTTCAAGTTCAGGGTTTGGCACAGGCCAAATTTTGCTGAACCTGTCCCCCGTCTGGGCGGTGATCCCAGCCCTTCTTTTGTATGGTCTGCAGGGAAGTGGCTTCATATCAATATATAGTCAATTTTGCCGGCGCCTGGGTCACACTGGGCCCAGTTTGAGAAGGCCCAAAGCAGAGATGCCGAAGATTCGGCAGAGTTTTCATGGGACAAACAAATGCCAGCAATGCGTCATTTGGCGTGTACACCCACCCATATGTTGACACTACTGCATGTGAAGCACCCTATCTGCTCCAGATCGTCTCTGACTACCTCGTTCTCCTCTCAGCGATGTACCACCGATACTTTGGAATCATCTTGGGCTGGATGCATCCTTGATGCGTCCGCCATCCACCTGTCTCGTTTCTTTGTGTCCGTCATGGATACTTTGGGTAATCTTGAGGTCTGCAAGGCCATAAATAATAAGGGTTCTCTCACTTGGATTTCTCCTAAGGGCACTATCTCTTGCAGGTGCTGCATGAATATTGTGACTTAAGAAGCAGCAATTCAATCAATTTCCTTCATCGCCTTCAGCTGCTTCATTATGGTGGATCCCTCTCTTGGATGTGCTCAGAACTCTGATGGATCCCTTCGTCCAGCCAGCGAGATTGTCTTCTACAACGACATCGACAATGACCATCCAATTTCGGGCCCCCACTCTGATCTGGCAGACCCTTCGACTCTCCATCCTTTTTTCACAAATGCGACAAAGCCTGTCGGCAAGGTCGCGGGCAGCCGTCGCTCTGGTCGCCACCCCCGCCCCTCCACTTGTCTTGCAGACCCCAATAATGCGGAATCTTCTGTTTGGTCTGGCAAGCGCAAGGCTATCAACACTGACTCTCGCTCTCGTAAGCTGCCCCGTGTTTCCACCAACTCTGCCTCAGAGCTTGAAAAGTCCGAAGAATCGGGGGCCGAGTCTGGTGCCGAATCTGATGAGTCTGGGACCAATGCTCGGGGTGATGATACTGAGGGAGAGGATGCGCTTGGGCAGGAGATAATGGATGTCAATGGGTACCAGGCATTGAGAGAGATGGGAGATGCGGATCATGCTCAGGTGAGTCTCCAGCTAATTTTATATTCGCACTTTTTTGACTAGTACTAGACAACCACCAAGCCCTCCCGCACTGACAAATTGAACGACATACGGACCGTATTCACGTGCGTCAAGGGTCACCTGAACCCCAAGACGCAGAAGCATCAGGACGGTCACATTTGCAAGATTTGCGTGTACGTTTCTCAATTTTTCTGCCTTTGTCTGAAGTATCTCATGCTCGACAGTGCCTACGGTGAAGAAACAATGTTCCTGACGGGTAGTGTGACCACCCTCTGGGTTCACATTGCTCGGTACATGCTTTAATTGTGTCTTAGTTATACATTTATTGACCGAGGTAAAAAGTTCCAAGGGACATTTCGAAATCTACAAGGCTCGTTGTGATGCTCTTGGGATCGAGCCGAATGAAAGGGCAACCCCAAAGGTTCTCTCTTCCCAGGGGTCTGTCCTTTTCAACTTCTCCGTTTCTCAACGCGACTGAGTTCTGCATTTAGTACCCAGGGTAGTTTGGATGATGTGGTTGTATCTATGCCACGGCCGCCTGCCTTCACAAATGAAGGCCTCCTCGAATTCATTATGTATTTCATCGTGACAAATGACCTGGTATTTGTTAGAATTTATCTTCTCTTTCAGTTTTAACCTGCTTTGAAGGCGTTGATGCTCATCGACAATCTGATGTTCAGGCAGCTTCTCCAGTACTGTTGCCCCAGGATCAAAGACAGCAATATTCCCAGCCACAAGAAACTCTGTGCTTACATTCTTAAGCGTGCCAAGGAGGTCGAGATCAAGCTGAAGGAGCATTACAAAGTAAGGCTTTCACCCCAATTATTATTGATACTGAATGAGTATATTCAGGGGATCCCTGGTCTTATCCACCTGACGCATGATGAGTGGACTTTGGACTCGGGTATTCCCTTCATGAACACCAATGGTCATTATATCGACGCTGCCGTTGATCGTCCGAACGACTGGGAAATGAGGTGCGATGAATTGGCCTTCAAGAAAATTAAAGGACATCACACCGATGAAACTCTTGCTGCCGCTCTTTTCACCACCATCACCCGTTACAACTTGGTTTCCAAGATCAGATGGATGACCTCAGATGGTGCATCTGTCAACCGCACAACAGCCAGGGTCTTGGAGCGCCTTCTTATGTCGCACAACGAGGACTGGAAAGCCAAGGAATGAGACATAATATACGTCAAGCCCGTTCATTTGTTTGAATTTACCTCACGACGGCTTGAATATATCTCTCAGGTGTATGGAGCATGCTGTTCATAATGGTGCGAGGCACTTCGTCAAAGGCATGGCTCCTACACCACCCAAGCCGTTGCACAAGAAGATTCAAAAGCTTCTCGATGAAGCTTGCAATAATGGGGACATTGAAGCGGCTGATGTACTGAAGGTTCTGGCCACGCTGGATGGCAACAACAATGATGAGGAGCCCGAAACCCCACCGGACTCAGAGTGGACTCCGGGCGACGCCGTTGGCAAGGTTCTCACATTCATTAAACAGGTAATCTCCTTGATTTTTCTTCTTTCAACTTAGGTACTGACCTAATGCGAGGTTCGAATGTCGCCGCAAGCCCGGGAATTTTTCAAGAAGTGCTGCCGCCAAGTTAATATCCAGGAGCTGGAGCTTCTTCTGTGGGTAAAAACTTGGTGGGCGTCACTGTACAAGTGTCTTTCCCGCATTTTGGTTCTTCGCAAGGTAATGTCTGTTGCTATAATCCACGGATCATTACCAAATATCATTGGCAGGGAATTAATCACTTTATTCTCATCGCCGACACCAGCGACGACATGCCGCCATTGAGCAACAAAAAATATTCGGACTACACTCTTATGGCAGAAGAATGGGAGAGCATTGAAATCGTTGTCGAGGTGCTCCGAGTTTGTCTCTAGATCCTTGTATATTCTGAATCAATGACAATCCGTGCAGGAACTGGCTGATGTGACTCAGACTTTCTCAAGCGAGTGGAACCCATCAGTATGGCGGGTTATTCCTACTCTTGAGTATCTAATCAAACGGTGGGAATCCATGTCTCTCCACCCGTGGTACGCAGAAATTGGCCCGGCTCTCGAGGAAGGTGTCAATAACCTGCGCAAATGGTTCCATCGTGTCAACATTTCCTCTAGTGCATATTTCATCTGCCTAGATATTCACTTTGTATTTTGTTTCGACGATTTGACCTTCTGACCGTTATAGTCTTGGACCCAAATATCAAAGATTGCTATTTCCGTGCATGTTGGAACGAAGAAGATTACAAGAAGGGCATGAAATCCTTCAAAGAAACTGTAAGCTTATGTTACAGTGCCGTTCCTCTAGTCTTTTTACTCAACCACTGGCAGTTTGACAGATATCAGGCCGCTCAGGCCGCCGCCCTCACAGCTTGCTGAAACGATTGAACCCGAGCCTGCAGTAGAGCCCACTCGTCGCTATGGTAGTTCTTACCTGGCAGATGCTGTTAATTCAATTCAGTGACTTGAGCGGGCTACAGCCCATCCTCGAGATGAGCTGAAGGGGTATCTTTCGAGTCCGGTGGAGCAAACGGACAATGTGCTGCACTGGTGGGGTGTGCGTATTTTTTTTGTCTGAGTTGCGCCCTGGCTGATAAATTCCTAAGCATAATACTAGCTTCCCATCGATCCGCTGGATGGTGCGCGACTTCTTGCCAATTCAAGGATCCTCTATTGCTGCGGAGCGTGCTTTTTCTAGTGGAACTCTCACTGGCTCCAAATTGCGGAACAGGCTGACACCCGAGATTTTCGAAGCTCTTCAATTACTCAAAAGTGCATATCGGAATGGCCATATCAGTGCCCAGAAGGATGCCGGAAAGCACATGGAGGTCCTCATTGCGGAGTTGGATGAGCAGTGGTTTGGTTTTTCGGACGCTGACTTGGAGGCTGAGTCCGACGGCAAGGATTTCATCTTGTAGCTCTGTCACAATTTGTAATTGAAAATTAGACGCGTTTTTTTACCTCAATTTCAAGTTCAGTTTGGGGTTCGAACACCTCCGAACACTGAACTGAACGCTGTCGAACCTGAACCTGTGGTTCAGGTTCAGGGTTCAGCAAATTCGCTTTTTTCGCCGAACCTGAACGCAAGTTCGAGTTTGGTGTTCGGGAAAAAGTACCCCAAACCTGAACTGAACCAAACCTGCCCATCACTACTTCAATCCCCACACGGCGTGAGTCAAAGCAAGCGAAGCGTTGGACACCCGAGCCCAAACTGCCTTGCTGTCGTGCACGTGCGTACTTTGATATGTGAAGCATCAAATCAATCCAGACTCCTACTACCCACTTCACAGCTTACAGATGACAGAGCAGAGGGATCAGTTCCACCAAGTAAAAAAGCTCGCGGTTGTACAAGTTCAACCTAGAGTTTATTGGGTTATGTAAGTTGTTTTAGCAACTTCGACAGGCCAAACAAACACTTTTTCTTATCACCTAGCTATATTGTCTAACAGGTACTAAATACAGTTGTTCACTCCGACGTGCCCAACTGAGCTATATTGTCTAACAGTACCGTCCTGCCTTCGCACTTCTCGCAAAATGCCTACCAAGTGACAAGACAGTATAACAGCGGACACCTTCCATTCCGCGTCAATACTGTACCATTTCGACCAAAGGTTCACGGTATGTCACCCGTCACCTCAATTGCACTGGATTCATCCCTCGGCAATCAGGGGAAAATTACCCTAAATGGTAAGCCGGCGAATGCCGAAGCGAAAATTTTCGTGTTTTTGGACCTACACGGCTATCCCGGCAGTCATCGACATTTAACGGGCCGTATATTCGTTGGATTCCTATCGAAATGATCACCATCAGTTGATTTGCCCGAACTGATGCATCATTTCTACCTAAATTCATGTGGGTTTTCCATCGCTTTCCGTGCGAATTGATGGGAACCATGATTTTCCGAACGGTTTTTGGTCGGAGTCCGCTAAATATACGGATCTTCGGGATCCAAAGGAAACCTATCAAATTTCGATGACCGCCGGGATAGCCGTGTATTTGGGCCCCAAAAACCATCCGTCACCATCACCTAGGTGAAAATTGCTCAGTTCACGACCCTACGTCACCCGTCACCTGAACCTATGGTACAGTAGTATGCCATGTCGTTTTGACTGTTCCCCGAAGTGCCGCAACACGGCGATTGTTCATCTGGAGAAAGTCAATCACGGTGCGTTGAGATGCAGCGTTCCTTGCAAACACCGAGTAACGTTCTTGCAGTAGTCCTTGTCTCAAATCCAAGAATCGGGAACTGCTGGTCCGAGTATGCTTCTTGGCGGATCACAGTGCCTTATTTTGTCGTTTGGCGCACTGAGGCTTCCATCTGCCAGGCCAGCTATCATTCGGAGAAAGTTATGGAGCATCTTTTCACACTGCTTGCAGCTGGCAGACTCCTATTGACCTCACGATCGCGAACCTTGATTTTTTTGAGGGGTATATATTCGGCTACAATGCTTTGAACTCTACGGGAAGCATGCCGTCAAACACCGATGAAAGTACAGAGAGGATCCTTCTCTCTGCCAAACTTGCGGTGTCCGCTCTCGGCGAGATCTCACTGTCATCGGGGATGCCCTTTCTCGCTACTGCTGTCTCTATCAGTTTGTGTATCCTGACCGGCATCCAGGTACGCATTACTAACGCCCTCACACTGTCAAGCTTACCAACTACGTTAGACTCTCAAATCGAATAGACAGGAACTTATGCAGATGGTTGGGGATATTCAAGACATCCTCTGTGGTATCATTACCCTACATGCCGCGTCCGCGCCCGAAAATATCCTTCCACCAGCCGTGCTTCATGATATCGGCTATTTCACTGAGTAATTAAGCCCTCTTCCTGTATATGCGCTGCTAATGATAGATAGAACACTTGATAAGATAAAAATATGGCTGGGGAACCAACGGAGAACGAGCAAAATACGGCGTTTGTTACGACTCAACGAAGAGGCAGCGCAACTGGAAGCGTGCAAGGCGAGGCTGAACCAAGCACGGGACGTCTTTGGCGTACGTGGCGCACGACTGCTAGGATCTTGCTTACCTTCCTTCAGATACACTCTCGAATGTCTGTCTCAACAGGTCTAGAAGCACTCCAACAAGATGCGCAAATCAAGCACGATGAAATTTTTGAGCTGCTGGACGCTGAGCTTGCTTCGACTGACACAGACAGCTCATATTCAGTACGATATTATAGTATGCTTGAGTCAAAAGATATTTACTTTTTTTTTTCCAGACGTCGAGATCACTTTCTAGTCTGGGAGGCAGGTAAATGTCCCTTGACTGGCGTTTTACCCATAATTAATTGATAAACACCCCAGCTCAGGCACTCTTTTCTTGCTTCCAACATCCCCAAAAATATTTCATGGCCGCGAGTCCGAGCTGCGGGACGTGATTAATATCCTCCGTCGTGACTCTCCGCGTATGGCGATCTTAGGAACCGGTGGCATTGGGAAGACTAGCCTTGCGACGGCGGCCCTCCATCACCCGGAAATCATGAGCAGATTCACAAATCGGTACTTCATCTCCTGCGACTCTGCTGTCACAAGTAGCGATCTTGTTTCGATTGCCGCCTCCAATCTCTCCCTCGAGCCGTCCAGAAATTTGGCCAAAGTAGTGGCTCATCATTTGTCCTCGGGACCCCCGTCCCTACTGGTCTTTGACAATTTCGAAACTCCATGGGAGCCGGTAGATGGTCGGGCTGAAGTCGAAAATTTCCTTTCGCTGCTGGCCGATGTGCCTCACGTAGCACTTTTGGTGTGATCCATTCTCACCTCCGCGCATCCTTCCTGATTCTCACTCCCTCAGATTACGATGCGTGGAGCGGAGAGACCCGGAAAAGTCCAATGGACTCGGCCATTCCTCCCTCCTTTAATGCCCTTGACTCACACCGCTGCCCGTCAAACCTTTATCGACATTGCCGATGAAACGCACGACGAGTCTGAAATGGACGAACTTCTTCGTCTGACCGATAATTTGCCACTCGCCGTCTCTCTCGTGGCAAACGTTGCGTGCTCTGAAGGCTGCGCGACTGCTCTTGCACGCTGGAAATACGAGAGCACGGCTCTTTTGTCCGACGGTTACGACAAGCGATCTAACCTGGAGATCTCCATCATGCTATCCCTGTCGAGCCCCCGCATACTGTCTTCCCCAGATGCGCAGGACCTCCTTAGCCTGATGTCGCTCTTGTCAGACGGGATTTCAGACACAGATTTGCTTCAAAGCAAACTGCCTATCCCCGATATTCGCAAGTGCAAGACGGCATTGGTCCGCACTTCTCTGGCATATCTTGACCATGCTGGACGACTTAGGGTGTTAGCACCGATTCGAGAATACGTTCGCGGCGCGCAGCCACCCTCTCCGGTATTAGTGCGGCCACTGCGACGGCACTACAAAGAGCTACTTGAGCTCTGGACGAAATTCATGCACCGCGCTGCCGTTGTAGTCGACTTGGTGCCACGACTACTCGCCAATCTCGGGAATCTGCACAACGTGCTGCTTCACGGATTGGATTGTGATCGTGTGGATCTTGCGGCGACTATTGGAAGCATCATCTCGCTGAGCTCGCTAAATCGGGTGATGGAGCGTGGCTTTACCCCTCTGTTGCTCCGTCTGCCAGAGATGCTTGACCAAATGGATGATCATGAGCTCCACGGCCGCTTTATCACTGAAACATTCGATGTGTGGCAGTTTTACCCCATCACCGATCCCAGCAAGTCTATAGACGAAGCCATAGGCCATTTCCGCATCAACAATGATGTTCAAAAGGAAGGTGAGTGCCTAGATATCTTGATGGCGCCGGATTCCAATTCGGTTTTCGCAGCCCGGTTCTACAACGTGATAGCAGCATATAACATGGACCGAGTCGGTGACCTGGAGAAAGGACAGAAGTTCTTTGGTCACGCACTGTCGTTGGCAACTCAATCTGGGGACACGGTATCACAAATCAGAGCGCTAGGCGGCCTGTCGGCGGTGGAATGGTTCCTCGGTAATTACGACGATGGCCTCCGGCTCGGTGGTGAAACGCAGAGAATGGCCGATGCAAACGGCGACATGAAGGGCCAATCTGAGGGACTCAGATGGCAGGCCATGTGCTGCACCGCGCTCGGCGACTTCAAGCGCAGCGCACAATTCCTTGCCGAAGGACGAGAGCTGCTCGTCGCAGCGGGCCTGCAAGGCGGAGAGTGGGAGCACATGTTTATGAATGCCGCGGCGGACCTGCACCAGCTCAAGACGGAGTACGCCGAGGCGCTTGCGATCCAGGTCGTCATCGCGCGAGAAACCTCCCCAGTACTCTCCCCAGTCACGCACGCGTACGCCCTCGTCAACATCGCGTTCCTCGACCTCGTAACCGGCGCGAGCACGGACGCCGTTTCGGCCAATCTCAACGCCGCGACGGCGACCTTCCGCAGCGGACGGTACCCTCGCGGCCTCTCCGTGTGCGCGCTCTACCGCGCGGACCTGCTACTCCGCGAGGGCGACGCGGCGCGCGCGCGCGCCGAGTACCTGCGCCTCTTCGCGGCGCTGCGGGGCGTCGACGACGAGCTCGCGTGCTGTTGCCTCGCGAAGCTCGCGGACCCTACGCACGCACACGCGCTGCACAGTGATGCAGAGGCTACGCGGTGGGCCGTGGTGTTCGCCGCGTTCACAATGCGCTCGGCAGCGCGGAACACGCTGGCGGTGCACCAGGCGCTGCGGTGCCTCGGGGAGGTGCTCGCGCGACAGGAGGCAAAGGCGGGCGGGGAGGCGCTAAGTGTGCTCGAGGTGGCGCTGGAGGGATTTACGCTGATGGACGTGCATCAGAGCAGGGGCGCGTGTATGCGCACAATCGGGGACGTTCATCTGCGACGGGGCGAGGCTGGCAGGGCCGAGGAACTGTGGACGGCCGCACGGCCGCTATTTGTGCGCTCCCAACAGATGGACGATGTTGCGGGTATCGACGAAAGGCTGCATGAGCTCGGCATGTCAAGCAGCGGAAGTCATTGCTTACCACTCTGAATCTAATGCGCAGCAACCATGATACATTCGATTCGGGCAACGCCCCCAAGGAAGTACATACATACACTAGCTAAAGAACTACAAGAGTACAAGGGAATGCGAACCGGAACGGGGATACAAGTACACTAGCATACAAGCTGTACAAAACCGGAACCAGATGGACGAGATAAATAGCGTATGTGTGTATGCCAATCACGGCAGGACTCCTGCGAGCCCGCGCCGACCCAAGAGATGATGAAATCGTGAAGAGAGATTCATAACGGGCGTGAGGAGGGAGGGAGGTGGTTACCGCTCCCACGCGCCATCGACCCACCAGCGCTTGTCGGCGCCGCGCACGCCCCACTCTGCGACGCCGGCATCGCTGGCGACGTACACGAACGCGCCCGAGGGGTCGAAGCACGCACCCGCAAGGTTGCGCTCGGCGTCCGGGTCCGGGTCAGGTTCCGTGTGCGGCGGTGGCGTGGGCAGGCACTCCATCAGCTCCTCCTCCCCGTGCTCGTGGTGCAGCGGCGAGGGCACTTCGTCCATCTCCTCTTCAATATCCTCCTCGATGCGGAAGCGTGAGGGGACGCCGTGCTGCCCGAGCACGCGGCGCACCTCGCGCTCGACGGCGCGGTCACCCAGCGGGGGGATCACGAGCACGTCGTCCGCGGCGGTGATGCGGAACGTCTCCTGGAGCGTGCGTACGATGCGTGCGGTCGCGGCAGGGGACGCGGCTGAGGTCCATGGTGATTGCGATGGCGATGGCGACGACGATGGAACGGCTGCGGGGCGCTGACGCGGCGGGGGCGGGGGGAAGGCGGGCATGTGCAGGATCTCCTCTGTCTCGAACGTACGCGCGTCGATAACGTGGATGAGTGACGTGTGCTGGAAGAGCGCGAATCAGTTCCTAGTTAGGGCGCGTGGGAGCGGGGCGTACGGACCTCGGTGAAGAGCATGAGCTCGCGCCCAGGGCGGCCTCCGAACTTGACGTTGCGCGCGCTCCAGCCGGGCCCGCGCGACCTGTGATGGCTCCACTCTTGCGGGTCTTCAGAGAGCCAGGTGGTGGGGCGGGAGGCGCCGCGGGCCTTGTCGGTGTGGAAGACCTTGAGTGGGCGCGTGCTGCGGACGTCCCAGACGGCGACAGCGCCCTCCTGTGCGGCGACGGCATACTTGCTGCCGTCGGCGGAGAAGGCGGTGGAGAAGGACGCGACGAGGGCGTGTGAGGAGAAGGGATTGGAGGTCGGGGGGAGGTTGAGGGTTGCGATGGGCGTAGAAGTAACGTGCGCGCCGCCTGTGAGGCGGTGTAGGAAAATCTTGGACGAGTCCCCTACGGATAGAAGGGTTCGTCCGTCTGGCGATATTGATGCTGTACCAAAATAATTAATCTGTGGCGCGACAGGGAAATGGCAGTTCGACTTACAGTGGTTGACAGGAACATTGAATCTGACCGCGCCGACCTGGTTTATCGTGCTGGGGCGCGAGCGAATTGGGACATCAAAGAACATAACGACACGGTCGTTGTTGCTGACAGCCATGCGGGGCTCCACGCTGCTCTCGTTCGAGTCCGTGAGACTGAGCGAAGTGAGCAGGATAGAATTGTTGATTGACCCCTCCAGATGGGTGTTGAACTGCCAGGCACTCTTGTTCTCCGCTGTAAGAAGCGAGAGGTGAATTTCGGCGTCCTGGCCGCCTGCTGCAAGGAGTGTGTGATCCGTATCCGGGACTGGCATGGAGGCTAGGGTGTTCGGCAGGAAAGCGAGCTCCGCGAGTTTTCGCGGAGGCTTTTCTGGCGCGAGCAGATTGTGCTCGACAATAGACCGCAGCTGCACATAGTTCACGATACCCCGCTCTCTAGGGCATATTAACACATCCCGCAACTGGCTGCAGTCTCTGGTCAGAGCGAGTTATGGCAGTAGATGCATAGCACGCACACATGGCCTATTGTAACTGTCGACGCGGAGCGGAGAGTGGGCGTCGGCGAGGCCAGCAATGGAGGGTCGCGAGCCATGGAGGAGGAGGAGAAGAAGCGTCCGAACCTATAAATGCACCGCACCCGTTCCGTTGTCACGCATATGCACGGATCTCGGACCGTGGGTGCCGAGTAGCGTAATTCAACCAACAATTCAACAATTCAACCAAAATTCAACCAAGCTCAAGTCAACGAAAGACTGCAGTCCTTTTTCAGCCCTTTGCTTCATACCCCGGAATCTATGTGCGTCAACCCCACGTCGGCTATCTAGACGCATGTCTTCTCAATCCGGAAAATTTCCCAGATTGGCCCAGGTCAGCGGTTCTCGGGCGCGGTTCCCCAGTTCCCGACGTTTTTGCGAGCGATTCATCGCCGTTAAATGGCTGTGTGGGAATCTGGATTCATCCGATCCTATCTCCGCTAGGCCGCAGATCTTTCTTGCTAGTTTGAATTTAGTAGGAATGGACGTGTGAAGGCGATGCGACAGCCGTGTGGGAGAAATAACGGACAAGGAATGCCGCAAGCAAACCCGAGGACGGGAGGAGTTAGGGTACCAATACCCGCAGAGGGTATACAACCCGACTTCGGTTATTCCACGCCGGGCTCAGAGTAAATAAATAAATTCACACGGGTCTGTCTTGGGCGTACCAAGTGAGAGGAAGATTTCGTGAGCACAGAAATAAGTCGATTACCCTGAAAAGAGAGAAAAGCAACAGTTAGTGTACAGGATGCCATTTGTGTTCACTCCTTTACAACGTATACGGATACGGCAAACGCCACAACGAATGAAGCGCGATGTTCAAGCATCAAATCTAACGTCGAACCTCTTCTTGCCTCTCTGAAATAATCAAAGGAGACAAGTGAAGGCGATGGCAACATATGTGCTGCTTCCACATGGGATAAGTAACGGGAAAGTAGCGCCGTCCGAATTAGGGTACGCGACTCGGCGATCTCAGGCAGCGGTTCGGTTATTGCACGCCGGTCTGAGAGGCGAATATATAAATTCATCTGTGGATCCTCGTGGGCGTTCGGAGTACGCCAAGTGACAGGGAGCTATGAGCACGGCGTTGGCTGAAGTTCAAGTTGTAGCGTTCAACCTGCCGTCTATTTTTACCCAAGTCGGCCGTCGAGATAATCTCTATGACATGTTCTTTGATCATACGTGAATTGGAAAACAAAAAGAGTAGAAAGCTCAACTTGAACGCTGAGAGCGCATATTAAATTGCGCGGATGAAATGCTTGCTGCAACGAGCCTCAATTGGCGAAATGCAGTTTGCGTCGAGTTGGCTTTCATCTCTCCAGGGCTATTCATCGAGCGATAGGTACCGCACAGACTTGGAGTGACACACCAAGCTCTGCCAAGATGTAGAAGGCTAGGTAGACCCTGGTTGGCGCTATAACCCTCCCACAGTACTCAGGCCGAGAGCGGATGGTCCTGAAATGAAAGAAAATCAAGGGACAGCGTACCTGATGTCATCTGTGCTCACTCTTTAGACGACCACTCAGAGGATGTAAGGGAAAGAAATAATGCAGTGGTCGAGCAGAGCAAATGGGCTACAGGTGATAATAATATTCCGAGATCCAATTCCCATGTTGGGATGTTCAAATTATTTCGCGTTCAAGTTGGAAGTCAGACAGCATTACGATTTTGCGCGACGCACCGGGACAGACTGGATCCTAAATACGGAACGAGGAAATATTTGTTTTTGAGAAGTTGAAGATGGGAAACCACCTATACATCTTCTGCTGCTGATGTGATTTCAGTAATTTGCTTTACAGTGTGTTATTTGGGGGTTATTTGGGGGGGAACTGTCCTCGAGATCCCGAAAAATGTGTTCCGCTCTGAAATAATCGAAGGATACGGACAGGCGATGCGACTGCGGTTTGGCCTGTTTCCGCGGGGAATAGATAACGGACAAGCAGCGCGGCCTGTCCCGAGGTTAGAGTACAACTACCCGTGGAGGGTACGCGACTCGGCCATCTCGGGCAGCGGGTCGGTTATTGCACGCCGGTTTTAGAAGCAAATAAATAAACTCACGAGAGATATGTGGACCCTCGTGGACGTGCGGTAGAGGCAGCTGTAGAAGACGTTATGAACACGTATGATCAAAGAACATGACGTGGCTCTTACGTTGACTCGTCGGACGACGGGTTGAGTTTCTGGTACTGTAGACAGACGGTACAATGAAAGAAGCTCGACGTTCAAATTCAACGTTGAACTTCAGCCAACCCCGTCAATTTGTAAAACACAATAGAACAGAATACTCAACTCTGGGCGCTCAGAGCGCATTAAATTGCGTAGGTGAAATACAGCCCTGGCTGAAATGTGTACCATAATATCTTGAGCGATTTGGATTGCGTCGTATTCGACCAAGGAGACTTGAATCTCCGGGCTGGCGATAACATTTCAACGAGAACATTTCAACGAGAGAGAAGCAGGCTAGAAGATACACATATGAGATAGTCAGTCGTCCGCATTTGAGAACTTCAAACTTTGGTTCTGAAACTGAATCATACATGATATTCTTGAGCGACTTGGATTCGTTGTATTCGATCATGAAGGCTTGTCATTCCCGGGGCAGCAATAAATTAACGTTTCAACAAGAGAAAGAAGCAGAAGAAATATATCACTCACATCTAACACACCGTGCGTAGGGGGATTCCGCTTTAGCAAACCCCCCTCGTTCCTTTCTGCGCAAGTGAGGCCAGCGCCTCTTCCCTAGTGGTCCCAAAAAATAGGCTCCAAGTCTCCTGGCTACACCTCTACCTAGAAGGGATAGCATAGTGTGTGCTGCATCCCTCAGAGGAGCCACAAGCCTGTGGATTCATGTTGAAAAGAGGGTATCGCTCTCGCCGACATTTGAGAACGGGGTGGTCCAAGATGCGCAGGGGAAAGTCGAAACTCCTCCGAAATGGGTCCCCGTCGAGGTCGGATGTAAATGAAGGCGCTTACTGTGCGTCAAAGCGGGTCGCCGCCCCTCCGTCCATGAGAAGAGAATTCAAACCTCACAAGTTGAACCGTAATGACTCGGTTTTGTCCTGAGTCATCGCCGGGGTTGCTGACAAGTTATGGCAGTTTTGGACCTAGGAATGCCATAATGCGTTGGCAGGAGGAGCTTGTCCAGTCAGCATACAGCGACGAGGACGGCGGGCTGCGGAAGCAGTTGATGACTGAGGCAGAAGACCAGACCGCCGAAGCCCGCGCCGATTGATGGCCTTATGTAATTTCGCGAACTTTGGTTGATGAATACGATTATTCCGTGGGTCTATTCGTGCTATTAGCAGACAAAGAGCTCGGCAGTGATTAACTTGAAGAAAATAAACGAATTCATCAAATTCAGGTAAAATCATTTGTAGAACACGACGTTCATATGTTCAACAAGGAGGGTACTGAGCATTACATATATACATGGTTCTAGAATATGCCTACGAAATGGAAAAATATGGAAGGCACTTGTGCTTACGTCTACATAGATTCATATATCTTAGAGAGAACAGTCGGGACAGAGGCAGTTCGTGAAAAGCCATTTATCACGGTGGGCTTCCGGTCTCCGCGATTCCGCTCCCGGACTTCATTCGAAGTGATCAAAGACACTCTCGACAATGTCCTCAACGTGTCGGCTTGGAGAAAATATTCGCCTGCGGTCCATAATTTCCAGTGTGGGGCGTGGTTAGCTACCAGACGGCTGTTGTATAAGCTGTCCAGGAAATCAGAGGCCAAGCGCGTGGCATTTCTGCTGGACCTTTGTCAACTGGTATTCTGCAGTTCCAAATCAGCCTACCATCATCGAGGTGGGAAGGAACGAGCACTCACGAACGAGCGGACTATCGAAAGCATAGATCGTCATCGTCGTCAGCCCATTCTGTAAATCAATCAGCAGCCCCGCCTCCTCCTCGTTCCGCGCCACGTCGACATTCAGCGTGCTCCCGAGCGTCGCACGGAAGTACCGCGTCCGCTCGATCTCGCGCGCGATCACCTGGCACGCGAGGAGGAGCAGCGTCCCCACGACGGGCCCCGCGCACATGCAGTCCAGCACGTTCGTGTCCCCGAGCGCAGCGAGAATCGCACGCGCGGCCCCGATGCACGCGGTGCTCGCGTCCGCACCGTCCTTGTGCAGCTGGATAACCGCCGCGCCGAGCAGCGCGTGGGTCACCGCGAGCGTGCGCGCGTCCTCGCCGCGCCTGTAGTATTCGCTGAGGCGCGGGAGCCCAACGCTGAACTGCTGGATGCGCGCGGCGAGCCATTGGCTCGCGTTCGCGTGCGCTGCGGCCGCCTGCGGAGGCATCGCTGGAATCAGAATACATGAGATACTGACGAAGAAAAAGCTCGGGACAGCGTACCTGGGGACCACTTGCGCGCGAGCTGCGCAGCACGCTGGAGGAGGACCGACGCCTGCACCTGCAGCGAGAATACCGAGTTGGGTCCGGGAACAGCGCGCGCGACAAAGTTGTGCACGGTATCACTGTAGCGCAAGTCGTGCGGGAGCATGCCCCGCTCGTATTCACTTATATCGAGCGGCCACGGGGTGTCGATGGTGAGGCCCGGAGACTCAAGGATACCGACGCTGTTGGCGGTCCGCAGGGTCATAAGCAGGGTATTCTGCTGGCACACGACCGTCCAGAAACCCCGGATGCGCTCGCCCTCCTCTACACTGTCGCGCGGTGGTACGGGGAAAACCTCAGTAAAACCCGGCGCCCCGAGCAGAGGAGGGGATGAAGGACGAGACGAACGGATCTTGTGTAAGTGGTAGCCGAGTGCGAGTGTCACTGCACCATTGGTGTTGAATTCCGCTTCCAGAAACTGTTTGTTGCGCAAGAAATAGGTCGCAAGGAGGACGTGAGCTTGGATGGTGTGGATTCTGTGCACGGGATGGGCGCTGTCCGACAATTCGGTGGAGATATGTCGCTGTGCGCGCCGAATGAAGACTGCTTCGTATGAGATGAGGGGCTCGGAACG
Organism: Mycena epipterygia; assembly: GCA_029281465.1. NCBI lineage: Eukaryota > Fungi > Basidiomycota > Agaricomycetes > Agaricales > Mycenaceae > Mycena > Mycena epipterygia. The sequence continues at coordinate 886,274 of JARJCQ010000042.1, read as the reverse complement.
GGAGAGATGGATACCCCAGAGGTATACAGTGCACAGGAGCGCGGGTGATGGACGTGCCGGGTGGCCCAGAGGCAATTGAAGGAGGGCAGATGCACGAAAGCGACCAGTATGCATGAAGAAGCCAAATTGAGATGCATGCGGCAGGAATTTGTCCAAACTGAAATACGGTGAGTTGCGTCGTAAATAGTCAGAAAAATCACTGACAGCGTTTGCATCATCGCAAAAGGAGGTTCCTGAGAAATCGTTCAATGACGAGAATGCAATACCGAAAAATTAAAATTACTTGAACACCGAGGAACGAACGATCCGATTCCACGTCTGGCGATGAAATTAAACTAGAACCACCTAGCACGCGAGTTTATTCAAGCGAAAAAGCGTCTTAAGAACACGCTTACCTGATATTATGCTGGACGACGGGCTCGGAGCAGATGTTTCACGGTAATTGAATGGACTACCGGCGGACTGCGTTAGCATCATTGGTGGCGAGCCGCTGTTCGGGTTTTCCAACTCCTTAACACGAGCTTTGAGGCGGTTGATCGTTGCTTGAAGATCCTTCGTTCGAGAGTGACCGTCGGTAAATTCGCACTCGTCGTCCTTGGGAACTCGAGCACAGGGCCCGCATACAGGGCGCTACATTTTCTTAAGTGTGGCCCAAGACATGAAAGGACGGTGGCATACAGCACCGTCGCATCTCTTTTTGGAAAATACACGATTGAGAACATTGCTTCTATCTGCATGCGATTTCACTCACGATCTTTAAGTGCCTTTACGGAGAAAAACTGTTATTATGCAGGGAATCGAAAATAAGATAGCACGTACCTGCAGTTTAAACACGCTTTCCCCCGCCTGAGCGGTTCAGTTCTAGGCTTGGGCGCGCGCTTTCTGGCAGGCTTTTCAGCTCTGTTCGAACTCGTAGAAGCCATTTCGGATGTAATGTGAAGTGAGAAATCCTCCGATGTTGCCCGCGCATATTATACGCATAGTGAGCCGGTTGGAAGTACTTCTGAGGTTGCTGAAAGCGTGATCTGCTGCATAATTGAGAGCGGTAAGCAAGGTAAGCAATGAAATCCGCAGCGCTGTCCGTGTCTGGTACTCCATAGTACGTAAGAGTACGTACCTGTGGGATTTTCTCGTTGATCGAGTCAGATCGCGGTGCGGCACTGCCACTGACCGCGCATCCCGCGTATTTGCCGGCTCCACGTGATGGATTACAAACACTGCCACAGACGGGCGTCCGCCGCGACTTTAGAGCCTCCGCTGATCCTAATATCCCATCAAATATCGATGCGTCACTTGCGGTGCTCACTTATGAATTTATCAAAATGCGCAGTGAAGAGTTCACCCAGTGAGTGGAAGATAGTTATTAATGTTACACGTGCAGCAGCGCCCAATCCCAGATTTTCCAAGCAACACGGCGAGCTCCAGACTTCCTCAACGAGCTCGCAGGACAGCTTATACCTCGGTCCCCGGTCCCAAAAATTGTCCATGGGCCATCCCAAATAAATTCTTCATCCCTCTTATGTAAGTCCAACATCGCCCTCGAAGATTTAAAGACCACAGAGAACACCCAAGCTTTGCAATGTCCGACTCTGCAGGTAACGTCATACATCCCGTTCTGATACAACGCACACTAATTGGATTCCCGAAGCAGATCTAGGAGCACCCATTCGGTCATTGAAGTGAACGGGTTATATACCGGATTCCCCTTCGTTGTTGTTACTCCACTTGCCACTGTCAATAGTAGACAGTAATTCTCAGAATTAGCAAGTGCGGCCACAAGCGGTGTATGCCGTTTTAGATGATACGATAGGATTGCCGACACCAGGTCCCGGATCGGAACCGCGCCGGCCGTACTACATAGACAAGACGTAAATGTATGCCACATATGTATCTAATCTCCACCTCTGTGAAATAGGCCGCCTCCAATCAGTTACACTCTCCATGCGACAAATCAGCCAACCATAGACAGTATCAACCTGGCCGTAATTGGACCCAGGTTGGGAATGACCACAACACACGCAAGCATATCCACGTGGTCATCATTTCTAAATTGTTTGACCGAGAACGCAAAACCGAAACGGGTTCTTGACACAAAGTATCATTGCACGCCGATTCCCATCGTCGGTACCGTCTTCAGTTTGACCGCGGAAAGGGATGGAAACCGAGTAAGGATACTACTTCCCAATTTTTATCGCAACTTTGACCCGCGTCTTACAGTACCTTTACGCCCGAGGAAGAGCTCATCATAAAGATGGTCCATGATATGCGCGTTCCCACCGCGGTCGTATTTTCCGATATCGCATTCAGTGACCTATTGCGCCCCCAGTATTGCGCCGAATGCCTGCATGGGGCTTGGCTACGGATATTCGGAGCGGAGGATGATACGGCCCTTCCTGCAGCCTTCCAGTTCATAGTTTCTGGGCGCACAGAAAGCCAGATGACGAGCCTATTCAGCCACATGGCTCGCTGTCGTTGTGCGGACTACCCTCACGACGAAATCGACACCGAGTTCCTGCGCTCTTTTCACGACGATGGGAAGGAGGCCCAAGCCATATCTGAAGAGGGACTTATGGCCACATCCTCGCACTTCCACTCACTCATAAAAATAGTCTCTCTCCGCTTGATCACAACTCTCCGAAAAACGAACCCCATTAAGCTTGCCAGACATAAAGGGCGGCAGGAGTGGCCTACCTCCCTTGATGATATCATCCTCCCGGGCGTGGGGCCAGACACTACCATCCAATCCTTGGAGCAATGGATGCGGCACATGTCCATTGCGGATCCCTGGCCAATCGGGCTGCTTGGGTCGATCGCGTACGTTGCGCGCTCTCTGATCACACCGGCCATATTACGTTCGCGCACTCTCATTCCCACCATCCTTCGCATCGCCCTCGAAATGTGCGACGAGGCAACCTTGAATCTGTCCTCCACACCCATGGAAACGAGCTGTCAATTGGTGTGGCGATTGCAAGCCGTCTCTTCTTTTTTCGACAACTTCTTCTGGCAAACGGGCGCCCCCCCAGGGTTATTGGATGACATGCATGTCGACCTCAAGACAGGCATTGTGCAGATGTGCGCTCGGGCGATCGATGTGCTGAAGTTACCATTAATCAGACAGCACGCTCCCGCAGAGGACAGGACCGCATTGACAAAGAATTTTACCTCGACTTTGACCCTTCTTTTCGACCTCGATGTCTCGCCGGAGGGGATTGATCCCACCCTTATCCAGCACGCCATCAATCAACTCAATCACACCCTTAATGGACCGCCGCTCGAGATTATCCCCATCCTCCTGCTTGCGTGGAAGCGGTCGTTGAACTGCTATGCGAGGTCGTGCCCAGAGTCGATCCAGACCTCTCATTCATTCAAAAGATGCTCTGCTTGCAAGGTCGTCTCGTACTGCGGCCCAGAGTGCCAGCGACGCGCGTGGAGAGACCATAAACCTCTCTGCCGGACGATTGCTAAAATTGTACAGGACGGCGGAGGGGACATTCATTCTCAGACATTCAAGGCCAATTGTAAAGCCGGAGTGGTGGATGCGGACGAAGCGCAGACGGTGATTGACGCTTTTAGTGCTTGGCGGAGGACACATGGACACGTTCACTTGTAGAGCCAGGTAGTGCACTTGAACACCGTGCATTTATTTGTACATCAGCCGAACAGCACTTCGAACAGAATAACGACGACATTAACGAAAACCAAGGGAGCTGAAGGTCGTAATAATATCATTATCCAGGAATTAAAGTTTCATCGAAGCCGAGCACGCACTGCGCATGAATTGGGAGGCGTGTATTAGACGTATCAAACGTTCGCCTAGTGTTTGCTGGGTGATACCACGACTATCCTCAGGGCTAGGAGCACCCCGGATATTTGAATAGGACCATCCAACTAGCAGATAGGATTCAGACTCATAAACTTGAAGTGTAAGAAGAATTCCTTGTTACCGACTACAAGGAAGCGGTCCTCGTTCAAAATAGCCAGCCCGTTCAGTATAAGGAGTGGCACATATAGCATGATTTTGAAAAGGCGAGTGGGCATTAGGGATAGCATGTCGTCGTTCTGTTGTCGGCGGGCCCTAGAGGTACGAGCGAAATTGTTGTAGCGTCTGTTTATAGGAGACTAGGCGGGCCCTGGGTTCGTGTTGCCACGTCCTGTGTACGTGGTGTCTGTCCCAACAAAACAAAGCAAGGTTTAATGAATGTGCGCTAGATTACCTTGTGACGACTGAAAATTCCGTGCAGTAACCCGAGCCGGCAGTTTCTCAGCGCGGTGACTCCTCACTGGGAGCCAAATTTCAACAGCTCTGGTTCAACTTGAAGTTCACAAGGTTGGATGGAACTTTATTTGGTTTTCACGAAGATTTCAACGTTCCTCGAAATTATATTCAAAACAAAATTGGAAACACTATCCACTACAGTTAAGCATAGTTGATAGTTCACAGCAGGATTTGTTGAGAAAGTGTCAATCGGCTTTATCGGCTTTCGGAGTTTGTGCGGGCGGGACCGGAATGCGGGCCGGGTCAATATCTCCGAGTCGTAGAGGCTACAGACAAATATTGTCGTGCTTACTATGTCACATCAGTGATACATTCGCCTTAGAGTCCTTCGACCATGTTCTGCTCCGTCGCTCGCGCTCTTGCACGGCCAAACCACTGCGTGGCGACACTCATCCGTGGATCGACGTGGCAGCCTTCCAAGGGCATAGTACCAAGACGACCAAGGCTTGCCTACTACCCTCTGTCGCGTGCATTCCAGCAGCTGGCACCTCCACCTAAGAAGGAAGATCCTCCTCCGAAGAGAAACGAGACCGAGCATGTTACTGCCAAAGAGCAACGTCGGACGGACTGGAAGATCGTCAAAACGCTCGTGAAACACGTCTGGCCAAAGAATGATTGGAAAACCCGCGGCACGGTTTTGTTTGGTTTTGGCCTTCTGATATCCTCCAAGGTGTGTCAGTCGAACTCGACAAATCTTGGTTCTGATTTTGTTAGTTGCTGAATGTTCAAGTCCCCTTGATCTTTAAAAATGTCATCGATTCTCTGAACATGGATATTGCCTCGACAGCCACTGCTTGGACAATTGCTGGGACTTTGGTCGTTGGATGTACGTTTATCGTTTTACGTGTCGCGTTTTCTGCCTGATGGTTTATTCAGACGGCGCTGCAAGGATCGGTTCAGCTGTATTCGGTGAATTGCTGAACGCTGTGTTTGCCAATATCGGCCAGAGCGCGATAAGGAAGGTTGCGAAAGAGACTTTCGAGCACCTCCTCAGCCTGGATCTGCGATTCCATCTTTCACGGCAAACAGGTGGCTTGACCCGAGCCATCGACCGCGGGACCAAGTGAGACATTTTCATAACTGCATCGCGTGCGCTTCTCATGGGTAGAGGAATTACATTTCTATTACAAGCCATTATTTTCCGTATCGTGCCTACAGCGCTGGAGATATCGCTCGTATGCGGTATCCTGGTTCGTGCTTCATTCCTGCACGAACCATGTCGCTGAAATCCTCTCAGACTTACAAATTCGGTTGGGATTTTGCGGCCATCACGGCCCTAACATTGGCCGCATATACGTGGTTTACTATCCGCACAACTTCTTGGCGGTAAGTACCATTATTCCATATCGAACTGCCGCTCAGTGGGTTTCAGAACGCGTTTCCGTCGCGAGGCGAATCAAGCAGACAACAAAGCAGCATCTTCGGCTGTTGATTCCTTGATCAATTTTGAAGCTGTCAAGGTGCGGTTTTGTATTTGACCCCTCGGTCCATTTAATCATTGCCTCTCATAGCACTTCAACAATGAGAAATACGAAGTCGCGCAGTACGACAAGCATCTCAAGGAATACGAAAAATCCTCCGTAAAGATCACGACCTCGTTGGCCTTCCTAAACTCTGGACAAACCGTCATCTTCTCAAGTGCATTGACAATGGCCATGTTTTTGGCTGCACAAGGGGTAATCAATGGTGCGTTTATATTCCAGGCTGACAGAACGAACTTCACATATTCACGTAGGTACGATGACCGTCGGTGACCTAGTCATGGTGAATCAGCTTATATTCCAACTCTCGTTGCCGTTAAATTTCCTTGGCACCATTTATCGCGAGATGCGGCAAAACCTTCTCGACATGGAGGTTTTGTTCAAAATCCGCGAAGAAAATCCTCCGCCTCAGGTATGACTTCTTGTGTTCCGATCTTCTGTCATTTTTCAGCGGTATGCAGGACAAACCTGGCGCTCTTCCTCTCGCATTGAACCGTGGGTCTATCCGGTTCGAAAACGTCAGCTTCGGCTACCACCAGGACCGCCCGATATTTCGGAATCTGTCTTTTTCCGTTCCGGGCGGGAAGAAGGTCGCCATCGTAGGGCCCTCCGGATGCGGCAAATCCACGGTCCTGCGGCTGCTGTACAGATTTTACGATCCGGATTCGGGGAAGATATACATCGACGAGCAGGACATTCTCGATGTGCAGCTAGAAAGCATCCGGCGATCCATCGGGGTGGTCCCACAGGATACACCCCTCTTCCATTCCGATATCATGCACAATGTGCGGTATGGGAGGCTGGACGCCAGTGACGAAGAGGTGCGCGAGGCGGCAAGGAAGGCGAACGTCGATGATACCATCATGCGCCTTCCTGCGGGCTACGCAACCAAGGTCGGTGAGCGGGGGCTCATGATCAGCGGTGGCGAAAAACAGCGGTTGGCTGTAGCGCGGGTTTTACTGAAAGACCCGCCAATATTATTTTTCGATGAGGCGGTGCGTTGTCGCAGCTGGCTTTTTCTTCTTCTTTCTGGGTCTCATGTATTGCAGACGTCTGCGCTCGACGCACATACAGAAGCAGACTTGATGCGCAACATCAACAACCTCCTGACCGACCAGGCTCGGACGAGTATTTTCATCGCTCATCGGCTGCGGACAGTCGTCGAGGCGGGTATGTTAATTTCGACGTCTTCGGCATCGAGGAATGAACGCTAAACCGTTTCTCCCAGATTTGATAATCGTATTGAAGGAGGGTGAGGTCGCTGAACAAGGAACACACGAGGAATTGCTACGCAAAGGCGGGCTGTATTATAGCATGTGGCAAGAACAGGTATTGGCCGAGGGCGTTCCGTCCGTCTAGAAAAGATACAGGTTTATTTATTGCGCATGGACATATCGCACATACTGTACATTTTATGACTGTAGCAAAACATTTTCTCACTGACGTTGAACGGGGGTTAATATTCTATTACTACTATAGTATGAGGGCAGTATTATAGCATCCCTCCTACAAGGCTAACCAGAGCCTTTGTCCCGAGCCGCACTCTCCGATCCGCGCCTTCCCAGCTGCGTGAGTGGGCCCGCAAGTTCTCGACTTCGTTTGCAAGTTGACTTCGAAGAGACGTGGAGGTTTCGGGGACCAGCATCAAGAACGAGAGCTCCGTATCAATATGAGCGGAGCGCGAGTTGAGGTTCGTCGAGCCAAAGAGCGTCAGCATCGGCAGTTGTCCCGTTGCTGCAGACAACCATATGCCTGTCGAACATGAGCGCGCGAAATATACCTATGCAGATAGGCCGAACGCACCCTTCGCGTGATACGTCCATCCTTCTCGTTCCCATTCGTTGAGGTGGACAGCCGACGCTCTACCTGCACGGTGTACGGCTTTCATGAACCGCTGCTCGAGGAGCGTGTAGCCCTCGGGTATGCGTCCAGAGACCCCGCGCGATCCGTAGAAACCATTCGCCTACACGGAATAAATGAGCATAAGGAGAAAAAATCTAAATCTACGGCACCGACCCGCGGACTGGACGCCACGATGCGGCAGTCGATGTTGCGACTGCGTAATATTAGATTCTGATATTCGCTATATAATCCGAAATACCCGCTGGTGAGATCCACCAGTGGGCGCGCGCCGTTAGATGTGGCGTCAAGGTGCTCAAATAGCAGCTTCAGTGTGGTCTCTTCGTCGCGGATGTTGAACTGCCCCGCCTGTATTAATGGGAACATGATTACTTTTGTGGAATCTACGCGTTCCGGCGTTGTGTCTGTGGTTGAAAAAAATAAGCACTTCTTCAGCAGGTCCAGACATGTCTCCGTACGACGATAGGTATCTTGGAGTGCGGATAGCGCCAGCTCGGCGGTATTATGGATGTGATGAGGATGAATTTCGGGCGTGGGCCATGATATGGTATATTCGCTTTCGCGAAAAGAGTGTGAACCTATCGGTACCGAAGATGACGGCGGTTTTAGTTTAAAGGAAAAGGTCGAGACAGTCTTGATGAAATCTAAGCAATATTGCGATAAATTCCGTTGGTCGGCGAAATGGATGTATCGGTCTTGTCGATCAGTGAAATACGACTGGTTCAAGTTCGCACTGTGGCCGATGTGAATGATATAGTTGTAGTGATTTAAATATTCTTACCCGCTGATCATGACCTCATCATCAACGCCGTATATTTTAGCGTGCCACGTCCCCCAGCCTTCGTTGAAGCGCGGAGGCACCAACTTTGCGAGAAGCCCGCGGAGGCTTGGGCTGCGAAAAAAAGACACATGAACGCGGTCCGGATATTCTTTGATGAGGGGGACGAGAAGCTTGGCAGTCGAATGCGGACCGGGTCGCGTAGAACGATTTAGGTCGAACAGCATGTATATCTGTAATTCCGGATTCTTACGCAGAGCTTCGGTGAGAGCGAAAACCTGGAGAATAATATTAGAAGACGAACAACGGGTAGAAATGACGAGTTCTTGCAAGTTCTGATTCGCTAGACCCAAGATATAACGAGGAGATGAATATTCGCGTCTGAGCGCGACGAATCATATCCTGAAGGAATAATTAGCTCAAGCGGAGGTAAATTCGCGCTAACAGACGAGGAGTTGTTGATAAAACTGGGTGGGCTTGGAGAGAATCCGTATGTCATCAGGGGAGACTGCGAATTTCGGTTGCTGTAGTCTGGCCGCAAAGCCTTGGATCATTGGATGTAGGTTGGACGCGGATGAAATGCATCTGAAAAGATGAACCGGAACGCGCGTCTTTGGGATAACGCGTCCCCAGACTGTGAAGGACCGAGACAGCATGACGCGGACGAGAGCGAAGAGGGCTGTGACTAAGCATTCCCATCAAGCCATCACGTTTCTGCCGGTGTTAGTACTTCAGTCTCCGCTCCAACTTCGCACACCGCGGCGCAGCGTTTCTTCTTAAATTCTTCTCCCACCATCTTATCTTTCACTCTACGACGGACTGTGACATGTCCTCCGAAAATCAACTTCTTTCTCTTCGCATTGGCTTCTTGCTTTTTTCCGTGGAAAATTGAAAGCTGCCGGACGCTTCTTTGAAGAGTGACTCCCTCATTTCAAATGTAAAGCATCTCTGACCGCTAATGTGTGGCACTCAATACATTTTTAATTTCTGCAAACGGTAAACGGGTACGGCAGACGCTTACTTATAATCTCTCCATCACTTCACGTGTTTTCAATCTCCACCCAAAGGCCAAAAGCCGAAATTCCTGAGGGGCACCCTTCGGGATGGATTTGGACAATCACAAGTCTTAACTCTTTGCATTTTGACTTCGTGGGAAGCACCACCACACTGGCAACACGCACCTTTGTCCTGTTCACAGTTCGGTGCGGCGTACATGGCTGAAGACGACTACACCGACGACCAGTTCGACGACTTTATTCATTCTTATTCCTACTCAGACCATGATGGTGGCCGAACTCATGCGTAAGCGCGAGGTTTAGCACCCCCGAGCGCTCTTGACAATTCTCCCGCCTGGGTCCAGGTCCTCCGACGAAGAGGATGCCTCTTGCTCTGACTCTGGTTCGGAACCTCCTGAGGACCCGTCAGTCCCTTCCGCATGCCGTAATTTACTCACCGGCGCTAACGCCCCTTTGTCCTCTCTGTAGGTCGACCGAAACAGAGGACATGGCAATCTACGACCTGTATCGCCCCTCGCCTTCGCCCCAGCCACCGTCCAGCCCAACGTTGCAGAATACCAAACTCGAACTGGATTCTGTGCTCGACACTATTGCCGAAGACTCTAAAAGTCAGCGCCCGGAACGCCGTAAACACACATACGCGCCGCAGACCGCCTTTACGCCGTCCGCTCGTAAATCGGGCGACGCAAATCCTGGTACGTTCTCGCAATTGATGATCGAGCGCCCTCAGCTAACGCATACTGGAAGCACCAGCCGACGATTCGTCAGAGAGCAGTATAGAACCAAGCGACAGCGACGACGAAGAAAGCAGAGAATAGCCTGTGGCTATAGGAGCATTCTGTGAGGGTGCAGGTCATACAGGCATATTTAACCAATGTATGGCCATTTATCGGACCAACGAAACGATATGTGCACTGTTATCAACGATAATCGATAATTCTTCGTTCCAAGCCCGACGTGTGGTGTGCCATGCGGTAGGAGGTCTCAACTAATGATGGAACCCAGGAACGTGCAAACCCGGAGACGGAAAGAACCCAAGATTCGTCAGACAGCGTGAAGGTGAGGCGGAAAAAATGCTGGCGGGCTCCCGCGAACGAGGCACTGGCGCTGGCAGAGTTTGGGCGTTTGGAAGGCCCTACACTTTAAATCATTCGCGGGCAATTTAACCCAAGCTTCGTTAATATTTGTGCCATCTGACCCTGTGCTTTTCTCCCGCGATCGTAAAAATACACAGTGCCCGACATGATTGGTGGCGCGAAATCGGTGCGAAAAAGCTGAATAATTTACCCACTTATTCGATGAATTCGCAGCCTCTACAAAATCCCCTCCATTTAATTCAAATGCACTGGTGTGCTCGTCAAGGAATTACAAATGAAAAGGACGTCCCAGACAAGAAGGCTAATTATTATTATTATTATTATTATCCATTATAGTGCGCGCGGGACCCTGGAGGCCCATGTGGCTACCTACTTGCTACGGGCATACTTGGTCAAACTAGCGGCTACGACTTGGACTCGGAGTGCGAGGATGGAAAGCGCCCAGGACCTTCAAGGACGAGTGGGACTTACGATTGGTTACGCCCCACTCGCAGGTTTGGCCTAGGTGCAGCCCTCGGTGCATGCCGAGCAGGCAACCCTTCAAGCTTGTCTGGACATCGATCGCTATGATAAAAGCCTTTCCGACGGAGCGGAGATGGCATGGCCCCGACAATTTAGGATCCGACTCGTGCTATGGCCACACTCTGGTCTCGGTATCTTTAAGCACCTTCGACCGATCATGCAGGCCTTTTTGTCAACGAAGGATATCCTACGACGGAGTTTCTACGACGGACAGTAATGTGGGCAAAACATGTAGGCGTACCGGGCGTATGAAGCGGACAAGCCCATCCTCCCATAAATGTTACTCCCGCTCTGATTCGAGGCGTCCATGGCGGACGCAAGCACGAAAATCCTCCGCGTAAAGAACCAGCGATTATCAAACCCGACCTGTCGCACCAATATTGGGCGGCCGGTCCATCGATTAAAACCGCCGTTGAGGGGACGATTTTACTGCCAGTGGCATAGGCGAGAGGTCGAAGATCCAGGTAGATGGAAGTGTGACTGGGATTTCTTGACTGCGCGCGCCCAACAGCCTCCGCACTTCATGTGGATTTAATTTAAAGCGGACCGATTGTGCTGTGCTGGTTCCCCATTTGTGAGTCGACTATTAGCGGATCTCGTTTGTCGCCAAAGCAACTGAGAGGCTCTAGGCTCTAGCCCCTGGGAGAGAAATACGACAGCATGCGGTAAAGTTTGACCCCGTAGCAGCGCCACACAGCGCTGGTTACCGGACAGTTAATTTCATCGGCCACTATCCGGAGATGCACATTCATAGATTATGACGGCTGGAAGGATAACGACCTTTATATTTCACCGATATGAACCTGAGATGAATTGACGAAGGGTGATTAGATCGAGAGTGGTGTGATATCAGAGAATTCAATTCCATCTTCATTCTCAACTCTACCCTTCTAGCTGGCGTTTCTCCGCGGCAAGTTTAGCTTCCTTGAGCGGCTTCCTCCACTTGGCAGCTGGCGCGTCCCATAACCCTAATTCCTTCTTCATATCGTCGATATTCTGGTCCCAGCGTTGCTCCCAGTATACCGTAATTAAGCTTCTGGCACTTCCGCCACAGCGCAGCGCCCAAGGAACGTACTCCGAAAATAGCCGCTGGAGTTGTGCGCCATTCAGACGCACAGGGCCGAATATCGCGGAGAAGGCGGCGAGCGGAAGGCCGAGGTTGGCGAATTCAAAGTATTTCACCGCGATCTCGGAGTCGACGCTCACAGGAAGATTCACGATGCAATGGTAGAAGTCGTGGCATTCGCGGTACCGCTGCATCACGTACGCCAGCTCGGGATCGTCGATATAATGAACCTGTGGCACATGATAAATGAGATGATGCATTGCCCCACGCTAGAAAAAATACAGACGGGTTCACGGGTATCCGGGGTTACTCCACACCGTTCGAGCCACGTTATGTAGGCTCGTCCAAAGGTACCCTCAGGCAATTGCGCGAGTTTTGCCATGTCTACGGTCTTTGAGTTAATTCGAGGCCTGTCTTTCAGAATTTGCCGGCCTTCTGGACTTTCTAGCATGATATCACGAAGACGGGGAAGAGAGGGGCCCGCAGTTGTTTCCCCAAGGGCAGCAACCATGTCTCCGAGGTGAGCGACGATAAATAAGTCGTCTATGAATTATGCATGGGCAACTCACCTCCTCTACGAGGATCAGCGAGGGCCATGAATGCAGACCCCACGGCGAGGACGCCATTTTCAAACCAATTCAGTGGTATGTGGCCGTCATATGCAGGCGCTTTGGTCCCAATAAGTCGCGTCGTAATGCCATTTTTGTACGAGATAGTTCGAGCGATGCTCAAGGGCGAAGGGAGTTTTGTGAGACGGGTCCGGAGGACAGTAGCTGCCATCGGCCGTCCAGCGCGCTTCGGGTCTGTTCCCTGAGTAGAGGTTTGGTGGCAAGACCGTTCTTGGGTCACAGAGGTGACTGTGATGTGACCGACGCGTCTGCTTCACTCTCCCACACAGGTTCCTCGCCCTTTCTCGCTTTGGTACGGATCTGAACGTATTATCCTGGGGATTTACAATGGAAAGAAGCCGTCTACGAATCGTAGCCAGGCGAAAGGTCTCGCACAATGGGTGTCTGGGTGGCCGCCCTCGAGACCTCTGATTGATGGTGGACTTGCGACTTACCTTTTCTGGACATTGCTTGGACCTGTACACCAGAATACCCAAAGCGCGTGGGGTATAAATAATGAGCGTCCACCGAACCCTTCTTCAGAACTCCCTAGTCACCTCACTCCTTGCTACGCGTCATGAACACCTCCATTACCTTCCACGACCTCGTCTCCTACTCGTTAGGCATGGCAGCTGAGCAGACTCCCGTCGCCGTGAAGCGCAACGCGGTCTACTTCCCGATGACCGAGCACGTCGAGCTCGTTGATGCGACATTTTTCCGGCCTGAGGTCGTCGACTTCCAGACCGAGCTCGTCGACGATGATGGCAGCACTTGGGAGTTCCATGCCCCGGTGGCATCTTCCACTTCTTGGAATTCTGACGCGAGCACGCGGTGCGCATCACCTTACCCAACACCTGCGCAGGACGTCGTGTACCGGTACCGCGCGGGGCTCAAGGTGGACCTCGGAGAGCGCCGCTCCTCCTCTCCTGAGAGTGTACAGGCACAAAAGTCGTGTGTCTCCTCATTCGAGGACTCCGACTGCGGCTCGGAGATGAGCTTGGAGACGGCCTCGACCATCTCCTCGACGTCTATGTCCATGGCCTTCCCCATTCAGCACGACATCAAGCCCACCTTTCGAGAGTCCCGCGCTAACGCGCTTCTGGATATTGTGCGTCTCCTTTCCTCTTCCTTCCTCTTCCTTTTCTTACCTCCTTCCAGCGCGAGGAGGCCCTGGCGATTCTGAAGGAGGATGGTTTGGGAGAGCATGATTCCGTCGTATGCCACCGTCCGGACTGCCGTGACACCCTCCCGAATATGAAGGCGTTGATGTATCACCTTCACGTCCACAACATGCACGACAGGCGAGTCTCTCTCTTCTATTTGCACTGGACGTCGCTTACCGTGAATTTTAGAAGCTACCAGTGCGATGCTTGCCACAAACGTTTCGAGGCGCGTCGCGGTCTGATCATGCACCCATGCCCGAGACTTGCCACCTCGCTTCCCTGCAGCCCTATCCGAGGTACGTCGTTCCTCGTCCTTATTAGAGCATCTTCTAACCTCTCTCCCCCAGACACGTTCATGCGCGTCTTGACCAAAATCACTTCGCGTGAATGAAGCATTTTATAATACCTTTATCCCACATCCCATAATTCTCCGAACTCATCATTGTATCTATACACCCGAATCCCGCGTCTTATCACGACACGACACGCCTACTGATACCTACATACCTGTTCTCATCCTAATTTGACTCTGTCTCGTTGGCCTAAAATGCGCCATGTCTATAAATGGAAATCAATCTAGTCTCGCTCCACCATCATGGACGTCTTCGAGACTTTGCTTGAGCAGAATCCAGCTACGCGAACCCTCAAGGTCGTCGATATGCACACGTCGGGGGAGGTGGGCCGCCCTTCTCCTTGCGCTGCAAGCACTCGATCTGTTTAATATGGCAGCCCACGCGGATAGTCGTGAAAGGGTACCCGGAGCTCGAAGGCAGCACGCTTCTGGAGAAGCGACGCTGTGCTTCCGAGAAACACGACGACATCCGCGAACGGTAAGTCCCCTGAACAGAGTCTGTATCGCAAGGATTCACTCCTTGCAGCTTAATGCGCGAGCCGCGCGGTCACCGAGAGATGTATGGGGCGATTCTGATCGCTGAGACCGAGCTGACGCGCTCGGGGGAGGCCGACATCGGCGTCTTGTTCTGCCACAACGGTAGGTCGACGAGCAACATCCGTGCACGCAGTACTTCTGAATCAAGCGACATGAAAAAGAGGGATATTCCACGATGTGTGGGCATGCCACGATTGCGCTGGGCCGGTTTCTCATTGACACGCACGACCTCGACATCTTTCCGCGTCGGAATGCGCTAAATCACGACGAGGAGACTGGCCTGACGGAGCTCCGCCTCCACGCGCCGTGCGGTGTAGTCCATCTGAGCGTATACACGGAGGACGGCCACTCTGACGCGACGCGGCCCGTGAGCTTCCTGGGTGTCCCGAGCTTCGCCACGGCCCGAGACTTGGAGGTGGAGATCCCGCCGTCCGTCCAGTGGAAACGCCTCAAAGACGCCCAGCGCAGCCGCGTGAAAGTCGATATCTCGTACGGCGGGGCGTTTTACGCGCTGGTCTCTGCAGAAGAACTTGGGTTTCCCAATGGCTTGCGCGGCGATGCCACTTTGACAGAACTCGACGAGGCTACGGCGGTGCTGAAGAAGTGCCTGTATCCACGGAAAGAGCTGTTCATCCACCCGACTGAGCCGGACCTGGAATACTTGTACAGCGTCATGGTCGTGGAGAAGACGCCCAAGGCAGAGATCGGGCTTTGTTTCTTCGCAGACCAACAGATCGATCGTTCGCCTACTGGCTCGTGTGTTATGGCTCGGGTTGCACTCGCCGTTGAGCAAGGCCGGCTGAAAATTGGCGAAGGGTGCGAATACGAGTCGATTGTCAGTTTGCTAAACGAGGGGAATGGCTTCCGCGGGATCGCCGTGGAGAACGTTCCTCAAGGTGTGATCGTCAAGGTTGAAGGCAGGGCCTTTTACACGGGCGCCGCGAGTTTCGTCGTCGAAGAGCACGACATGATGCCGACCGGTTTCACCATCGCTCTACCGAATTGATTTCTTACTACTTTGTATTCTAGTTAACAAATGTATTGGCTCGTAGAAATCATATATCAAATAACACAGCATCGCTTATTCCAACGTCTTGTTCATCGCTTCCTCCCTGCAATCCCTTCCACAGAAATAATCTGTATCGCTCTGCGGCAAGGTCAAGCACATAATGCAAGGCGAGACCAGGCCGGAAGAAACAGCCTCCCTGATTGAAATGGTCAGTCAGTAGAGCAGATGGGACGCAGCGCCGAACACATACTCGCGGTGTTTCTTGGAACAATAATCACTCATTACACCGGAAGAGTCGACATGTACAGGCTGTCCGCACCCGGGGATGAGACAATCCAGAGGCTGCAACGGGGCCTGCGGGACAGCGTTCGGGGCTGCAGTATCAGAAGACGCAGCAGCCGGCGTGTTCGATTGTGGCGGTTGGTTGGTGACGTTCAGGAAGGGGTTGTTCCTGGGAAGTTTCGGCTGCGCACTACTCGTAACTGGGGCCGGCAAGGGAGCATTGACGGGCGGAGGGGCGGAGGGCTGGGCGGGAGCTACTGCAGCCAAGAAACTTTGCACCTGGGGAATATGTTGCGCGACCTGGGGAATATGCTGCGCGACCAGCTCTGTGGCGGATTAATAAAATCGCCATAGGATCAATCGACTGAGGTTCACGCACTGGCTAAATGCACCGGGTCAAGGAGAGAATTCGCGGGTGCCTGTGGGGCAGCAGCGGTTCCACTCGAACGTCCTGCGGATTTTGACGACACCTGGGACGCGGGAGTTTTGGTCGGACGATTACCAGGCGTCGGCGTCGCTGCTGCCAAAGCAGCACAGTTCTTGCCACAAAAGTCGAAGTTCTGATACTTGGGCTTCTTCTGACAATACTGAGAGTAGATTGAGATATTGATCTAGCGGTCATGGAACGAACAGACAGACATTACAAAGAGTAGCCGTCTGCGCCGCACATGTCTTGGAGCAATACGAGTGAGTGCCGTGTTTAGGTTTCTGGTGACAGTACTGGCATTTCTGGGTTAGTACAGACGGGGTCCAGCGACCAGCGACATCTTACATCGCACAGTTGGGTGGCGGGCACAGTAGGGGCAGAAGCCATTTGAGCAGGGATTGCTTATCGCGCAGCAGTGTACATGTTTAAATGGGACGCGCAGAACAGTGTAGGGCATGCGTTTGCAACGGTATTATTACTTGCACGTGTTGAGGGCACCAAACTGAAACAGAAACATGGGAACGGAATGGAAGCCAGATGGCAGCAGTGCGAAATCGATAGCGATCACAGATCCCGGAGCTTGGTTCTGAGCCTCTCCAGCGCCTTTCCTAGTTCATTCCGACCTCGTCGATCTGCTCCTACGCCCCAGAAGGAATCTTTGTCCGAGTCCTACACGTTTATCAGCTGGTGATCGTTCACACAAGTAAAAATAGTCAAACCTCGACAAGCTCCGCGTCATCAGTCGCCAGTAATTCTTTCTTGAGGCTATCATGCTGGGTAAATTTATGCCACAGCGCCAGGTCCATCTGGATCGGGATAGTTAGTGAGCGATATTGACTCGGTAAAGATATAAAAGAAAAACCATCTGAATGTTGACGTCTTTCCAGTCAGACCGGACCTCTGGCTGGAAGCGACGAGCTTCAGAGAAGGCAACACTGGGACGCTCAGAACAGGTCCTAATGTGCTCTGCGAGGTTGGGCCGATGTGGCTGGAACTGTAAAAATAAATGAGTGAATAATACTTGGATGACTACGGTCTCTTGCTAACCTTGAATGACTGGAAGAGATGCTCGCTTGTCGGATACCGTTTGTTGTCGTAAATCACCGGGTGTGCAGAGAAGTTGGTAAATCCGTAATGCGGATCAGTTTTGTGATAGAAAAGAATGCGGGCGCGCGTCGGGGTGCGAGGAGAGCCTCGGCGAGGAGACATAGGGGAAGCATGCGCGGCCTTTAACGCGACGATGTCGGCCTTAGAATCCCGTGGACGCTGATACACACTAGCGCGGCGACTCCGCCGAGGAGCTTCAGTGATATCCAACGCCGGCTTGGGTTCGTTCTCCGGATAGAAGAGAACTGGTCTATCCGGCATGGATCGAGTAAGACGGATTCGTATGTCGCGATGAGAGGGATCGTCCCCTGCTGGAATTTCCCCGAGGTCGAGGATGTGGTTTAGTTGTGCTGTGTCCCACTGCGATGGCAAGATGTCCGTCGTGACATAGACGGATCTACGTTGCTCTATACGATAATGCATCGGGGAGGTAGCGGTGGGAGATGTCGGAGAAGGGTCGGGAGAGTCCCAAGGGGAGATCATGGTCGTGCTGGACGAAGTACGGGTTACGATAATGGGCGTTGGGGACTGCATGAGAAAAAAATTATACCCCTCTTCAGGCGCGGTGGCTCTTTTAATACACTTGCAGCGAGATGGGGCGATGCGTTGACTCGAGCCCACGTGTAAACCTTATGTAGGATTCTCCGCAGTGGCAGCTTTGACGCGAGTTGTTCCTATCATCCCGCGCACTGTAAAATGAAAAAAATCCGCACGGCAGCCATCGCACGATTGGCCAAATGGTGGCAGGAAGAGAGTGCGTCACACAGTGACTGTGACGCGACCTGCCTGCTCTGAACCACCACTCGGTCGCCATTTCAGGTTTGGGGGTGCTGTGAAGCATCATTTTCCCGTGCAGTGCAGTCCTCGCGATCTGCATGCGTAAAGAAAAATAGTTCGAGGGAACGTCGGTGCCGCAGCCGCATTTCCGCATCGCGCAGGCTAAAAGCGCGGGGTCAGTGCGTGTCTCAGTCAAATCCCACCTTTCTCTCTCATGATTTTCCACATCAAGGGGCCGGTTAATTGGAAGAAGAAAAAAACCGCTCGCCTGGTTGCTCTAAATCCCAGAGATCCGACATACACTCAATGTACGCTGCCTTGCTCCCCCAAGTTTCGCCTTTCTAACCTTTTCTAACCAGTGGAAAAACACTTTCAGGACGGCTGGAAGCATCCTAAAAAGCCGAAGCCTCACGTTCATGCCATCTTCGAGATAGTATTAACCGAGGAGAGTCTTGTTTCATTTCTGAGATACCGGTATGAATTGGTTTTTTGCATCTAACGGCTTTTGTTTACGTCGCCGTGCAGCGCGCTAGTCGAACTTTCCCGTGTGTCGAGACACGCAAACGAGCAATTATTGTTTCATGGTACCAACCAAAGGTGCTTATTGGGCGACGCACGACAACGGACGCGATTGTGTAATATTCCTGAATGTTTACTCTGCTCTGTCATTCGCAACTCTTTTGACGTCGAAAATTGCGGTTTGTATTGCTTTGCTTGGCTTCGATTCGGAATTGACGTTTTGCGTTTGCAGGAAAGAGACATAAATTTCGCAGGTTTTACTTCGTCGAATTCGACCTTGGTTTTTCTGCTAATTACACATTACAGATTCGGAAAGGGGATATATACTACTGCATGTTCATCTAGTTTGTTTTACCGCTCTGAAAACGAGATAGATTCTAACGCGTCTAGCAGAAGCAGATGATTACTTTCGAGGGCTTCCAGACTCTCCATTTCGTGCAGTTCTTGTGAACCGAGTGGTCGTCGGAAATCCCTTAAATCGAAAGTCCAACGATGAAGAACTGACAGAACCACCAGACGGTTACCATTCTGTACATCTTCTTTCCATTCGGCGCTTTCCGTTCTGCTGCTAATCGCTTCCCCAGGTTGTCGGAGTGCCAGGCGGGGATCTCAACTACGGAGAAACTGTGGTCTACAGGAACGACGCCATCCGCCCCGCCTATCTCATTGTCTACGCAACAAATCGTCCGCCCGAGATCCACACTGACCTCAAATCGATGATTTCGACGCTTTTCACCACGCCCATAGCTTCATGATCGGCTGGATATCCGCTCATTGATTTTATATATATAAACGACTCTGCAATGGATCACACAGTATACATGACAATATAAGCAGGAACAATAGCATCGGCACTCGGAACGAAAACGGACTCTTCGTCGGGAACCTGATGCATGGATTCATCTCCGCGCGCTGTTAAAAAGAAGCCGACGGCCTACCTCAAAGTCCGACTCGACCGCGACATCACACGCGATCATGACCCGATACGGCGTCGTCGTGGCCGAGGTTGCATGCACGTCCGCCAGACTCGGATTTCTGTAAGAATAAATTCCTTCGCCGAATCTGGGTGCGGCTCGTTAAAAATTCGCAGAATATACTGCGCGTAAACGTACCGGCCGTTGTTGAATGCTTCTCCAAATGCAAATTCATGGAAGGACGTTTTGACGATGCAGCATATTCCGCACGACTTGAAGTTGCACAGCGCAGGCGTTTTCGTACCCATGTCGCAAATGCACTGAGAACTGTGAAAAACCCGAATTTCCACCGTGGCACGTTGGCTCGCGCTGCAGGGCCGAAATCGTGAACACATGGATCGCAGTCGATCAGAGCCACTCTACCGGTATGCGTCGTGTCGGGCCCGGATGTCGCGGGGAATGGAAACTTGGTACACTTTGTCGACTTTCGGGCGTGCGGTGTTGGGGCAATCCCATTCGCTGAGAAATTGCGTGCGGACTGGGTTAATCGGTGAGCGAGGGTGGAATGTCGGTGATGAGCGATCTTCACTTACCTTCCTTGAAAGTCGCTCCGCCGACGCTGACTTCTCTCAACCGAGGACCCGGGAACTTGCGATCACATCCGATGCACAGATCACCGCTAGCGCGAGGATGCTCATGGCACGAATCGCATCCTTCAACGTGTCCCAGGCGGACAGCCTGTCTGTGCGATGCGATCGCCGTTAGCTGCCCTCTAGAATGTGTTGCACGAACACTCGCCTCCCGTGGTCGTCAGAGCAGAAGTTCGAAAACGCAGGTTTTCCTGTAGCACGACATCCACGCAGTGCGCAGGCAGACGGGTTAGGACCTTGGGCCTTCTTGGCACAGCTTCGGCTACAATATGGGTGCCGAGAGCCTCCAGGCTCGATGAATTTCGGTTTTTGGCCGCATTGCTAAATCATTGTAAGTTAAGGCTCATCCGCACGCTGCCATTCTTACCTCGCACAAATCATTTTGCACGGGAGCTTGAGCTTTCTGTCGGGATCCCCAGTGCAGAAGCGAGGGCATGGTGAGAGTTCAGTGCAAGGTAGAGGTTGCGCCGGAACTGCGTGTGTTCGGGTGTTATGAACTACACGCACCAGCCTCGTTGGTACCTCCCCATCGATTTCACCTATTTATGATACCTGGGCCGTGTTCCGCTTTCCGACCGTCTTTCCCTTTGCCTCTATAGCTTTTATGGCTTCCCACATTCCGATGGCGCTATCGCTGCTCCACACCTTCGCAACGCAATACCCTGGAGGAAAGCAGCTGTGGACACCGCCCAGCGCCCCGAATCCGCCCGCTGCCCCTGCCAGCCAGAGCGCTCCGGTAGCGCCTTCTGCACCGATCAACATTCCTCCGAATCCTCAGCGCACCAGCACCGCAAGCAGTGCTGCCTCTGCTGCTGCTAGCGCTAGCCCGCCTGCTTCAACCACTGCCTCAAATTTATGCGAGGTAAGCAATCCGATTTTTCTTCGTTTATTTTCGGTTTGATAATTTGCGTTGACAGAACTGCCAACTTCGACCAAAATTCTCGGACGGAAACAAAGTCCATCCTTATTGCTCGAAGAGCTGCGCAAATCAAGCAAAATTGCCGTCTCAGCCCCCGAATTTGAACAGCAGTATCCCCAAGTCCGCAAATTGCGACGTAGATTCTTTCATCGTTTGTATGAAATTTTCGGTCCCTTATTTTGGCCCTCTAGTTTTGCGGTGTTCGTCCCAAATTTTTCGATGGAAAACGTACGCATCCCTTCTGCAGCAAATCCTGCTCGAAGAACGCACTGGCACAAAACCCGCTTCTTAAACCAAATGCCAAGGGTGCGATTTTCCATTACTGAACCTCCGTGACTCGAAAATTCAACCAAGGTATCAATAGGGACATGCCACGCGCCTGGATGCCAGAAACCGGTCCATAACAACGCTAACGGGACAGTGGGAAGCTACTGCTCGCTTGCACACAAGACGTAGGTTGTTCTAGAATCCAACCGTCGACTCATTATATATATATGTTGATTAGAGTCGGAGAGACGATATGTCTCATGTGCAAACAGGCACCCAAGCAGCCTCAGTCTCATTTTTGCGGCTCGACATGTTCCGACGACGCAGAGAAGAACGGGCCTATTATTCTGGAGGTTCCAGTAGGACACGCGACGTTCAAGAGTGGTGCGTATCGTGAATTCCTCCCCGAAACCTTACCGATTTTCTCCTCAGTATCGGATCAATTCAAGGTATTTTCACTTCTTGTCGGGAGATTATTTTTCACAGCTATTCAGGCGTCCTGGAGACATACCGGAAAGGTCTGCCCACCTGTGAAGCGGGTGTACAAGATTGTGGCACCGCAGGCATCGTTGGCGAACTACAAGGCTTACCAGTGCGCGTTGAACTCATTGGTCGCGAGTGTACCTTGACTTGGCTTCTAGAACGCAAGTTGAAAACGCAGGGCATTTCGTCGCGTCGGGGAGATCGGCAGGAAACGAGAATCGCCGCTGGCACGGGACTCGGCGGGAATGCAACCTCGGAGACAAGGGTCAGACGCAATTCTGCACGTCGACCACGTGTCCATTATGCTGTATCGTCAAATCCTCGTTCGATATCAGCCTCTGGGGAACGAAGACGGGGTGGGGCAGGTGCGGGGATCTCCTCACTTGTCTTCTTCATTTACTTAATTTTCGAGAGAAGATTCGGCAAGGGAATATATACGTCGTCCACGTCTTCCAAGTACGCAATTATCCGTTATTGGGTTGTTTGACATACTCACGCCAACGACAGGGCGAATGACTACTCGAACAACGACTGTACTTCGTCGCTGAAGGCCATTCTTCTCAACAAGGTAATCGTCGGCAAAGGGTGCAAGCTCACTCACGACAGTGTCTCCTTGACCGCACCACCGGCTGGCTATGACTCTGTGAGCGGTTTACACTTGCATGGGAAAAAAATGCTTATCCTTACGCTCATAGGTTTTGGCGGAGAAAGGAGGAAGTTTAAATTACGATGAGCTCGTCGTGTACACAAATGATGCAATTCGGCCATCGTTTCTGGTTATGTACGAACCATAGGTAACCGCTTTGCGAACTGCTTATGTATTCAGACGGACGTAGAATAAATTAAATGTGCATTGAGCCACAAGAGACAATTAATAGAATTACATACATCACGCAGTCTGCCGACCACTGGTGGGATACCACACATCTCGTGCACACCGCCAGGCGAGCCACATCATGAGGATCATTCCTCCCGTGAAAACGACACTGGAGCGGAGATAATTAGACGACACAGGCGCATCCGAGGCTGGTTACCCACATTTCCAAAAGAGAAAAGACTTTTTGCAACAGACATGAATAACGTAGGCAGGAAGCGAGAACAATGGCTCACCGAACACCGCTTGAATATGGCCGCAGTATATCAAGTGCTGACATGTGTCCTTGTTGAACAGTTGTGGATTGGCGCTAATAAGAACAGCGGCGCTGGCGACCCAGAACGTCCAGGTCAGGAGGATCCATATTGATTGACTTCCAACGGAAGAAATGGGATGTTTAGACCACGTCGGATGCACGAAGAGAATGGTAAAAATGGCGGCTGTCACAGTCGTCCAGCAAGCCGTAAATCTACGGAATGAGATGGATTTCTTCTGTGAAATTGAAAAGGACGAACAGAACGAGTCGCATTCCAGCCCGCGTTTCGGCGTTGGGATAGTTCTGATGCAGACTGTATTGGAGAAGTATCCAGCTCGGAATGGCGATCTAGTTGCAGATCAATAGGTCAATTCCAAACAGCCAAAGATTCGCGCACCACTACCAGGCTAGTCGTCACCACGAACGCGTAGGCAACTTGTGGGCGTCAGAGTCCGGAAATATCGCGGTTCTGAGACTCACTTGGGGTGTATCGGCGGGCTGCAGTTGGGGGTGGGAACATCTTATTGAGAGGATCTCGACGACGGCGCGCGTAGTCAACCGTCCAGAAGACTCCGCCAATATATAGAATCGCAAGAACCGGGATCAGGCAGGAAAGAATACTGGTCAGACCGCTCGTGAGATTCGACGCCTGGTCAGGATCAGAGGGTACTGGCGCCATTGGAGAAGGAAAGAAACGAAGTAAAGATGCCGGACGTGGATCTTCAATGGCAAAAAAATGCGTTGAACACAAGTTCAACACGTTGCAGGTCAACTCCACAGTGACGGCCCAAAAGGGCATGTGGAATGCTGCGGCCGCGTGCTGTATGCATTTCGGGGCAATAGCCATAGGAAAATACTAACATCGGGCTGTGTAAGTGTGGTTGGGCGTGGTCGATTATCCTGCTTTAATTAAGTCGATGTAACTTGACCGTACATTCAACATAAGGCACGTGACATGTTCAATTTCACCAGTGACCAAGGCTCAGAATTGTACACCTTATAGTTATACATTGTGTTACGAAGTAAGATGACACAAGAGTGGGAAACTGATCCGACGTTGATAAACTCAACGTGAAACTTCAACCAAGCTCGTCAATTGTAAAACAGAAAAGGATATTTAACAGCGCTCAGAGCGTATGAAATTGTCAAACTTTGGTGCCGAGACTGAAATGTGCGTCATAATACTCTTGAGGGACTTGGATTGCGTCGTATTCGACGATGGAGGCTTGCATTTCCCGAGCTGGCAATAGCGTTTCAACAAGAGAGTGAGAATATAGCCCTCACATCTGAGGTAGTGTCCGCGCTTGGAGGGTATTACTGCCTGCGTTACAGACTCCGTGTTAAAAAACTCCCCTCGCTCCTTTCCGAGTGTCTGAAAGCCTAGCCGGCACCTCTTCCCTGATGGTCCCGAGGGGAAACAGGCTTCCAAGCGCCCCAGCCTCCTCGATTGCCATGGCTGCACCTTGGGGTAGCGTAGCGTGTGCGGAATCTCCCAGAAGAGCCGCACGACCCCGTATCCATGTCGGTAAGAGGGGGATCGCTCGCAGCTGCCATTTGAGAATGGGGGTAGTAACTGGCAGGTCCAGGATGCGCAGAGATTTGGGATGGAAGTCGCGAAACTCCTCGAGAATTTCTTTCCCAATGCCAGTCTACAATGATGTAAGTAAAAATTCGTCACAAACGCTGTGGTTTCTGCTGACCTGGCTCGTCCTGGCCTGAATCTGGGTAAAAGGCCACAAAATTGATGAGAGTGCCACTTCGGCACGGATAAATGAAAAGGTTTCGCAATGGTGCTCCGCTCATTATCACGCTTCTCGCCCCGTGTAAGCCCTATGTTAGCGACGCAAGCTTGGAAATTTCATTTAAATTTGCCGCATTCAAAAGACAATGGAAGCAGGACAAGCCTGAAGTTGAAAGCTTTAATATGTGGCCTAAGATGCCGGTCGGTACAACAGACTTGGTCCAGTTAAAGCCATCAAACGGTAGAAGGAATTGGGTGCATACATGAATTCCGTCAGCCCCAATAACAACATCGGCGTGAATTATTTCCCCGCCGCTCAATGTTACTGTTCTTGCTTCAGGATCGCAAACCACAACTTTACTGTCAAGATGGAGTTGCGTAGGTGGGCCGTCACCTTCACCAAGCGCAAGGCGCCGAAGTTCGTCGTGAAGATCACGCCTGTGGCAGATTAAATCCTGTTCGATTTGAGTAACGTGTCTCTTGCTCTGATTTAAAAGCATACATGGTCTTCGTCCGGCCTAGGGACCAGCCAGGGACGCGTGACGCCAACTCCATTTTCGGCGTCGAGAACGATGGCCTGAAATCAAAGTAGGTGTACGCGAAGCAATGGCGATCACATAAAACGCACCCCATCGTAATGACAGCCTTTGACGTTTCCTCTGGAAAATCCAAAGCATTGCAGTACACGGAGCGCATTGACCGGTAAGCCGACAACGGCACCGATTTCGGCCTTGTGGGGGATATTTCGAAGATCTGAGGGGACAACATCAGCCTAAAGACCAGTGCCATGGGTTCAATACATACTTTGATATGGTGTCCATTTCGTCGCAGTGATATGGCGGCAGCGAGGCCGCCAATACCAGCACCAACTATAGAGACAGTCAAAGAACGAGATGCGTCTTTGGGTGCCATTGTGGTGAGATATCGGGCTGTATTTGCCCTTCAGAAATAGTGCAAGCAGCATGAAGCCTTAACGAGTCGGATGTGGGCACGGAAATGAAGCGGAATATGGCACCTAGTTCATAAGCGAGTACGAATAAAGAATCAGCTGCATTGTGGACCCGCGGTGTTCCGCATAAGTTCGTGTGAGGCTCAACCACAGTGAAGTTTGAGAGAAATAGGACTCCACTGGCAGTTTGAAAGACGAATCCGAAGTTTTAGAAAACGAGCGTGAAGTGGAGTTTAAGGGGAGAGCCTCGGCCAGGTCCCGTTTAATTATGTGGAATACAAGTTCGATTCACCGTCGGCGTGGTTGCAAATTAGAGTGCTTGAGGATTATTCCTCGACCTGAAAGCGTTCAAGGTTCATCTTGGTTTCTTCCCGCCGTCTGCCAAACAGTATCGTCGGACACCAAAAGCTCGCCAGAACGACCGACAAGCAAGGTTTGTGAGGAGATAAACTCGCGGTCCGGCGAGCCGGATGATCATGTCACAGGCCGCATCAACAAACAATTCCAAACTGTGCAGTTGACACACGATTCGTCCTCGGATCCGATTTTTTATTCTCATCCTCAAGACCCTCAAGACACCCGCCATGGCCTCTCGCCCCACCGTAAACGTTCACTCCGCCTCTGGAGGTGCCCATTATCCCCCAGCTTCATCTGTATCTGCTGACCGTACTTTTTACAGAGGCGTCGACCTCCCTTCCCCTCCCCGCGGTCTTGACGGCACCTATCAGGCTCGATGTCGTTTCGCAGGTGCACAGTGCGTTTTCAGGTCCATAACACCTAGGAAAATTGGGTGCTGACCGGTGTGTCTGGCAGAGAGCATCGCAAAGAACAAAAGGCAGGCGTACTCCGTCAGCGAAAAGGCTGGACACCAGACTAGCGCTGAGTCCTGGGGAACTGGTCGTGCTGTCGCCCGTATCCCCCGTGTCGGTGGCTCGGGTACCCACCGTGCTGGCCAGGTGCGATTTTTTTTTATACGCGAGCCCTTTGGATCGTGGCTTATATTTTCTAGGCCGCGTTCGGAAACATGTGCCGTGGTGGACGCATGTTCGCCCCTACCAAGACTTGGCGCAAGTGGCACGTCAAGGTGAACCAGAACCAGCGCCGCTTTGCGGTCGTTTCTGCTCTCGCTGCATCGGCGTTGCCTTCGCTGGTCCTCGCCCGTGGCCACCGCATCGAGCAGATCGAGGAGGTTCCCCTTGTCATCGCCTCTGCCGCCGAGTCCTTCACCAAAACCAAAGAGGCCGTCGCGCTCCTTAAGTCGCTGAAGGCCTACGCCGACGTCATCAAGGTCTCCAACTCTCGCAAGCTGCGCGCCGGCAAAGGAAAGATGCGCAACCGCAGACATCGCCAGCGCCGTGGCCCCCTCATCGTTTACAACGAGGACAACGGAATCGTCAAGGCGTTCCGCAACTTGCCTGGTGTCGAGCTCGTTAACGTCCGGAGGCTCAACCTCCTGCAGCTCGCGCCCGGTGGCCACCTCGGCCGTTTCGTCATCTGGACCGAGGGTGCCTTTGCCCTGCTCGACGACGTCTTCGGAACCTTTGACAAGGCCTCCCTCCACAAGAAGGACTACCTGTACGTTTTTATTTCTTCGTGATCTTTGAGTCGCTCACACATGTGCGCAGGCTGCCCACGTCCAAGATCTCCAACCCGGACGTCACCCGTCTGATCAACAGCGACGAGATCCAGTCCGTTGTCCGCCCCGCGGGCCAGAAGCTGCAGAAGCGCCCCTGGACGCAGAAGAAGAACCCCCTCGTCAACAAGGCCGTTCTCTTCCGCCTCAACCCCTACGCCAAGACCATCCGCAGGCAGGAGATCCGTGAGTCTGCCCGCCTTGTCGCCGCGCGCGGTTGCTCACCATAAGCTTTACAGTCAAGCAAGAGCGCCTCAAGAAGAAGAACGCGAAGAAGCCCAAGCAGCCCACCGCTGCCGGCGAGGCCTTCACCGCCAGCCTCTTCGCTCCTTAAAAAACTTCGTCATGCGAGATGTGGATAGGACAGGGACGAGCGGGAGTTTATGCTTTTTGTGTTATGCCATCTTTGCGTACTTCTGCAATGACTATGCGTCTACCCATGCCAAACTATCCTACTAGCCAAAGAACTCGACGACGTTGTGCAGCGTCGGTAGTACGTCACTGCTGGTCCTGACGAGGGCCTCCCGTCGCTCATCGAGAACCTGGCGAGTGAAAGAACTGCATCGCATCAACATTTGTGTTCGCCTAGGCCTCGATATGAAGTTACTGACCTGCTGCGTGCACATCCAGGCGCCCCGCTCACAAACAGCATGGCCTGCGTACCGATGATCTTGTCCACTATGGCGCGCACACCCGCGTCGTCGAGCAGCTCCGGCTCCCAATCGCCCTCGAGCCCAGCAAGCCGCGCATCCGTCAGCTCTGCCACCTCCCACCCCTCCAGCTCCCCGCCCTCGGCAAACGCGTCCCCGACGATCCCCACCGCCTCCGCATGCAGCGGTCCCACATCGCGGAACGTCCCCGACTTGGCCTTGCGCGCTGCGCTGCTTGCCGCCGTGCCGTAATCCATCCCGGGGCGCGCGCTGCGGTGCACCGCGTGTGGGTAGTCGCTTGCGAACCAGACGGTGCGCACGCCGCCGGGGAGGTGCGCGAGCGTGTCGACGAGCGCGTGCGCGCATTGCGGGAGCGCGGCGGGGGCAACGGACTCCATGCGCCAGTGGACCATGACGTACGGACCGAGTGGCACGAGGGCGCGCGCGAGGGCGTGGATGCGGGGGGCGTAGTGCAGGCGCGCGCTGGCGAGGGTGACGGGGAAGATCGGGTGGCGGAGGTCCCAGGTGAGGACGAGGACGGCGGGGTCTGTGGGGGGAGAAGGAGAGGGTGCGACGGCAGCGGCGGCTTGGATCTCATGCCGGGCCAGCGCGTCGAGGATGGAGGCGTCGATAGGCCGGCGGTGTGATTCGGGCTTGAGGTGCACGTACAGCGGAGCATGGGTATCGAGGCGAAGTCCGTGGAACTTTGTGGCGAAACACCCGGGCAGATCCAGACCGCTGTAAGATGTATCGCCTACGCGAATCGAGACGTCTTCATTAGAGAATGTCTCCAAGTCCGCTTTTGACTGAGGATCTTCCTTAGGGGCAAGGAAGAGAAATTGTGACGTAGGCGCCTCTGCGATAGCCCAGCGTCGGAAGAGGTCCAGTTTCACCGTTGCTGCTCGACCGCTGGACATCGGCAGGTCATCAGTCAATCTCTCCAGGTCGTAGTACATCTTGAAATCCGACTTGAAGCATGACCCCATGCGACTCTTCCCGACATTCGGAAGCACTAGAATCCGGTCCAATTTCTGCGCGAGTTGTACGATCTCCATAAAATGGCTGCGGGCCTTGGATTCCTGTTCGCTGATTCGGAGAGGGAGGAGGAAACGACAGGGCTCAGGGCCGCAGATGTCGGGCGGGGGAATGACCGGCTTTCTGGCTTCCGGGATCTGCGTCACCATGGGCGGCCAGCGATGGCTTGAGGCGAAATACGGGCGTTCGTCGGGGTCAGGAGATGTTTCCATGTCGGCTAATTTCTGCAGGATGGCGCGATCTACGAGCGGGACTTTAGGGGGCCTTGACGAAATTGCAGCTAGAGGAGAACGAAAGTTATCTTGACTCGGGTGTTCGCGAGGATGGATGGTGGCAGTAGGGAGCACTCGCGAAGTGGTGTGCCAGATCTTAATAGGGAATACAGCGGCGAGGAGGATGAAAGAAAGAAGGAAGAACTTGTAGATGTCGGAAACCTTGCGAAAAGGACCAAAACCAAAACTGCCAGGAGGAGTGGGTTTGTCGAGGGTCGCCGGGGCTTCGAGCTCTTCGGTTTGTGACGGCTCTGGTGGGGATCCGAAACTTCTGCTTCTGGAGCGCAACATATACTCTTTTCGTGCGAAGATTGAACTCATCGGAGAAAGGCCAATGTGAAGCAGAGCGTTCAGCACTCGGATTGAATGATGGCCAAGATGGTGGCAGGAAGCAAGGATTGCACGTCATATGATCGCGCTCAGGCTTTCCATCAACCGGCCTCACCCATCCCGACTTAGTCTCCCACAGTCAGACTCTAAATAAAATAAAAATTATGACAGTCGATAATTTTTGTTTATGTGGACTTCCAACAAGGAAGTTCTACGCTTAACCTTTACAAGAAAGCCCAAAATTATCCTGCAACGGCCCAACGGACGCTCATCGTATTATACAAGTCCAACTGACAGAAATTAATTACATGCATAAGATACGCGGCACAGATACGGCTTAAAGACACTCTGAAGAAGTAAATCAGTCAGCGCATAGAACATGAAAGTATGGACATACTTCGATGAACAATCCACGGCCCAGACTCTTCATACTCTTGTTTCGAGCACCACAAGTTCTGGAAAGTGTTAAGAGAAGCCAGAATGGATCCGCCAATCCAGACAGAGTATTTCCGCTCTGGGGGTGCGTACATCTTGACCTAAGAGATTTGTCAGTCAGTCACCGACCGAATTAATTGGATTGGGAGTAACCTTGACACCAGGAGGCGCAAGCAGGCTTAGTTCCTTGTGCATGCGGTCGGCCATTCCGGTGAACATGGTGTTTCCTCCAGTCAGAGCGATAGTACGGTAAAGTTTCTGTCGGAGGTCGAGATCGCATTTCTGGATGGAGTTGAACCTGGGCTGGATGATTAGTGATGCGATGGAGTCGGAAAGCTGCGTACGTCGTTTCGTGCAGACCTGCCGATTCACTGTCAATTATCGAGGGCCTGAATAAAGCCTCTGGGACACGAAAGCTGATAAATTGTTATGAGCATGAGTCGCAATCAAGGCGGCTCGCTACGAACCGCTCTTTTCCGATAGTGATGACCTCTCCATCGGGGAGTTCATAGCTCTTCTCCAATTCCGACGAATGTGCCGCCGTGTGAAGTTCTTGTTCAAAATCAAGAGCGACATAGCAGAGCCGTTCCTTGATGTCTCGGACGATGTCGCGCTCAGCAGTGGTTGTAAAAGGATATCCTCGTTCCATCAGGTCCTTGATTAACTGATCTGTCAACTCTTGACCCGCAATGTCCATGCGTATGATTGCGTGAGGTAAAGAGTACCCCTCGTAAATCGGAACGACATGAGATACGCCGTCGCCAGAATCGATCACAACGCCGGTGACCCGGGCGGAAGCGGCGTACAGCGACAGCACAGACTGAATCTGAACGTAAAACGCGGGAACGTTGAACGTCTCGAACATGACTTGTGTCATTTTTTCGCGGATTGATTTGGGATTGAGAGGTGTATCAGCCAGGAGGACAGCATGCTCTTCGGGCGCTACATGTAGCTCGTTGTAGAACGTGTGGTGCCAGATCTTCTCCATGTCGTCCCAGTTTCTGACAATACCCCGGTCGATTGGGTAGTGCAGATTGAGAATACCTCGCAAAGCCTGTGCTTCTTCGCTAGAACTAGTCAGGTCATTCCAACAAGGACAGGACAGAGGTATTCACCCAACATAACAATCTTTATTTGCAAATCCCACCGTGATATCATTATGGCGAGGGCGACCCACAATGGAGCTAGAAATTGACAAGATAAGTCGGATATACGGATGCTAGACAGAGGATGGCCCACGGAAAGACGGCACGCGGCGCATCGTCGCCTACGGTAAGGAGATCAGATGCCTTTCAGTTCGAGAAGACAGTATTTACCAGCAACTAGGGAGACCGTAAATTCAGGGCGAAACATGATTCAGCAACATGGATAGCTCACACCCAGCCTTGCACATTCCCGAACCATTATCGATAACCTGTGAATTTCGATCAGCGGAGATTCAGGACACGGCCGAGTGTTGGAGTACCAGGGCTGCCCTATCGTCATCCATCCTCGACTGTGGTGTGCCAACTGCGAACTGCGAGATTTAGCTACGGCGCTGATTTTACTCCGGCTCTCAATTTTCGTCACATTTAAATCATTGGTGAGCGGTTCTAGCGGATTGCATACAACTGAAGAGAATGAGCGCCCACGGACTAAACTAGCGCTCGTCTATTTGCGCGTCTTTGGTACCCATCATGATTCTGATCCCAGAAAGGAAATCCTCATCATTGCCAAGCCACCACCACCACAATTTTCAGTTCACTGACTCGGTTTCGAACTGCTGTTTGGACAGGCTCTCTGACCGCCTGACATTGATTTCTGCGAAAAATTGGTCATATCGCCTTCAAGTGTCCGGCATCTGCTGCCAGCCGTCCATCGTCGGAGAGAACAGTACGCCGTGTATCGGACTCGGACAAACCTTGTTCTTATGAAGGTTAATATTACACAGGGAAACAAGCACAATACTATAGCACGATGAATGACGACCCTACTATCAGACGTGTTCTGAAGAAAATTTTGGATACCTTTCAGCTGAACAGCAACCCGGGTCCTTCATGACCGCAGGTTATATGAGCTGAGTGTATGTTTTTGACGGTGAGAGAACCTTCCTCTGGCCAGCTTTCAAGTTGGAGTCCGCGATCGCATACTCCATCCTGGCCGAATGGCAATTACGATTGGTAGTTTACTAAAAAGATTTACTCACACCTAGATACGCCGAGCAGAACCTGACGCTTCTCTCCAGGAACAGACGGGAGAACGCGTGGCATCTCGGACTATACTCTCATGTCATGCCAATTTGGAAATCCTGCCATGACATCCGGGGCAAAAGTTAATCAAGTAACCGTTCCCGTCAATGTCATGCGACGCTGGTCACCGACACTAAAATCGAGCAGCATCTAGCAGCATAGGACCTGGCTTCCAACGACGCCATCACACCATGCAACTTCTCAAATCAGTGAGCCTCTCCTCTAAGTCTAAGCTTGGTTTCGGGTTCTTCCAAAACTGGACTCCTGTTTTCGTAGAACGAGCGAGGCACGAGCGTTTTGTTAGTACAGCGTCTGTCAAGAGAGACAACTGCCGCTGAGTCTTGGACATAAGCTTTACTCTTACTTGTGACCTACATCTTTCACTATTTAGATCCGACTCGCCGTCCGATGTCATTCTGACGGATAAACTCCATTTGTGGTCCGTTGATACCTCGAACTATTTATGTCGAACTTTCTCAAACCATGGCTTTTAAAGGGCGCACAGATACAGAACTCGACACACTGGCAATGGCACCTAAACACTCCCCTCGTCCTCTGACTGTCTCTATAGTTGGCGCCGGTATTGGCGGCCTTGCTGCCGCCGTATCATTACGACGGAATGGACACCATATCCAAGTATCTCCGACTTAACCCGCGGCACTGGTCTGTCGGCTAATGTTCACCCAGATCTTCGAAATATCTCCCAATAAGACCGAAATCGATGCTGGTATTCGCTTGCAGGCCAATGCGCTCCGTGTATTACAGCGTTTGGGAGTCTCTAGAGTAAACTTGAAGGGCTGCCACTTCGATGGGGTGCGTTTTCTTTGATTTGCATTACTTCGCGTCCACATATCGGTCATTTCAGGCCGTAGTTTTCGATGCTAAAAGTGGAGTCGGCGCAACGTGTCCGTGGCTGGTCAGGCCGGACGAAGGGCATGTAAGCTTTTGCATTGGATTCAAGATATAAATGTTGCTTAAATTGAGCAGGATTTAGTCTGTCACAGGCGCGATCTTCACGACGAACTTAGGCGCCTGGCGCTTGGCGAAGGCCAAGGCCCGCCTGCACAACTCCATCTTAACAGCAGAGTCGTGGTCTGTGATCCCAAGGCAGGAACGGTAACCTTGGGTAACGGGCAGATAATTCATGCGGATGTTATTATTGGGGCGGACGGAATGCATGTATGCATTTAATTCCTTCCACCGTTCACGGATTCTAACTGCGCCAAGTCGGTTGTGCGGACCAGTATCCTGGGCCACATTACGAGACCCCCAGTTTCAGGCTGGTCCTGCTTCCGTTGTCTTTTGAATGCGGAAAATGTAAAGGAAATTCCCGAGCTGGCGTGGCTAACCCAGGGATTACACGGGGCGAGAAGCGTGATAATGGGGGAATCACCATTGCGAACGTTTTTCATTTATCCGTGCCGAAGTGGCACTCTCATCAATTTTGCGGCCTCGTACAAAGATTCAAACCAGGACCGCCCGGGTCAGTGAAACCACTGTGCTCTTCCGCGAGTTTAACTGACATCACTGTAGGTTGGAAGTTGACGGGCACCCGAGAGGAAATTCTGGAGCAGTTTCGCGACTTCCATCCTAAATTTTTGCGCATCTTGGACCTGCCTGTTAGTAGCCCCGTTCTCAAATGGCAGCTGCGAGCGGTCCCCCTCTTACCGACATGGATCCGCGGGCGAGCGGCTCTTCTGGGGGATGCCGCACACGCTACGCTACCGCTTTTAGGCCAAGGTGCAGCCATGGCAATCGAGGAGGCTGGGACGCTCGGAAGCTTGTTTCCTCTCGGGACCACAAGGGAAGAAGTGCCGGCCAGGCTTGCCGCATACCAGACACTCAGAAAGAAACGAGGGGATTGCGTTAACACGGAGTCCGTTTCACAGGCAGCAGTGCCCTCCAAGCGCGGACACTACCTCAGATGTGAGTGCTATATTCTTACCCCCCTCTCTCTAGTTGAAACGTTCTCGCCAGCCCAAGAGATGCAAGCCTGCGTAATCGAATACGACGCAATTAAAGTCGCTCAAGAGTATTATGACGTACATTTCAGTACCAGCGCCACAGTTTGAGGACCGAAAGCCTTTCGTGTATGTAATTATATCGCTCTGAGCACTACTGTCTTTTGTTTTGTTTTCAATTAAGTTTGGCTGAAGTCCGAATTCGACCCTCAACTTGGATTCATTTTACTTCGTAAACAAGCGGAACGTTCAAGGGTGATACACAAGATATGCAGTTCTAAGTGGACTTCTTCGGTCTTTCAGTCTCGACTTTCCACTCCGCCATCGGAATGCAAGAGGTGGCGCTCACGAATGCAGAAGGGATCTTGGAGCCCTTTACGTCCGCATTGCGAACCATCGCCTCCATACCCTTTACGTCCTCATCCGACAACTTGATCATGGCGGCCTTCGCGTTTTCCTCGACGCGCGCAGCGCTGCGTGTTCCCGGGATCGGGACAAAGTCCGGATACGCTGCGAGAATCCAGGCGAGAGCGATTTGGGAGGGCGTCGCGTCGTATTTCTTGGCGACCGCCTTGAACCCATCGACAAGTTTCAGGCTGGCCGCAAAATTGGCTTCTTCAAAGCGTGGCATAATCAAGCGAATGTCAGTAGCCTCGAAATTTGTGCGCGATTGGTACCTGATACCGAAATTAATATTGGGGCCAAATCAAGCCAGGTAGAGAGTATTCACTGGCCGGTGATCATGCCTGGGTCAAGGAAAATCATGCATGAGACCGGAAATGGACCAGTTATAGTAGAAGGAAGCTCACCACGTCCGAGAGGAGAGTACGCAACGACGGCGACATCGAGCTCACGGGCCTGTGCAACAAACCCGGACGTCTCTGTCTCAAGTTCAAACGGGCTGAACTCAACCTGAGCTGCGACGACCTTTTCCCCGACGCCCGGGACCGCCTTGGCACGACGCAGCATATCGATTCCAGGATCGCTGAGCCCCACATATCTGATCTTCCCAGCCTCGATGAAAGGTCGCAGGGTTTTCCATCACCACTAATAAAGGGTAAGCTTCTGGAGCAACCGCGAATTTTCTTCAACTTGCCTTCAATCGGCGTATCGGGATCAACCCTATGCTGGAAATAGAGGTCAATATAACTATCGGACGCATTTGCTTCGTCCGCGCCATCTGGATTGGGGTCCAACAAGGAAATAGAGCTGGCAATGCGTTGCCTGACGTGGCTGGCTATTCGGCCGGTACATATTCTCAGCATTCTCTGTGAAGTCTTTCCCTCCAAATTTGGTGGAAAGGAAAATGTCTGCTCGTCTCCCAGTCTTCTTGAACCACTTCCCGATCGTTGCTTCACCTGAATGGTTGAATAAACATCTCTCGATCAACTTTAAGGCTGGCCAAACACATACTTTCTCCATACGCGTCTGCGGTATCCCAGAAGGTGACGCCGCTGTTCGCGGCTTTTGCCAACATTTGAAGCACGGAATCCTCGTCGGCGCCACCATAAAGAAGCCACCTAGGCCTGCGATGAAGAGAGGTGAGACATAGTCCGGATACCGGTCAGTACATGTGGCTTACCCATCGCTCCGAGGCCCATGGCGCTGACAGTTGGGCCATTGCGACCGAGCTGGCGAGTGGGGTACGTTGTGGGTACCATGTTTGACCTTTGGAGGACAACGGAGGTCCATTTATACGGCTCGGCAAATGGCAATGATTGCGAATGGCGTTAGGCGGTGTTGCGAGCGAATCGCGAGCTCTCTTGTGGGCGGCGATCACTACTAGTACTTGTTCGGACATTGGGACGGGCCGAGAGCGGTCTCGCGGGCACTGAGTACGTGTCCGAATATAGGATTTGGATTCTTGAAATTCATGGGAAAGCAAAGGCTTCCAGAACGGATGAGGAGGTTCGAAATTCGAATCGGCCAGTGCGTCGGCAGACGTTCTGTGGAGCTCGAGGGATGTACGGACCGTGCGTTCATGCAATTTGGAATTTTTAGCATGGAGTATCGGATAATTAAGCCTCAGGGACGACCAACTGTGCCACAAATAGAGTGCAGTGACCTTGGAATCGTGTTTCAGAGAAATTGAACATGTCACGTGGTTTGTGTTCAATCCGGTGTGAGTGCACGGTCAAGCGCGTAGGCTACATTACAACAAGATTCTCATTGTTTCTATACAAATCCGTGAACGATCCCCGACCTAACTCTTCGCACTCTTGTTTCAAACACCACAAGTTCCGGAAAGTACTGAGAGAAGCCAGGTTGGAGCCGCCGATCCAGACAGAGTATTTCCGCTCTGGCGGCGTGTATAGTTGATCTAAGTAATATACCAGAGTCATTCACCAGCTGAGTGAAATGAATTGTGAATACCTTGATCTGTGGAGACGCAAATAGGCTTAGTTCCTTGTGCATACGGTCTGCCATTCTGGCGAACATGGTGCTTCCTCCAGACAGAATGACGTTCCCGTAGAGTTCCTGTCGGAGGTTGGGTTCGCATCTCTGGATGGAGATGAACCTGGGCAGGATGATCAGCGACGGGTGAACGAGTTGGAAAACTGCGTACATCGTTTCGTGCAGGCCTGTTGATTCACTGCCTCTGGGACACGAAAGCTGATAAATTGTTATGAGCATGAGTCCAAGGCGGCTCGCTACGAACCGCTCTTTTCCGATAGTGATGACCTCTCCATCAGAGAGCTCATAGCTCTTCTCCAATGCCGGCGAATGTGCCACCGTATGGATTTCTTGCTCAAAATCAAGCGCGACATAGCAGAGCTGTTCCTTCATGTCTCGGACGATGTCGCACTCAGCAGTGGTTGTAAAAGGATATCCTCGTTCCGCTAGGTCCTTGATTAACTGGTCTGTCAAGTCTTGGCCCGCAATTTCCGTGCGGATGATTGCGTGAGGCAACGAGAACCTCTCGACAGTGGAAACAGTATGAGATACGGCGTGGCCAGAATCCATCACGATGCTGGTGGTTCGACCGGAAGCGTACAGCGACAACACGGCCTGAATCTGCACGTAGAACGCGGGAACGTTGAATGTCTCGAACATCGTTTTTTCGCGGTTCGATTTGGGACTGAGAGATCCTTCAACCAGGAGGACATGATGCACCTCAGGCGCCACACGGAGCTCGTTGAGGAACGTGTGGTACCATAATTTTTCATGTCATCCCAGTTCGTGATGATCCCATGTGTGACGGGGTATCTTAGGGTCAAAACACCGCGCTTGGCCTATGCCGAGTAGCTAAAACAAGTCAGGCCATTTAACAGCGGGACAACAATATTCTCACCCAATATAACGGTTGGTCGGCCCATATTGATCGATCATGGCGGTAGCATGGCGACAACGGAACTGAAAGTTGACGAGATAAGTCGACTGGACGGATTACATACAGTACATGGAACGACTCACGGGAAGACGGCATACGGCGTAGCTTCGCCTATGGCAAGGATTCAGAGGTTGGACACCTTTCATTTCGAGAGGACAATATATATTTACCAGCAACTAGAGAGACCTGAGGTGAACTATCATCTAGCAAGATGGATCACTTACACCCAGCCCTGCACATGTGCGAACCATTATCAATGACCTGTGGATTACTCGTCAGCTGAGATTCCGCACACGACTGAGTGCTTACCAAAGCTGCAATATCGTCGTCCACAATTGTTCCGACGCCGACAGCGCTGAAAGTTTGGCCATTGTGACCGAGCTGGCGACTGAAAGATATTGTGGGTGTCATATTTGGTCTTTGGAGGATAGAGGCCCATTTATACGGCTCAATGGGTCGAATGACGTTGGGCGGAGTTGCGAGCCTCGTCTGCGCCGGTGATCAATTGTTGGGGCATTGGGAACCTCCCGGGCCTTAGTCATCCAAGGACCAAGGACATGATGGTAATGTCCAGGACCCGGAAGAATATATCGAATTGGGATCGCTCACTGCAGACGAGGTAAAAACTGGTTCAATAAGGACGAACAGCATCATTTCTCCGCCATGAAAGGGAGATGAGTCTCCCTTTTCTTTCACGAAGTACTTACCTTCGAACTCTCTCGTGAGCCAACAGCTGGTTCGCTGCTAAGCCTTATGGGTGCCATTATTTTGAGCCGTTTGATCTTAAAAGCCACGAGAAAGCGAATACTCCAATAACGGATGATGGTGTTCATTTTTTTTTGCCACTCCCCGAATCGGCAGACTTGCGCCCGATACACTGATTGAATCTTTGAGGATGTGGGATGTATGGACCGCGTGTGGAATTTCAGCACGGGAATGCCATTGGGATCATTAATATTACTCCACCGAATATGCCATAAACTACAACTGCAGTGACCTTGATGGAATCGTGCTCGTAATATATACTCCAGTCTGAGAAAGAGAAAATTGAACGTGACACGTGACGTGTTGAAATTAATGTTGTCTGAAGTGCTCAATAAATAGGGCTACCTCTACAGTCGTCTCAGAGTCCGTTCCTTTTCCGTTTCTTGAGTTTTGAGCATCTCATGTCACCATGCTAAACTTGTCTCCCGGGGCTCTCGCCATCACGTCTTCGTGCATTTCGCCGGGTTCTCAGGTCAACTGGTCACTGGGAAATTTCCTCAAGTCTTCGTGGATGGTCTCGAAATCCGAGGGTAATCTCAAAATTCAGGGAAAAAATAGAATGCAATGCCAGTGACGCCATTATTTTACGTTGTCTGTGGCTTCTAAACATGGCAAAGCCGAATCCCGAGATCAGACTTCGATAGACGCTCAAGCACAGCACCACTCCTTGTACCATGACGACCATGCATCCGTCTCTAGGGCTGGAGAACCTCTCTCGACTTCCGATGGCCTATCGGGTTAGTCTTGCACCCACCCAATGTGTTCAACCTCATGGACTCGGAGTCTCACTCCCTTTCAACAGATCACCGCGATCTCTGCTGCCAGGGGCAGTAGCCTAGACGTTCATAAACTGTCTGATTTGGTGCAGGAAATTCCTAAGGCCGAGGCACTGCGTCTGCTCCCTGCATTCTTTTTTTTTTTTTTTTTTTTTTGAGGAGCGTTAAGTGGTTTCAGAGAGGGAGGGTTTGGCGCTCTGCCGTCCTCGTCCCCTTCCACTCCCGTAGGTCGCAGGCACCTTCGCAAGCTTCCGGGCCGGCATAGCCGGTCTCCTACGCCCGCTAAGAAGGTGGCCTTTGGACTTGGAACCTGGCCAGACGATGTGCATTACCTCTCGAGGAAATGCGTCAACCGCATTCGTGCCTATAGCACGATATGTGGGCCTCCGGCATAACCGCGGGCTCGGGTTTCCCGGCGACCGAAGTCAGTCGCCGTTCCACCTTCATTGCCTGCAATCATCCGATACCCACTAAAACCCCGACTGTTCTAGGCCAGTTCCGACCTAAGGTACGTTCGTCCTTTAGAGTTTTTTTCCAAGTCATTTTAACTAACGATTCCTTCAGTGCCTTTTTCCCGTATTTTAGATCATTTGTCATAGCACAGTCGACGGCCAATCTATTATTTATAGTCTTTAACCAACGATTCTGAATCTTGGCTAGCGGGGCTGGCCCGTTTTGTTGAATTACCCGTTCATTTCGTATGCGCCAAATAAGGTGGGCGGATTCCGTGATAATTATTTTGTACAGTCGTGTTTCTCCAGGGGTTCCACAATTTGTTACTCCTCCGGCCATTATTTGGCCGATCGTGGGTCGCAAGTTTTTTCCTGTCTTCATCCGCCACAGTTCCGACGCGAGGTCCCACACCTCTTTCTGACCGGGTTCGTTGCATTGAGTCAAGATGTGCTCCATTGACTCGTGGGTGTCACATCTTCCGCACCAACCTCTTTGTCTATGGTTTGGTATTTTATCCCAGAATTGCCCCACTTTGTATCCGCCGTGTACTAACATCCATAGGAAAAACCTAATACTTCTCGAGATATCTTTATCTCGGGTTGATTTCCAGATTTTACGTGCGGGGGGGAGGGCCCCATCTGGGCCGGCAGCGGCGTTTTTTGCGAGCACTATGTTTACGACAGTGGCACGTCTCTTGAGTAGCTCTTGGTAGGAGTCTTTTTCTATTTTTAGTTTGCGAATAATTTTATACGCCTTCGCCTGTGTCATGGCCTGAAGCTTCGCACCTGGGAGGATGAGTGAGGCATCTGCCCCTACATTAATCTCGTTCTCAAGCTGCTTGTGGCTTCCCTCGCTTGCTAGGGCGTCGGCTGCCTCGTTCCCTGCCACTCCGGAGTGGCCTTTGACCCAGATGAACTCAGTTCGGGCTTTTCTTTCCCTGATTTTTGCGACGGTCAGTTCGAAGAGGCTCCCATTCGCAATCGTGTGGAACCCTTCATCTTGCCATCTCCTCAGGTTTTTTGTCAAGCCTTCTATAACATACTTGGAGTCACTGTATATTTTTAGTGGCACGTCCAACGGTGCACTTTCGACTGCTTCCTTTACTGCAACTAATTCTCCCACTTGGTTTGAGGGGCCAAGCATGCTTGGTATGCGTATGGAAAGGTTACGTGCATCACTATCACCAAAATAGACCCCGGCGCCGGCTTGCACGGCATCGGATTCATTGTTGATCGCAGAGCCATCCGTATATACTATTATTTCAGGGCCTACCTCGCGTGTGAACCTTGTGTCTGGGGCCGTATCTGCTGGATTTTTGTATCCCTCCGTGAAGATCCGGAATATGTCCCCCAGCGTGCCATCCGTCGTTATTTTTGGGTCAAAAGTGGCTCTGTTGGGGTCCTCCCCGGCCGTTGGCGCTTGGTCTATTTCCCAGTCTTCGGGCTGCATGACGCGTGGGTCCCATTTGTTTTCCAGTGAGTTCAGCATTTCTTGTGCCTTGATATAACACTGATTTGGGTGTCTACAATTGGTTATCTCTCTC
The DNA here is from genome assembly GCA_029281465.1 of Mycena epipterygia. Taxonomy (NCBI): domain Eukaryota; kingdom Fungi; phylum Basidiomycota; class Agaricomycetes; order Agaricales; family Mycenaceae; genus Mycena; species Mycena epipterygia. The sequence goes on along the minus strand of JARJCQ010000042.1, from coordinate 844,932 downwards.
GTTATTCTGCATGACGCGCATCTGCAGTCGACCCTGTTTGTGTGTCTTGCCGTAGCCATTTTCCGTGATAGAAGTCTGGCATCGCGGACAGTTCTTATGCGGTGTTTATCTTTCAAGCACTTGACAACGTGCGGTTTGGCATTGAAGAACCGTCTGTCTCCCCAGGAGAATCAATGATACCAGACTGGCATGTCGTCTTGTATCTCTCGGGATACGGCGATTGCATCCATCGTGACACCATATTTGCGCCCAACCTGCATCATATCTGCGAGGTCTATGCTTTTTAGGTCATGTGCAGACTGGTACGGGGCCCATGTTTGTAGGTATGTGTTCATCCGTATGGCCTCGTCTACATTGACGTTGGCTCCTGTCGCTTTTTTTGCCAGTATCTCATCCGCCACGAAGCACCACAGTGGGCGGTCGGGTCCAAAGCTGAGGTAAGTTCTCAGCCACGTTACAGCGATTGCCTCGTTGCGGGCAATTATATCCAGAAGGTTCTTCCCTCCTACTTCTGCAGGTGCATATATGGTTTCCTTGTTAACCGTGACTTGGGCTTTTTCAGCCCACAGGAAATCCCGTATTCTTTTTTCGAGCCTCTCCTCAATGTCTGTGGGCATGCCTTGCACTGTCGCCATGTACTGTGTCATGCCTCCAACTACCATCATGACTATAAGCCGTCGCCCCTCCATTGAGGGATGTCCCATTTCCCACTGGGCCAGCGATGCATCAATTTTTTCAAGTGTACGTGCCCATGTACCAACTTGTTCAACACCGTTCCCGACCCATGCTCCTAGTGTGCGGATCGGTTCCCCTTCAGCTGCAATCTTTATGTGGCTGGGGATTTTAGTGCCATTCAGTCCATTGATGAATCGTGTAGCACGGACCCTGTCTCGATGGTCTATTTTCCCTATGGGTATCATTTCGGTTTTACCTATGTTAAATTTAGCCCCAGCCGCGATACACCACTCATCAAGAATGATCATTAAGCTGCTGAAGTCATCGCTAGCATCGAGGTATATTAGAGTGTCATCTGCGAAGAGGGTCGTTATTAATTTTTCCCTTTTTCCCCGAATTTTAAAGCCTTTGAGATTCGATTGTCGTAAGGACTCGGCTAGGGGTTCAATTGCAAGGTCAAATAGTAGGCAGGACAGTGGGTCCCCCTGCCGGACTCCACGTGTCACACGGAAGGATTGCTCGCTCATTTCCCCGTTTATACAGACATGTGTGTGGGCGTCACTATATAGTGTTCTGATTGTCCTTATAAATTCATCGGGGATTCCGTACTTTGCTAGAGTTTTCCACAGGTAGTCATGTTCAATTTTATCGTATGCTTTCTCTTGATCAAGTGCCACAATGACCCCGTCTCTTTCAGTGGCTTCCGCCAATTCTATAACCCTTTTAGTAAGCCAAATTTGGTCGCGTATTTGGCGTCCCGGGATAAATCCGGCTTGATTCGGATGTACGAGGTCGGGGGCTACCTGGACAAGCTTTATTGTAAGGGCTTTTGTGAATACTTTATAGTCCGTGTTCAGTAACGATATGGGTCTATAATTAGCTATATCGGATTTGTCGTTCTTCTTGTACAACGGGCACATCCAACTCTTGGAGAAGCCTGTTCCCCTGACCATTCCGTAGGTTTCTATATCATTGTATACAGCATGCATGGCTCCTAAGATATTGAATGCAGGCTTTCCTATAGCTTCGAGGCTTTCATAACGTTGGTCGAGTATTTTCCACACTTCGTAAGTAATCCCATCTAGTCCTGAGGCTTTAAAATTGGCGGATCGTCGTAGTGCATCTTGAACTTGCTCGAGTGTGAGTTTCGCTCGTAGAGATTCTTTTTGGGTATCGGTTGCCTCTTTGGTGACATGATTGAGCACTGTTTTAATTTTTTCTTCACGGACGCTCGGAGGGATCCGGGGTCGGTCCGATTGGACTCTGTTGTGATAGTCCCTTGCCATTGATGCCATTTTTTTGGAGTTGGTCTCATATTGGGTATCCCCCTCTGGATCCCCAGGCTTGCGCAGTCTCAATATAATGTCCCGGGGTTTGTGGGGCTTATTTATTTTAGTCCAGTATGTTCCAATCACTTCACCTTCGAGCCGGTTCCGGACTTGTGCTGTAAGCCGTGCACCTTGGTGTCGTTTCTTCTCGAGCTGTGTCAGCTTTTCCTGAAGGACTGCCCCTGAGAGAGTTTTCTCTTCTTCCGAGAGAGTTGAACCCGCTGCTGCTATAACATCCATTTTGTTTTTGGTTTCGGCGATTTATTCAACTATTTTTGGGACCACTATCTTTGCCCGTTCTCTGGCTCTGTTGCATATTTTGATTTTGAATTTAGCCCACAGTGTCTGAGCATTGTGTGTGGGGTTCCATTGCCCTACTACAGCTTCTTGCCGTACAGCTTCTAACTCTTCGGTGAGCTTCAATCCTTCCTCCAGGATGAACTTGCCAAGAATCTTGTCCCTTATTATATGAGCAGGCCACTGCCATCTTCCATGGCCAATTGTCGGTGCAGTCTCCGTGGTCAGGCGTACACTGACCATTCTATGGTCTGTTTCGACTCCGACCGCTTGTATTTCCCACTCGAAGGTATCCTCAAATAGATCACGTCGGATATATATCCTGTCTATGCGAGACTGTGAGCCTCCGAGGGCGGCGGGCTGGAGGAATGTGTGTGCACGAGTGGTGGGGTATGTTTTGCGCCACCCGTCGACCAGTTGCAGGTATGTTTTTAGGTCTTCGAAAGCTTCTCTTGCGCTGTTGCTGTCCGTATGCGAAGGCAGTCTGTCTATTGCATCTTCCACAAAATTTGTGTCGCCTCCGAGCATGATTGGTCTTTCTGCAGTTGGGTGCGCAATAAACCAGGCTTTTATTGCTTTCCAGAATGCTGCATTGAGGTTCGGTCGGTTGGGTGCGTATATCCCAAGAATAGCCATTTCGGAGCCATCTACATGTTTCATTTCGAGGAGCATTGCTCGCCCTGGTATAATTTCTGTTGTCTGTATACCCGTCGTTTCTACCATGTTTTTATTCAACACGAATGCCAGCCCTGCCCTCGCGGAGGGCGCCTCCCGGTCTGGTGTGAATTCGAGGCGGATGACTCTCCCGAAGAGGTTGTCAATATCTGTCTTATGTTGGTCATCGAGGTGTGCTTCGCCGACTATCAGAACTCCGATTTTCTGTTCTCGCACTATCTGCCAGATGTTAAACCATTTATTATCTCCATGTCGTACGTCAGGGTTTCCCCTCCCTTTTATATTGAGTGCAGCTATTTTAATGTTGGCCTTAGTCTTCTTTGCCCCCTTGCGATGTCTCTTTCTTGGGAGAGCGGGGCCAGGGTATACTCGGGCATGTGGGTGGGTGAAAGGCATCGGGTTCAGCCCTGGTTCTGGTGGTAGATTGGGAGGGGGGGGCTCAGGTTCAGGTGACGGCGTACGTGGTCGTTCAGGTAGTGGGGAGCCAGGCCTCGGAGCCTGATCATCTACGGGCTGTAAAAAGGGGGCATCATCCTCGTTTGGACGTGTAGGGGGATCATGCATCCCCCTCGGCCTGTCGTTCATAGCCGGATGCTCAATGCGCTGAGCATCGATGCCTCTAGCGTCACCCCCTCTAGGGGTTGGGTGCTGATTATCAGCCCCGCGTGAACTTTGCACGCCAGCACTATTTATAGTGCCCCCCGGTACGCACGCTGCGCCCAGAGTTGCATCGAGCCGCTCTTCACTGGCTCGCCGGGAAGGTCCTTCCCTGTGGGGTTGGTAGCCGTCCCGGTCTGCCTCCGAGCGGCTTTCTGCCAATCCCCCTCCTCCGCGATGGTCCTCATCGAAGGTGCGACCGGGGGCTGAGCCTTCTCCCCCTCCGGCCACCGCGGGTCCTTCCGTTGCCGTTTCATTTTCACCTGTAAAGTTTTGTAATACGTTAAAAGGGTTGTTGGTAGCGGAAGAAAAAAAGAGACCCGTCAGCGACTGCGCGAAAGTCGCTGACGGCTTGCCTCTAGTTTGGTTGGGGTTGTCCAGCACTCTCCAACACGCCTCCAGGGAGCGCATTCTCGAGTGCTGGACATGCCAGGACTGCTGGCCGGCGGACCCCGACCTAAATAGGTCCCGCCGTTGCGGCGGAGGGGCTCCGGGACAGGGTCAGTACACTGGTTAAAGTGCACCTATCTGTCCCGTCTCCCCTCCGCTTGTCCCTCACCCGTTTCCTGTCCGACGCTCACGCGCCGTCAGTAAATTTGGCGGGTTCGGGTTGCGTGTACACACTGGTACACGTCTTCTTCCAGGCCCAGACCTAGGTATTCTAATATTAGTTTTGTCGTGCAGGTTTTCGAGAACGACACAATGAATTCATAACTAAATAGAGGCGACATTTTTTTTTGTGTTGTTTTATTTTTATTGTAAGTGGGGGGGGTGCACGAGACGGGAGACAAGTGTCCGTTACGGGGTGCATCGTGTGTGTATAAATGTCCTCCGAGACGCGTAAGTAGGTGGAGGAAAAGAGAGGGGGGGGTATAGCCATGTACATTCGTCTATCTTTCCGTGGCGAGCACTCGGATCGGGCTAGTAGCCGCCGCGGCCACGCCAGCCTCCGCGGTAGACGCGGGTGCCGCGTCCACCGCCTCCGCTCCCGTTGCCTCGGCCGTTATAGCCTCCGTAGCCACCGCCGTAGGGGCCGCCGCCACGTGCATGTCCGCCGCTGCCGTAGCCATAGCCACCGCCCCTGCCGCGTCCGCGTGGCCCTTGGTCGCCGTCGTGTCTGCCCCCCCCTGTGATGTACCAGGGGTGGCCCTCGGGCAGGTCCGAGAGCTGGCCGCTCGGGCCCCAGAACCCAAGCTCGGGTTTCGTGTAGGGGCAGTGGAAGGCGGGGTGGTCGGCACACTTGCAGTAGGCGCACTCAGGCGCGTAGCCGTTCTTCGCCCGGGTGGTGAAGGAGTAGTTGCTGGCAGCAAAGTTGAGGCAGCGGAGGAGCTCATTGAGCCGCTGCTGCTCCGCATCGTTCTGGGTGAGCGGCTCCATGTACCCCACTACCACCGGCTTCTCGGGGTGTTGGAGGAGCTCGAAGTGGGCAGTGTTGAGGGCGTCGAAGACGCGCTTCGGCGCATCACCTCCCCGTGACTGCGTGAGCTTGTCAACGGTGTGGTACACCTCGATGTCCGCGTAGGCCTCTAGTACGAACCCAGCGCGCGCGTATGCCTCGATGTGATTCTTGTCGGTCCCTGGGCGCACCATATCCCAGTGTCCGAATGCCCATACCGTCGTGGTCTTGTTGGCCTCGAGGTCGTGGGCCCAGAACGCGAGGAGGTCATGCACCCCAAAGACCTTCTGTGCGATGATGGCGTCAGCGCCGGCGTCGCTCTCGACCTCTACCAGCACCGTGGAGGCCCCCCCGTATTTGCCCCCGCCGGAGCCATCCGAGAGGGGGAGCCGCACGTTGACGAGGCCGATGGGGGCGAGCGTGGTGAGGATTTTCTTAATCTGGGTGTCCATGGGCACCTCATAGGAGGTGCGGGAGAGGACGTGGTTACCCCCATTGGCGATGGTGAGGGCGAGCTGGCGGAGAGGACTTTCTTTGAAGTCAGCGACCTGCGTTGGCAAGATGCCCTGGAGCAGGCGCTTGTTGGTCATGACGTGCGCCCGGAAGTTCCCCGTGTTGCGCTGAAAGGTTGAGCGCCCGAGCTCGGCGTCGATGGGGGGGTCGGGCTGTGCCTTCCCGGGGCTTAGGTGGAGGTTCCAGGTACGCACCTCGGGGAGTTCGTCGGCGATCTGGCGGGCGGAGGGGAGGATAAAGGGAGCAGGGGGTGCAGCGTTGGCCATCGCGTCGTCGTCAGCGTCCGGTTCACTCTGAGTGTCTAGTTCGCTCTGCGGCGGTGGGGATTGGGCGGGAGTTGTGGAGGTGTTCCAGAGAGCGCGGGTGGGGAGGGGGCGTCTGGGGCGGTCCCGCTCGTCGTCAGAGTTATCTTCGTCGCTGCTGGGACGGTAGGTGTCGCCTGATGTGGTTTCCAGGCGCGAAGGGCCGGCGAGGACGAGGGCGTCAATGCGGGGGGGGTTCGCGCTATGGTAGGTCTTCCGCGCGGCTGGTGTATCGCGGGGGCTTGCGTTGCGGTCTGCGGGCAGCGAGCGTTGGACCTCGCCTTCCGCGTACTTGATTGCCTTGTGCGAAGATGCCTCCAGCGTGCTCTAGGGCCTAATATTAGCGCGTCGCCCGGCTTGCTGTCCATAGTAGCGCACCTTGGCCCTTTGTGGTTCCCAAGAGTGGGCGTTTCCCGTTATCTTTCTCTCCATCCCTCATTTATTGGTCGTCAGCTGGGTCGGTGTTATCCGGGGCAATTTGCAATTAGGCCCATGTGCTGATAAGAGGGAATGCAGGGGTCCGTCGCCAGCGTCGGTGGGGTGGAGCTGGGGCATTTGCACCAGCGTCGCGCTGTCGTGGGAGAGAGTCTTTGACGTGGTACGGCATCATGGCTATTTGCATCGACGTGTGCGACTTTTCTGGGCGTCACCAGCTTCGAATTCGCATTGTAGTGGTGTAGGACCTTCTCTTGGTCTCTACAAGGCCCTCTAGGCCTTCCACCGTCTGGTGGACCCCCCTCTGGGGGGGTAGGGGCGTCCTGCTCCCTACACTGCGCGCTCGCAGTGGGGACTTCCCATGAAAACTCGCCATCATCAAGAAGATGATGGTGGTAAGAGATCACGAGAGCCCCTGCTCCCTGCATTCTATCCCCAGTTTGATCCTGCCAAAATCCCCGACGTGGACGACAATATGAACGAAGAGGACCGCGGCGCCATCAGGAATGCATTTATCTCTCTAAAAGCGATGATCTTTCTGGTAATAGGGCCGGGTTTCCCTGAAGCTGTAGCGGTGGCATTCTGGCCTCGTCTGTGGAAGTGGATCGAGTTTCTCTGGCTCTATCCCGACCTTGTTCCGGCGGAATTACATCATGATATGGGACCTTTGAGTCCCTACGGAGCAGTATGCGTGTGTTTTGCACACCTTCCTCAAGTTGCGACCATCATCAACGCAACCCCCGGCGTCTGGATGGTGCTCGCACAACATTGGGAGGAACTTCTCCAATCGCTTGATCACGATTCGCATGTAGACCTGTTTGTCTGTGTGTGTGAATGTGTAGAGCGTATCAACCAGGGGATTACCCACGACACCCACTTCCAGGATGTCGTAGATGGTGCTGGTGGGACCCTCGACGATCTCGCCTCTGTCGTGGCGGGCCACACCAGATTTATCATCCGATTTTTTCATCTCCCGATTCCTGATGCAATTGCCATCAGATTACTGAGGTGTGCGCTGACACTCATTGTGCGTGCCAAAGAAGCGGATGCAAGTATCGTCGGTGCACTCCTTAGGCATGGAATTGTCGAGGGTTTAGTCAGCCTATATTGCAGGATTGCAGGTTCCACGGCTCCTTTTCCTTCACCGCTGGAGGAATTACTTTTCTTCGTGTTGCGGGGCATGCTCGTCTTTCCGCCCGGATATCCATGGATCACACAGGCCCTCAAGGCCGGTATCCTGCACGCCATTCTCCTCGCTGGACGAAAGGCATACCTGGACCGCACGGAATTAAAATATCTGTTGCGCACTGTCCTTCCAAATGCCATGGTTTATCACTCTGTGCTGTCCCAGTTGCAGGTATCCCTGGAAGAATACAACGTGACTCAGGCGACGGATAACTTGCGGCCCGACGTGTGCGACGAGTATATCAGGCTTCTAGGCCTGGCAGGGGAACAGATAGGCTTGAAGGAGTGGTATGACTCTACGGAATACATTTCCCACAAAGCATGCGATAACATGGATGTACGTCTCATGGAGCTCCCACTTCAAACTTTGCTGAGATAAGATTTATAGTGCGGCAAAATTTCCAACAAACAGGATTTCCGGTGCTGCGATGGGTGTCGGCAAGCGCACTACTGCTCGCGGGAATGCCAGATAGCGGATTGGAAAACACCGAATGGCCATCGTGCACGCTGTGTTCGTCTCCGATCTGCCCCTTCAACCTACCTATATCCTGGAGGAGTAATAAAACCCCCTCCAGGACTTCCCAGTCACCTCAGCAGACGAAATGCCTCCTTCCTACGCGCCCTCGTTCACCACGACTATATTCGCGAGCGGCATAATATCCGTATGCAACAGATTCTCCAGGACTTCCGATCACTGCGGTTAAGCTATGTCGAACCCGAGATGGAGGGGTGCCTCTCTGTGGGTGGTGACCCACTGCTCGATGCGGGGAATTCGCAGCCGGGATCCGACACCAAGGAGGAGGATTGCTGTGCACGCGCAGAACGCGGGGGCGGGCGCTTCGAGCTGCACCGCGTGCTCGTTGCAGAGGGCAGCTCCATTCGCATGCATATTATACCTATGCACTCGAGTGACAGCGCAGTTTCGGATGGACTGAAACGCCTCAAATACCACATTCCCGCAGGAACGAACATGCAGCAGCTGAGGGAGCGTTTCCCGCACATTTGCGAAGAGTTGGATGCTCTCCTCAAAATGGAGATAGTTGAAATCCATTAGTTGGAGACGCGAGTCTTGGGATCTTTAATGCCCTCAAATAGTTACGCCGAGTTCGTTTCTGCGAAACAAGTTAATCCATGTTCGGGATTCAAGATGTGATGCATGTGATACACTGAGAAAGAAAGACGCGCTGCGAGAAAACTGGTCCATCGACGGGAGTTAGGTTCTACGGCAACAATGCTGGCCATATTCGTTGCATTCCGTATAGCAGACTGGTATCTACTGAAAATTTGCTTTGGCGAAATTGAACATGAGACACGTGGTCTATGTTCAACTTGCAGAAATTACCTAGCCCGCCTTGAACAGATACCGAGGATATTTCAAATTTAATAGAGGAAGCAGAACAAGGAATTGGAGTCTGGACAGGGCTCAGATTTTAGAAAGGGCACAGAAACGGTCCAAGCCCATGCAAAATTCGGTGGGGAGCACGACACAAGATAGCATGAATAACTCTGCAATATTAATGCTGACCGGAACATTCTGACATCTAATCACTGTACTACGGAAACGCGCCATATCGTCCCGCCTACCGGCCCAGCAGACTCGAATGTTCTTACTAGAGCCCAAAACAAAAACAACATGGTCAACAAAATGTAAGAGGGTTGGCTAGAGATAATTTACACACCCAAAAAGTCGGAAAAGCGATTGCATTCGGGAAAAATTCCAGTCAGAATTGTCAGGATCGCTAAGCTCCCGATCGCCCTGAGTTCGGTAAACCCCGGTTTTGTCAGCGCCGTCAAAAAGCGGTCCGAGCGGAACCTTCCGCAAATAGTCCCGGGCGATCACCCGTTGCGCTCTTTCAAACTTTCCTCGAGGCGTCCGACTCACATTAGGTCCGGAAATGACATCGGCACATGTCGTCCATTCCTCTAGCACTTCCCGTGAAGTCCTCTGAATGAATGCCTGTCTCACTATTCTCACTTTTTGTCGCCATGGCGTCAGATGCGCAGAATATTAGCGCTCTCAGAAGACGGCGGATAGCACCCATGTCAATTATGTCACTTTTATGTCCGATGCCTTGTGGCCAGCGCTGTCGTAACATCCCTCGTGTCAAAATACCTATTGACGACTATCATGACCCCACCGTCACTAACTCGCAACAGAGAAAAACCCTCTGTAAGAGAGCGTTTTATAGAGGGTTTCAAAAGATTCCTCCCTCACCGGCGCTTCAAATCGACATCTCAAAAAGCCGGCACCTCGACGCCGACACATGATGTGTACCGGCCGGACGTTGAAATCACACTCAGGCCAAGTGAGGATCGTTATCCTGCACATTCACGGCCGCGGGCGTCGCCGAACGACCTCCCGACTGACGGCAAGTGCACATATTCGAGATGTCTAATCTTCCTCAATGCGCCGGTGCAGGGCAGACCACGGATAGATCGATGCTCAATCCGTCGTTTAGAATCGGTATGTGCCGTATATTCCAACGTAGAGGTTTTAAATCCTGATTTCAGAAGCTGGTTCTCTTTGTATCCCAGGATACCGGCCGGATGATACTGTGACCATTGAAGGTAGGCAAGTGTTAGCGCTACAGACAGACATTGTTTTATCTTCTTGAACAGACGCCAGCGACCCACCCCTACCGGTCGAGTCTGCGCCCCCTGCAACCGCAGGTAACTTATTCTTCTTTTTGAGCGTGCATGCTTTCCTACATCACCCGTCTAGCCCTGAATCCACCCGGCGCTCGAGAACAACGTCCGTGCACACCGTTCTTCCATGCACTCGCACCCTCATGATTTTTAAGGACCGTTGCCTTCTATAATGAAAGAAACTGCTGAGCTTGCATGGCACGGGATCAAGCTTGCTGCTAAGAACGCAGAGCCATTTTTAGATGGCACCCCTTTGAAGATACCCATCGCTGTTTTCAACAAACTCATTGAAACTGCAGATGTAGGTCGATATTATGTAGGGCCCTCGCAGGAGTTTCTCATTGGTATTGCAGGCTATCATCGACAACAAGGAGTCGATGGCGCAGCTCCTGTTACCAATTCGACAGCGCCTGGCCATTGTGAAAGAGGAATTGACGCAAAAACACTTGCCGGAAGACATAGAACCAAGTTGTACACGCTTCGCTAGGTGTGTCCTGCCTACGTCATAGGATAACTCACTAGGCTCATGTGCATGTGGTGTGTAGTACTCTCGAGCTGGCCACAGAAGGGCTTGAGACGATGCATAAAAAAGGACTCTTAAATCGCATTTTGGAGCTGGATGAGCATCAAAAGGAAATAACGCGTATCTTTGGCCGAGTTGATGAGGCAACAAAAAACTTCCAAGTGTGTGGTTTTCACTTCCAGGACCGGACATGCCCTTGAACCGACTCGCAGCTCGAGGTGAGAATGGCAAACTTCAGACAGACCAACGCCGTCAAGGACGATACTGAGGTGAGAGTCGTCAAGTCTATTTATTTCCGGCACGACATCTAATCTTTTACAGGTCATACGCCTGAATGGATTGCGACCAAGTCAGGACGTCAGGTATGCTACGCTCCAGCGCGAGTCATGCATCGAGGGTACCCGGGAAGAAATCATCAAGGACATCATCTCCTGGTGCAAGGACCCAACACCAGGCACTCCCGCCGTATACTGGCTTAGCGGGATGGCGGGAACAGGGAAGTCGACAATCGCATACACAATCTGCGAGCAGTTGGCCGATGACGGCAGGGCCTCGCGCTTGGCTGCCTCCTTCTTCTGTTCGCGTCAGATTGAGGCCGGTCGCCAGCGGCGAAACATAATTCCCACACTCGCCCATGAACTCGCCCTTGAACTTCCTCGCTTCCGGCGAGCACTTCTCGATTCAAGAGTCGATGCAAATCTGCCTCCACTTAAACGACACCTCGACACCTTGCTTCTTGCACCCTGGGATGCGTCTATCGGTGACCGTGTGGGCCTTCCTCCCCTTGTAGTGGTGGTGGATGCGTTAGACGAGGTGGAGAATGATGATGGGTCTTACTTTCTGCAAGAGCTGCTGCAGAAAATTGGGAGGCATAGAAACCATCTTCAGGGCCTCAAGTTCTTTGTCACCAGTCGTCGGGATGCTCGCATCGTGGAGGTCGGCGAGTCCCTCCCTTCTAGGGCCGTCTATCGCCTGGAGGAGGTCCCCCCTGCCATTGCGAACCACGATATCACCATATACCTCCGTACCTCGCTCCCTCAACTCGGCCACGATGAGCTCCGTCCCCTTACTGAGCAGGCATCTGGGCTATTCATTTATGCTGCAACAGCGGTTCGCTTTATCATTCCTCCATCGCAACGGACACCTTCCATCAGTGTTCAGAGGGATCGCTTGCAGGCCCTTCTGAATGCATGGCCCGACGAATCACGGCGTGGGCCCGATGGCCTGTTGGTCGATCATCTATACGAGGAAATTCTCAGCGCATACCTTTTGCGCATTGCAAAAGTTGATCGCAAAATGGCCGTATCTGTGCTCCACATTGTCCTCTGCGCGGAGGAGCCCATTCTAATTTCCGACATTGCTGAACTCTTGAATGAGCCCGACAAGCCCGAGATAGGGGCTCAGGATGTCACGAATGTTATTCTAGCCCTCCACTCCGTCCTCTACGTATCTGCTGATCGCGTATACTCGTACCACAAGTCTTTTGTTGACTTTCTTTTCGACCCCACTCGTTTTGACAACCGAAAACTCGCCATGATCTGCTGTCCTACTCCAGCGATACAAGCTCGCTTTGCAACCAGCTGTTTCCGGCTGATGAACTCTCTTCGCTTCAACATTTGTGGCCTACCCTCCTCCTTCCTGCGCGATACCGAGATAGAGGATCTCGCGACGCGTGTTCAGAACAGCATCCCATCCCCACTGCAGTATGCTTGTCGACACTGGGCAGCACACTTGTCAAAGATACCGATCGAAGACCGCACGATGAGGGAGAACGTTGCGGCTGTTCTCCAACAATGGTTCGATGGGCGGTTGCTGTTCTGGATGGAAACAATGAACTTACTCAAGATGATGGGGGAGTGCTATCCTCAATTGATGGCAGCACGACGGTGGCTAGGAAAGGTAGTCCTCAACATGATATGAATGCACACGGGAACTCATGTGTTACTTAGGATATCACACCACAAGAAATGCAGAACAGCCTTGCTGCAGAGAGCCTGGCTTCTGTGTTTGGAAATAGCATAATCGCGGAAGCAACCCCTCACCTCTATCTCTCTGCACTGGCTAGTTCATCCCGGGAATCAGCTTTGATGACCAGGTGGCGTGATAGGTTTCCGAGGATCGCCACTATCGTCGCAATCCTCGATGCCACTCCTGAGTTGTTAACTATCCAGCATGGCAGTGCGGTTTCGTCGGTCGGCTTCTCGCCGGATGGCTTGCGCGTTATATCTGGCTCAAAGAATACCGGATGGATTTGGGACGTATCGACAGGGCGGCCGTTGCGACTGGATGGACATGATCTCAAGGTGACCTCGGTCGCTTTCTCGCCGGATGGGTTGCGCGCCATCTCCGGTTCGGAGGACCACACCGTGTGCATCTGGGACGTGGCAACGGGGCGGGAGCTGCATCGGATGGGTCAACACGAAGACGGGCAGCAGCTGCATCGGCTGGACCAATACAAAAGCGGGCGGCAGTTGCATCGGCTGCGCCAAGACGAAGACCGGCAGCAGGTGCAGTGGCAGGACGAACACAAAGACACAGTCACCTCTGTCACTTTCTCGCCGGATGGGTTGCGCGCCATCTCCGGTTCAGAGGACAACACCATACGCATTTGGGAGGTGTCAACAGGGCGGCAGCTGCATCGGCTGGATGAACACGAAGGCCCAGTCACCTCGGTTGGTTTCTCGCCGGATGGATCACGCGCTATCTCCGGCTCAGAGGACAACACCGTACGCATTTGGGAGGTGAAAACAGGACGGCAGCTGCATCGGCTGGACCACCACGAAGGCGGGCCGCAGCTGCATCGACTGGATCAATACACAGGCGGGCGGCAGTTACATCGGCTGGGCCGAGACGAAGACGGGCAGCGGCTGGATTGGCGGGACGAACACGAAGGCACAGTCACCTCGGTTGGTTTCTCGCCAGATGGATCACATTTCATTTGTGGTTCGAGTGACAAGAGCGTGCTTATTTGGGAGGTGTCAACAGGGCGGCAGCTGCATCGGCTGGACGAACACGAAGGCCCAGTCACCTCAGTTGGTTTCTCGCCGGATGGATCACGCGCTATCTCCGGCTCAGAGGACAACACCGTACGCATTTGGGAGTTGTCAACAGGACGGCAGCTACATCGACTGGATGAACACGAAGATGGTGTGACCTCTGTCGCTTTCTCGCGGGATGGGTCGCGCGCCATCTCTGGTTCAAGCGACGAGACCTTGCGCATTTGGGAGGTTCCAACAAGGAGGCCAGATGCGGATATAAAGCAGCTCCGCCTGAACGACGCGCATGAGGGCCAGGTGATGTCCGTCAAATTCTTGCAGGATGGGCTCCGCGCAATCACCAGCTCACTCGACAAAACTGTGCGCATTTGGGAGGTAACAACGGGGAAGCAGCTGGATAAATTGACGCTGGATAGATCCGAGGTGGCAGCCAGTTTCTCGCTGGATGGCTTACACATTATTTCCGGTTCGCATGACGGTGTACAGATTCGGGATGTGTTGACAGGGCGGACCTGGCACCTACCGCCACTAGATGGACACAACGTGTCCTCGGTTAGTTTCTCGCCGGATGGATCGCGGGCCATCTCCGGTTCATACACGGCCGTAATACGCATATGGGACTTGTCAACCAAGCGGCAGCTTCGTCGGCTGGATGGACATCAAAACAAGATAACCTCGGTCGGTTTTTCGCCGAATGGGTTGCGCGCCATCTCAGGTTCAAGCGACAAGACCGTTCGCATTTGGGACGTGTCAACTGGGCGGCCGCTGTGGCTGCTGGATGCACACAAGGGCAGTGTGAACTCGGTCGCTTTTTCTCCGGATGGATCGCGCGCCATCTCTGGTTCAGAGGACACCACCGTGCGCATTTGGGAGGTGTCCACCGGACGGCAGCTGCGTCGGCTCAATGGACACACAGACAAGGTGAACTCGGTTGCTTTCTCGCCGGATGGGTTGCACGCCATCTCCGGTTCTACCGACAAAACCGTGCGCATTTGGAACGTGGCAAAACGACGGCAAATTCATCAGCTCGATGGCCACGAACGGGAGGTGACCTCCGTTGGTTTCTCACCAGATGGTTTGCGTGCCATCTCCGGTTCACGCGACACCACTGTGCGCATTTGGACGCTCCCTCAGCGTGGTAACTACTCTCTCCTCGTCATACATTTCCTCTAATGACACTTCGCACATAACAGGCCTGAAGCATCCCTGGCAGGCGGAAGCCAACGGGTGGATTACCTCCAACAATGAGCGGTGCTTATGGCTCCCTCCCCACATGCGTCGATGTCTGTACAGTCCGCAATGCCTCATAATATCTCCGCGTGGTTCTGTCAAGGTCAACCTTGCCAATGCATGTCGCGGGACGGAATGGCACAAGTGTTATGACCCGAATGTCCTGTAGTAGTAACGTCCCTATTATCAACACCCACTCGTCTCTTCTGGCTCATTGAGACGGATGAGAATCAATGCTCTCCAGTAATTGTGCCATAAAGTTCCTGCTTCGGCGAAATTGAACATGTAGCACGTGATCTGTGTTCAATTTATGCTCGTACGGAAATTACCTTTAATAAATATCGAGTATGTTTTAAACGAGAAGAAAAGGCGAAATTGAATACCTTGTGCTGCGGCTCACATCTTAATCAGGGGAATGCAGCGTGTCCAAGTCCCGAGCAATGTAAGACTCTGCTAACATGCAATTACTGGTTGTAATACGGAAACGCGCCATACCGCACGGAGCCAAAGCTCCCGCCGGAGAAAAGCAGACTTTGAGGACTCGAATGATCTTCAACACAACTATGAATGTAGAGCCAATACTAAGCTAGAGCGGAGTGCGGTAAAACGAAAGATCGAGATCGATTCAGCCTGAAAAACGCAAAAACAAAAAAACGACATGGTCAAGGATATATGAGAGCGATGGCCGGAGATAATGACTTACAGCGACACGAGCCAAAAAGCAGAATAGCGATCGGATTCGGGGAGAGGTTTAGTCAGAGTCGCGATCGTCCTCGGCTGAAAGAGAGAAGCTGCGAGAATCGCCGTGAGAGGAGGCGCGCGATTTATACGACTGGGGGGTTTGTTTCCCCGCGGAGGAAGCAAGTCGGGCAGAATGGCGCGCAGGACGCGCACGCGGACGCTTAGGGGCGCGCGCAGACTTCTCCACGCCGGGCGACAGATCTAGGGCCTCTGACGTAGTGGCGGCAGGATTGACGGTCGAGCCATCCGACGCGGGAGAGGAAATGGTCGATAAAACGCACAGCGAGCCGCTCGCCGTAACGCATTTGCCCTTCTCCTCGTGGTATCTGAGGCCGTTCTGGGTGAGGTATGTCTAAGGGACGGTCATTCTGGGGTTGGAAATGAGATCATCAGCATGCGCACCTTGATGCATCCGGGGACCTGGCGTCGAATTTAGTTATTATACGATATCATTGCACGCACACGCGAGCTTACCGGACATACGAATGTTCTTTTCCTCCCGTCCAGATGAAGATTCGCTTTGGTGGCGACTGGGGCGACGGTCGGAGGAGTGTCGGAGTCACGAACATCCTCTACGGCCACGCGCTTGGGTAAAGGCTTGTCTCCGTTACCGCCCTGAGCTTCGCATTTATCGGGCACAGTGATATCCGCATCGGCGACCTCGATTTCGATTTCTAAAGCTCTATGACCTTGAACCTCGCACGCATCGACGACCTCGGTTCCAACGACCACCTTATATTGCGCAGTCGAAGAGTGAGCGCCGGAAGAGACCTCTATCGGCGCGGCAGCGTTGCTGTTGCGCACGACGGGTGCACCCAAGAACCGGTGCCTGAGGGAGGTGAGGGACGCCACAGACGAGACACGTGAACTGAGATTCAAGCTGCAGTGACGTTTTGCGGGCGGTTCGATAGCCGTCGATGGACGCGGTCGCCCGGAATCGACGGTCTCGACTTCCAATACAGGTGGCGGCGGCGGCAAAGATTCTGCAGGTGGCGGTGCAGATGCGGGCGAGGTCGTAGCCGCCGACAGCGGTTCAGATTCGGCGGACACAGGGACAACTTCAGCGGGAGGGGAGGGCGAGGAGACGAGATCGACGTCTATAATCTCAGCATTAGGAGGGAGTTGTTTGTGCGGTTGAACGGGAACAGGTGCGAGAGGTACCGCTGCGGGATGATAGACATAGCCGTATGCTAGCGGATTGAGACCGCCACCCCAGAATGAAGATGGTTGTGCTACGCTCCAGGATAACACACTCTCCTGTGGTCGGTCGAGCCGCAAAGTTGAAGGAACAGCGACGGGAGCGTATATTGTATCACGGGTGTAGGCGGAAGGATAGTTAGCGGATTCAGACTCCAGTGCCGGGGCGGATGGAGGTGAAGATTCGGGAGTGGTGCGGGAAATGGGACTCGTCGTCAAGAGAGGGCGGAGTGCGCGTGTGAATAGACTCTTCGATTTCTGGGGAAGCGGTGGCGGAGTAGGTGGACACACGGGGAGCTGCACGAACTCCGAGAAAGCGGGATATGAATGTGGGTAGGAAGCGGGTGCTGCGGCGGAGCATGGCGAAGAGACCGGAAGACCACAAACTTGGATATCGCTGTGTTGGTGACACTTTCCGAGGTGGTCGAAGAGCGCGTGCAGGTCGGACAACTTCACATCGCAGCACTTGAAATTGGAGCACTGTGCCGGAAAATATAAGCGCAATTAAAGGCGACGGATGATGGCACATACAAACTCGCGCTCCATGTCGATGTCCATTGAGAACTACGGTGTCGAATGGCAGGCGGAGCGAGAGGGAGGGATGACGAGGCGACAGTTGGAAGGCAATATATATAACACGCAGGAAGCGAGAAAGAAATGTGAAGAGTGTGCCAATCGATTGTGAAGGATCAGTTGGCCAATAGTATTTTAGCTTCAAGTTGACGCAAAGTCAAACTCCAGTAGACAGCGCATCAATATCGAATCTTCACCGCCGCCCAGACTCCACACGTTGCCGCTCGATTGGGCGAAAGCGGAGGCCTAAGTTGGGAGGGCTTTAGATTCAATCTCGGGAGTGTGAAGTTGTGTGAAGAGGAAGCAGTAGAATGTCTAGTGGACCGGTCCGAAAGGAAATGGGTCGAAAATTCCAAGCCCTAGCTTAAAATCATCCTGCTCTTTTTTGACGCCCTTCATGATCAAGGAGCGGGATCGTTTGCCAGAACCTCTGTTATGAGGAACAGGAGGTTCGCCGAGGATCCGGAAAATTACCAATGAAAACGCAGGAGATTTTGACGCCATTTTCCTTGGGCAAGGATCACCGGTCCCGTTTCCAGGGAAGAGACAGCTCAGGACGCGAAAAGAACCCTGAAGCTTCCTGGATTCCTTTTTTGAGAAAAAATTAGAAGGAGAGCCGGTTCAGAAGTAGCACACGCAGCCTTTTCATATTGTCCGTGTGTGTATATTCAGCATGGAAAAGGCCCTGCAGCAAGTCAAACGCGAGAGAGAAAATGAATTCGGCGCCTAGCGTTTTTATGGGACCAAAACGTAACAGAACCGCATTGTGTAAGTGGGACCTCCGTTAGGTTTAGCGCCGGTCGATGCGGCGATAACGTGCCATGACAGCATGAATACAAAATTTAAAATTCACCGAGTTCTCCTCAGTGTGAGATTGATTTCTGGTACTTCCGAAACCCAATTTATCTGGGCATGCGCAAGTGGGGAATTATGTCCTCCGCATCCGATGAATGAAATGAATGTCAGACACTGAAGGCTTGCCGCTGTTCGTCGGTGCTGTCGTAGGAAAGCAATCCGGTGTCCGGGCGTTCCCGTGGAATTGGATCTCGAGTGTTTGCAAGGCACTAGAGCTGCACGAGGTTGAGAGTATCCATGAATTCGTCGAATAGCCCAACGGCTTTCCAGCGGGAGTCTCCAGAAAACGAGCGGAGCGCACGGCGCAAATGATCCAAGACGTTTCAAACTCCGACAGTATGTGCCGGCAGTGCCGCCGGTATTGATGTGTTTGCCGGTCCCAAACTTCCGGTTGAACTTGAAGTTGAGTTTCAGAACTGGACCGATAAAACCAAGATAGAAGGAGATAGAAGGTCCCAGATAGTACATGCTTCCGAACGCTATCACAATGTTTTCATCATAAGTATCCCCATGTCGGTGGATAGTAATGGGTTAGGCCCGCGAGTCGCCGGCCAATATCAGCGCTCACGGCCACCAACGGTCAGCTACCGAATATGTTTTGTACCGCCCAGACAAGTACCCCCCTGTTTCATATACTTACAATTCTCCTTTAGTTAGTCTTCGCTACAGTCCCACTCGTAGCGTGTACACTCGAGTCGTCTCCCTCGGACTTCGTTCCACTTGCGTGGGCGAAGGCTGTAGCTCTTGCGCGCTTTATTGTCTTATTAATTTCATGTGTTTTTTCTAGTGTAGACGTGCATTAATTAAACAATGAACTATTGATACATAAATAGACAAAAGGAACGGCGACTATTATTCTAGACAGACATATCGTATCAAAGCTCAGTGTGATCCATGACCGACCACTGGTTTTCATCTTGGACGACCATAGTATCTTTCGCGCCGCGGACGGCAGCGGTGATGACGTCGGCCGCCTTCTCCGATATCTAAAGAAGGTTGGAAGATCATCAGAAAAAAACTCCTTCATGACCGTCAATTATCACGAACCATGTAAGTCGGCGTGGCTACAAACCACCCGGGAACTATCGGCCAGGAGCTGATGTCGACTACGCGGAGGCCTTCAACACCGCGAACCTTGAAGTTACCGTCCAGGACAGCGTTCGGATCTAAGCATAGGAAACAAAGTAAGTTGCATTTCTAAGAGTTCCGTGAATAGAACGCACCGTCATCCGGACCCATTGCAGCTGTGCAGCAAGCGTGATGCCCAAACACATTCTCCAAGATATGATCCTCGATCTCCTCGTCAGATTGCATTTCTGGGGGAGGGAAAGCCTGCGCTTCAACATGTTGGGCGAAACCGGGATGCGCGATAAGACTGCGGATGGACTTGATCGATTCGCGGATATCTACCATGTCGGCGCGGCCACGGGGCGCCTCGAAGTGGCGTTTCTCGATATACAGAGGGTCCTGCGGGTGGCTTCCGGTCAAACGAACGACGCCGCGGGATGAGGGGTGCGCCTTCAGGACCACGGCCGTGATCGCGTTGTGAGTCTCAGCAATCTCCTGTGCGAAGCCATGGAAGAATCCACGGAAAAAGCCTGGCAACCAGTACACCATGATGTCTGGTTCGTTTATAGCGTGCGCGCTCCTCGACATGTTCATGAACAGAGCTGCTCCCAGAGCGTACAGGTTTTGATGGTCAGTCTCGATCCACTGCTCCAGGCAAGGGTCGGTTTCCGGGGTGTAAAGAACAGTGCAGCCGTTGAACAGTGTGTAGTTCTGTTTCAGCGTCCAAATATTGGCGACCTCGTCGTGATCTGAACCGTGCATCAGTTTTGATAACTGCAAACAGGATATTTCTTCCGAACCTTGGAGGTTAGTTCCGACGCCCGGTAAATGCACAACCGACTCGATACCGTTCCGAGAAAGTTCATAGCGGTCACCGATGCCTGAAAGCATGAGCTAAAATATTCAATAAATAAAACACGAACGACATCAAGGTTTTTCAACACGCACCAACTGAGGTGTTTGGAATACACCAGCGCTGACGATCACTTCGTACCGAGCAGTGACGAGTTCTGTTTTCAACTTCTGCTTTCCGTCAAAGTCGCTAGCCACAGCTAAACCAGCTCCCCGCGCAATTTCCACGCCATACGCAACGGGAGCCCGTCCAGGTCCAGTACTGCACAGGGCGACCTTGGTGGCAATCGTATCCAGAGCAAACTGCAGCTTTCCCTCGCTTGTTTCTTTCACGGCCATAAGACGTTCGTGAACGGAGGATCTGTTGCGGGTCTCGTCGATCGTATAGCTGGGGCCCCAGATACCAATTGCCGTATTGTCCGCCACACTGTTGAGGTCTGCAATTGGCGGAGACGAAGCCAGCAATGCGTTGACGATGTCAGATAATTGGGTATCTGCGATTCGAGAAGAGTCAAACGGGCGCAAAATCTGCGGGACAGAATACGTACCGGCAAACTGCGGGTTATTGAGGATAGAAGGCGGGTTGAGGCTCGTCTTTAACCATCCATCGTAGCCATGATCCGGGTCAGTGCGGTTGAAATCCAAATTATGTTCGAGGAGTTTGAAGTAGTTTCGCATGTTAGCGGGTGACCAGCTCTGGTCATGGAACATATTGGCCAGATGGTTGAAACCATGTGCAGTATCGCCGATGTTGTTCACCAAAGCGTTATGAAGCTGAAAGGGCCACTTCAGAAAAAGATCGCCAAGACATTCGAACGGGATTTACCGCTGATCCACCGATTCCGCGCGCGCGGGGATACCTGACATTCAGCTCAGTTCGCGATGATAATATGCGGAACCTTCAGTGACTCACCAAGAATCGTGACGCTCACGCGAAAATTTTTCGCCGGGGGAGTATTCGTTGTAGCTGTAATTGAGCATCAACACAGGATCTGCAATAAATCAACCGTGAGAACTTCAGGTCGTCGGGATGATCCGGACAGAATAAGCTAACCCTCTACGGCGCGACCAAAGTAAAACGGTATGGTGGTGTTGACGGTGATAACCTCATGGCCTGCTTCGACAACGAGGACTGAAAATATCAGGGTGAGAAATCCCATCCAAATCAGTTGCCTTGGAAACGTTCATACCAGAAAACCCGCGCTCTGCCAAACGCGACGCAACGGGCCCTCCCCCGACACCTGCACCGACAACAACGAAATCGAATTCAGCTTTAGACCTGTCGGGACAGGCTGGCAGCTGAGTCGCGGATGCTTGAAGGACGTGAAGGGAAAGAGTGACGAATGCAAGGAGACCCTGCACAGGTAGCTTGTAGGGAACCATTGGGCTCAGAATCAAGGGTATGCTGACTGGACTCGGATGTGCGCTCCTTTCTTATATATGTTTGAAAGGCTGTCATTTTATGGATGGAGATAGATAACGCATTCACCGCCGAGAAGCGATTCGATCATTAGATGGAGTCTCAGGCCGCAGCCGGTCTTTTGAACAACCCGGGGCAGTCGGAATCAAGATTCGGCCACTTCTGTGATGTTTGGAGTCTCCACTCCCAGTAGCTTGTCCCATATGCATCATGATGCAGTTAGCCGTCCGTGTGAATCGAGGCCCTCATGCCGAATAAAGCTATAAATGCTAATCTCGCAAGCGGACTATGTAAACTTTTATGAAGATAGTCGTTCACACGGATATAAATAGTAATGCAAGGATTTTATTCGCAGAAGATGAATAGGGTGACGAACGATGGTCTCAAGTTCCATCATGATATGTCGGGCTAGCAGATATGCGATGTCTTCGGTGGTTTAGTCAGGTTTAGTCTTTCCGAGAGTCGGACGCGACTTACTTATCCGATTAGCGATGCCCGAAAATACAATGCAGGAAGATGGAGGAATATTTATATGGAGCGGAGCTTTTGATCGCGTAGACTCCACCTAGCACTGCTTAGCCCCGATTACAGAGATGGTTAACTTTACTAAAATTAGAAACAAAAATTTTACAGGCAGCGGTTGGCGATTGCTTCCGCGGAATCTCAGTGGAGACCATCAAACCCGCGATGCTGTGTACCCGGATCAAGTTGGTAGTCGCTGGTCGCGTCGGCTTGGAGAGGCTTGGAGTCTGTTATGAGTATGAGAATTAGTTCACGAATGAGTGCGTACTGCTCGGCAGTGGAGCCCTGTCCCCTTCGTAGTAGTTGGCCACCGCTCCGGCGGGGCTACGATGGTGGGCTGTGGGGAACATTGTGGATGGGTAAGTATATCCTGGTGGATGGAAGGCTCATCATTCCAGATCCTCGCGAGAATCATGACACAGTACTGATTAATTATCGGAGTCACCTGATGGGGGTAATGTCGGTCATCATTTTAATCCGGCGTGAGAAACAATTCAAGTTGAACTTAAGTTTTTCAAAGCTTCCTGTTTTTTTTTCTTCTTTATGCCAGTTCCGGCAACGAGTCTCTCGTGGACAGACGCTTCAACAACAAATGAAGCTCGCGACTTATTTGTTGAAGGTTAGTAAGCGTATAACCTTCAAAGCCTTGGAGAACTTCGCTTTATGTAAATATCTGACGTGGTGATAATATGGGGACCCGGGTTCGCTTGCCTGATTGTTTACCGGAAGATATAATTAAGATTGTACGTGAGTCTTTCGGCCTTGCTGATGTGTTCCGAAGGAAAGAGCGGCAATGAAGTTATTTCGTTGGAGACGGAAGATAATATAAACAGTACAGGGCTCCGATGGTGCGGAACAAGCTCGATGTCACCTTTCAAGTTGTGATATGGACTCGGAGCGTCGAGTGGGTCGGGCTTTGCCGAGGTCATTGGTGGTTCCCGCCTCCATGATGATGCTCGTAGCTAAATTCAGCTAGCCTATTCCGCAAGCTGAGCTACATCCTATTCAACGTTGGACCGGGGCAGTCAATTTATTACTGGCCATCCTGGAATGGCAGTTCAAGACGAGTCATAGATGAGATCAAGTGCGGCAACGTAAGTGACCCGTCTCAATCTCCAACAATCTTTGGGAGTCCGTAAGTAATTTCCGTCGGCACTGCCATTAGATCCAATTTAAATCAATTCCGCAAATCTATAAACCATACATGTAAGTACACTCGGGACCTACGCAGTACGGCTAGTTTTTAAAAGAACGTGAACAGTGCTCAAAAGAATGTGAACAATGCTCATAATATAAAACAGTGCTCAAAACCCGTTGTCATACGGCTTTTCGGGCTTGATGGCAGTCACGACCAACCCGACATCCGAGTTCCCGTCGCCGCTCTCGAGGTCGCGCTTCTGCCCGTACTCGGTGTGGCTCATCGGGATCGCGTCCGCGTCCGACTGGTAGTGCGTCTCGACGTCCTGGCGGATACGCAGAGTCGTCGTGGCCGGTTCCACCTGAGTCTTCTTCGTCCCGTTCGAATGCACCGACGCGCCCATCAAGAGCGACCGATTGTTCAAGTTGGAGAGCATGGACCTAGTAGAAGTCAGTGGTCAAAATAGATGTTCTAGTAGTGACACACAGTGTGTAGATGCGTCCGATAGTCATCTGGCGGTAAAATATGAGTTGGTGCGAAGGAAAGGTAGGGGGGTGCTTGCCTCCATCATGGTGGCCGCTAGAATGCTGGTCAGTATTAATCAGAGAGTGTATAAATAAGACGGACAGTTGGTGGCCGGTTGAATTTTGAAAACAATGACTGTGACGAGACTGGAAGAACGCAAGTCAATATAAAATCCGAGAAAGAAAGAAAGTGGTTAGAAAGTGGTTAGACTCACGTCATAAGCGTGGTGATCGACCCATTACGGACGGCCGCAATGGACAGGCGGCGAAGCAAGCTACAAAAAAAAATCAGATGTCGATGAAGAATATTATTCGAGTGTGTGGCACGCACTCCTTAGTGCCAACGAAGGATGTTTTAATACTGCGGAACTTCCACACGAGGACGCCGGTAATAATTGCGTCGGTAGCGGCGCACCCTGACAACCAGACTAGGCCGTATCAAAACAGTGTATCGTTCCAGATAGGGGCTGTACTCACTCGTCACGAATTTCACGAGGGCCTGTCGGGACGTGTACGACGAATTGAGAAAAATTTGGGAAGCAGTAGCACCCGCGCCGACGAGACCGGTGAGAATTAGCAGGATGATCGGCGGGAGCCAAAACCATTGCTTTGTCCTGCATGATATGAGTCGGGA
Organism: Mycena epipterygia; assembly: GCA_029281465.1. Lineage (NCBI taxonomy): Eukaryota > Fungi > Basidiomycota > Agaricomycetes > Agaricales > Mycenaceae > Mycena > Mycena epipterygia. Next base: position 820,550 of record JARJCQ010000042.1, on the reverse strand, counting down.
GCCGCCGGGAAGAAAAATGTGAATTACAGGTTCCAGACCATGCGCGTGAGCCAGACTTGAACGACCGTGGCGGTGACTCCAGTGCCTATGATGTACACGGGTATACACCATGGTCTGGCGTTGTGTCAGGGTAGTGAAAATTGAACCACTATGAGTTCTTCACTCACTGCGATGCAAGATATGTCTGGGAAAAAACCAGTTAGTTGGAGATGCGCAGCGATCCCATCTCAAAACCCACCTGGTTGCCTATGAAATTCCCATCAAGATCAGAGGGTCAGAAAATAGTCGTTGCGAGCTTACCCCAATGCTGGTAGATTGGGTCAGTCATCTGTTTACTAGGCGTGTATTAGACACTCACTGTCACCATGTACAGATAGACGGAAGCCAGACACGCAAAGACAGTCATGGAGTCGGCGCCTAGGGCAACTAGCACCGATCCTTTGTTGAACCATGAGTCTGCGAAGAAGAAGATGTCAGCTCAAGGCAGTTGAAAAGGGCATGAAGCATACCCTTGGGGTACTTTAGAAAGTAATTGTAGGTCCTTTATGATGTGAACTCTCAGTTGATAACGCTTATGAACCGCTAAGGGAAGTAACTCACTGGAGGAGCCTGCGAACGGAAAATTAGGCCACAGCTTGAGGATGAGAGGGATTGAACGTACTGTATGGTAAACAAGCTATTCCAACATTGAGCCAGAAGATACTTCGAGCTGAGAGGAAAAACCTACATCATGTTCCCCCACGAGGCGAATAAGAGACAACTAGAAAATGGGTTGGTCCTGTTTTCCACAACAAGTGTTTAAGGCATACCCGATGGTCAAATCGAGGGAACCCAGGCTACCGACGGCGGGCATATTGATGAAGGGAGGAGGATGTACTAGTGAAGAGGGAGGACGATTCCGGAGTTATTGCGCTGTCTTTATAAGACTAGTTTCCCCTTTAATTTTTTTCGATACTCCTGAGCGGAAAAAACTGTCTACGGATGATCTATTAGCGCAGCCCGGCCATTTGATTTTGCCAAAAAAAAAATGGAGCGCCATGCCGGTGCAACCGCACATCAAAACAACCGCTCAAAAAACATGGCTGGAATTCAACTGGGGATAAGACTCAGTAAGATATTAGCTTGGCGGTGCGGTCCATTTCGAAACATGCAGTTGTAGCGTACTTTGCAAATCCGCAGTGTCCGGCCAAAGTTTTTGTATGACCGAAACTTTGCGTAGAACCTATATCCGACGACGGATCGGTTTGCCTGCGCGGTTCCTATAGGGGTTGGTCCGCATAATGATCCAGATGCCTAATCAAAGTGGAGTCGCCGCGGCCAGCTTCACGTGCCGGGGATTTCTTTCCGACGCAACCAAAACACAACCTAAAGCAAACTACATATTTAGTTTCTTTTCTTTCTGGTATCTACAGTGTTACAGATCTAATTCAGACCATAAAAATCGCAGGAAGGTGGAAGCTAAAAGAATCCAACCTCACGCATTACGTCTCATTTTCAATTTGCTTCATCGAGGGACAGGGGGGCCGAAGGGACCGACCCGAAGTCGATCACAAATTGGCCCGGGTCGTCATCCGGCAAATATCATTCCACCCGGGAGAAACAAAATCCTCGCGGACCCCTTACACACGTACACACACCGCTGGATTCTACTCAAGCTTCAGCGCTTCAACGTTCTGTTCAAACGGCTAATATTGAACTATAGCGAACAAAAATTACACATCCATGCAGTCGTATTTCAATTGCATCAACTCCTATGTCAGTCACCGAATTTATAGGAGAACATCCCGGCCCGGGTGGAAATTTTCTGCTCATTGTCGTACGCTGAGCCAATATATTATCCTGAGTCTTATCCGGAGGCTAAAACTTCGCGCTTTGCTTAATTTTAGTTCAACTTTGGTTTCATATCACGTGCTTGTGGTTGGATTCTTGCCCGGTCGTTAAATTATGGAAAGCCATCTGCCGTGGATAAAAATGCTCTTCCCATCCAACCAACAATGATTTCATGAAAAAGGATCTGCGTAGGTAAACCTACATAGATTTACATAGATTAATATACGCGCGTCTGTCGACAGATTCTATTCATAAATTCCCAGCATCACATATGACATTGGACAAAAATTATATCGTTCATCAAAGTTCCGTTGCCGCGAACATGGCATGGTAGCTTTCCGCTAAGACGAAGTCTAATCAGCAGGATAACAACTAGCGTTGGGGGCGGCTCTACCTTGCTGGCGCATCTCGTGCACTCGCTCGGGCTTTCCCGGCGTGCCGTCCTCCTCGAACGTGGTTAGGCCAGGATACTGATGCAATGCGTTAGCAGTCACTAAGATGAGAAAATGATATATATAACGTACATTGAACTTGCGCAGACGCGGCGGGAGGCAGTACGCGATTTCGACGCCATTCTCGTCGCCGGTCCACGCGTCCCCAGGCTCGGGCACGTTGACGAGAATCGCGTTCATGCTGTCCATCGCGGGGTCCCAGTCGTTGAAGTTGAACGGCGTCAAGAGGACCCTGTGGAAAGGTTAGACGCGTCTAGAGGCAGAACGCGGTACATACGATGAGGTCGCAATGTTGGTGAGCGTCATCGCTGGGGGAAATCAACGCAAATTCAACATCATCATGGGAGGTTACGAACGAGAATCCTCAGCTCTGGGGATGTGATGCATGCCCAAGTTGACCCACGCGGTAAGATCCTCTTGTTCCAGGGATTCGCTAAATGCATCGAATCAATACCAAGCCACGAGCTCAAGCAAGAAGTTGTTACCCGTCGAAGAATTTATAAAAGTCGACAGCTGGTTGATTTTGTGAGATAATGTTCGGGTATCGGGGGGGAAATATGCTGACGAGGAGCGCCGGGCAAGTTGATATTCCACATGGACGACGAACTGGGTTCCGAGTCCTTCCTGCGAGAAACGGCCAAGTGGTGCTTCGCAAAATTGACATTGTTGTGCGTCCGCTTGCTGTCGAGGTTTGTCTGCAAAGAACGTCAGACCTGGAGAGAGTACTGGATAAACCAACCCAACCAAATGAATCGGCGAAATTCCAGGATGAATGGCGTAGCCGCGCGCTTAAAGTTGAACAGTCAGAGCAGTCATGTGACGCAGGGTTGAACTTACGATAGCCCCAGCGATTCAACTCTTCTTCGTTGACGATCGCGTACACGCCCTCGTAGTTCTTCGGGTACTCCAACAGCGCGTCACTCTCGTTTCTCACCATCGTCCGCACGATTTTCTGCTGATGGACCTCCTGGCCCCAGTCGTCGTCGAACCAAGGCTGCTTGACAACCTCGTTCTCGAGCGAAACAGCCATCAGGGAGTTGCGAGTCCCGGCGATGTCGAAATCGAATTTGTAGTTGCTAGAACCCGCATAAGCCAAATCTACTGTAAATCACGGCGACTCACATAACATGGTCATGGATGCTTCCCACTGATAAAAAAGTAAGCGAAACGGGAACTAGTGAAACGACGCTATACGAACTGTAGGTGTCGCGGATCTTGGTTCCATACGATGACTCTGCGTCGTCCCACCACGCGCCCTGCAAATAACCGCTGGCAGAAATTCTCACCTCCAGCGTTCCATCGAGCTGGAACGTGTAATCAAAGAGGTAATCATAGTTGCCGACCGTGCTGATCGTGCGGACGACGAGTTCGTAACCTTTAATCGCCTGGGCAACATTCACACCGGTCGTGTCCACACGAAATCAACAGCACTCACACCCATTTCCCCCTTCATATATCCAGTGTGGCGACTCAGCGGCTTGCCGGAATCCCGCTCGAAGACGCAAATGGCGTCGTGCCGCAGCATTGTTCCAGATGCCGTATGTGTGATTCCGGGAAGGTAAAGCGCGTCGTAAGGGCAATCGTACCCGATTATCAAGGAGCGAGTCGAAGTGCCCATGCCGAACCCGCCGTCCAAGAATACGGTACTCCCTTGGTGAGGGTCGCTGCCGGCTAGAAATGCAATCAGAACGGAACATGCAGGACGGAGACGGACGCAGTACAGTAAACGGCCAATGCTTCCTGAGGGGAGACCTCGTACAGTATACGCTCCCCGCGGAAACGCACATCCCAAAGGCTCATGCCCATGTCCCGCGCGAAGCTCAAATAGAACGACCAGCCCATCCAGCTCACCCACTGGTTGTCCTTGTCAACGCGATATCGCGGCCCGTTGAAGGAGACTTGTCGCGGCCCTGCTCGCTCGTCCAAATCTCTCTTGGCACCCCTTCGCTCACGCCCCGACCAAGTTTCTTCGTCCGCGGCAGGATCATCCGGACGACTGGAACGCTTCAAAGTCCCATTCCTACAAAAGGTCGTTAATAGCTGCCAAAACGAGAGAAACATAAGTGCATACAGATACGCCTCCATAAATTCTTCAGTCGTCGTGAAGACTTGACGGTTGTATACCATGCGAATGAGATACCACTCGGACGGGTCGATCGAAGTGACGTCGACATAGAAATACATATCCAGAGCCTTAACATGCGAGAGGTACGAGTGAGAAATGTTGTAGCGTCTGTTTATAAGAGACTACCTTGAGGTATGACCCGGGCGTGTTCTTTTTCAACTGGAGCCACATTCTGCGGAATGAACCATCGTACGAGAATGGGGTGCTGCCGCCGAATACGAGGTCGGGTTCTAAACCGAGCCCCGGGGGTAACGGCGTCTCGCCGAGCACGACTCCGCCGAGGAGGTCCTGGGTGGCGTTGCGCAGCGGGGCCATAATGCTGAGAAAGAATTTCAGAGTGTGTGTCCCATTCTGAGCCCAGAGGCGCGCGGTATAGGGAACATCCGGGCTAGTGTATATGTGTCTATAAAATGGGGTCAGCGATGAAATATCGCACGGAAAGATACGGACTTGAGAGGCCGAAGTTCTAAGGGAGCGGCGCTAAGTGTTAGCGCGGAAATTGGGCTCGGAAGAGGTCCCAGCAGATATTGGCTTATAGACGGCGGCGACGCGCCACCAAGCATCAAGAGGATCTATCAATAATTAGGTCGCGCGAGCTGGGATAGAAAACAATGAGCCGATGGTACCTTGGCGAATCGCTGAGGAGACGCGGCATTTTGATCGAAATATTCAAGAACATCTGCCTTCGGGGGTGGAAAATTCTCTATGAGTGAAATCGAGTTGTCTCTGCCGATGCCAGATAAGCTCAGGACGACGAAGATAAATAAATACGACTCACAGGTCCGTTGCCGCATTCCCAGTGGTAAGATTGAATCCATTCCCGTTCGAGTCCTTGTACACCCAGAGCCAATCCCGGATAGCGACGGCCTCCTGGACGTCAAAATTCTTCCACACGTTCTGGTGCGGCGCGGTGATGGGAATCGGAGACGTGTCCGCACACAACCCCGGGAGCGAATCCCCAGATCCATAGCCATTGAGACGGGTATTCAAAGATAGGCGCGATCTAGGCGAGAAGAGCAGAAACGCAGCAGCTGAGGTCAAGACCCCGAATATCGCAAGTCGACGCGTCTTGGATCTTGAACGCGGCCCATCGGGCGTGAACGCTGGGGTAGGATCCTCTTTCGTGGGTAGCACCGACATGGTCGAGTGACAAAACGCAGCGGTATCGCACGCTGCTATCTTCTATCTGTTGTGTTATCCGAGCCATGGTCAGAAGTCGCGGCCTTATCCGCCAGACCACTCGGTTAAGTTAGGATTCGGCAAGATTCGGCCGTCGGGTAATACCTTCGTCCATGCATTTAATATTCATCTACGTAAATACTTGAGCAGAAAGGAGGACAAATATCGTATAATGGTCATAAGAAGTCGTGCAGGGGCAGAACACTTTTTGAGACGGCTGGAACAAAATAATTTACAGGAATCGTCTGTAGAGACAAGCCGCAATGACTCGGAGCCCGGGCCTAGTGTACCGACATTATATGTCTGACTCCGATTTTAGAGACCCGGATCTTGCCCGTATCCGTAATGCGCAGGGATACAAATCTTTCCCGCAGCGAAAACATGTGGAGAGCAGGTCATTAGTAGGTCAAGAGGCCTAAAGCATTTCTAAAACCTAAGGCCTAAAGGCTCGGCGTCTTCTCGATCGAACGAGGGGATGTACTGGCTGGATTCATGATGATAAGCGCTCTGGGAAAAAGTTATGGTCGCACATACAGCCTGGTACAGAACCCGTCCCATTGATTTACACCCGATATGAAATACATCCAGTTGGCGTCTATGGCAAGCCGCGTCTATGATTCTATGACGGCCGCAGCCGTGCGATCACGAACTTCCTTCAGAAATTTGGCCAGCTCTGTCCCCCCGGTTCCCTTCAGCGGGGCTTCAGCGTCCTCGGAAGCAGCAACAGCAGCCGCCTCGCGCTCTATCGAGGCCTTCGTCGCTGCCGCATGCCGCGCGGGCTGGATGATATAAGACGTCACGATCGTGATATGGTAATCCCTGAACCGCTTGAGCGCGCCCACCGCCGCGTTGTACGCGCCCAGCAGCTTTGGGTCGGCGCGGCCGACCACGAGCTCGCGCAGCGGCCGCGGGTTCGCCGCAAGGTGGTTGAGGAAGTTGCGGTGGTGCCGCGGCATGTACAGCTGCATGCGCACCAGGAACGCGGACTTTTTCGTCTGCGCGGACGAGGAGCCCGTGAGCGCGGCGGAGTGAGAGAACTCGTCCACGCCGAGGAACATGTCGAGCGCGTGGATGAGGGAGCTTTGGCCTGCGCTCGGGCCGGAGAGCTCTGACGGGTAGTCGAAGGACGGGTCGGAGTCGAGGCCCTCGAACTCCCACCGGCGCTTGTTGGGGTCTGAGTCTGCCCCGCGGAACCAGGGGCGGATGTCCTTGTAGAATGCGGTAGGATCGCAACCGTCGCGGACGGTAGCGATGAGGGCCCGCAGATCGTCGATGACCGTTGCCAGTCTGTCTAAAAATGTAGTGATACGGCGCATGGCCAGGTCATCTCCCACAAAGGCTTCATCCATGGTCGATCGCATGAGCTCGAGGGCTTCGACGCCTCGCAGCTCCATACGCGCGGAGGTGAGGTAAAATTCCTGCTCGTCGTTCGTCCCCGTAAATAATGTCCGGCTCTGGAGATTATCGAGATCGGGAGTTGCTTTATTTGACGGCGTCTTCAGCGTCCAATTGTACAAGACGGTGTCGGAATACGTCAGGACAGGCGGCAACTGGAGCTGCGTGCATATTTGGAAGAGGGGGACGGTGATCGGCGATGGAACGACCACCGGAACATCCGGAGGCAGGGAGTGGATGTAGAAGTGCATCGTCCATGCAAGCACGAGATGCGCTCGTCGCAGGGCGGTCTCTGACCTGATCAGACCCGATATCGGGAGAACCGGGAGCTAAGTAAAGATGTGAGCTCCGATATAGATACGAAGGCAGAGGCGTACCTGTCTGACACGCTTTCTCCACGATTCCGATCGGGCCATTTCGGCCTGGGTGATTCCTGGTTTATCGCCCAGCTGTATGCTTTCCGCGATAGCAGCATCGAGAACAAGCTCCCAAGCTTCCCAATCTAAAGCAAGACGCGACGGGGGAGCTTGTGGAGGCATGAAACCCGTCCGGTTGTCTACGTCAAAATCATGAGCAGCGAGGGTCGATGTGTCGTAAACGCTCTCTGAAGATCCGAGAATCCCATCGAGACGAGAAAGGGCGAGAAAATGGTCGGGGGGGATGGAGTCCATGGGAGCCACAGCAGAGAGAAGAAAGAGTTGTTAAGCAACAAGTGTAGTCAGCCTCGGCCTAAGTGAAGGTCCCTATGGCGCAATGATGAGGATTGCAAAAAAACAGGAGGTTTGTCATCTCTCTCGGATACAGGGCCGGAGATCCGTTCATTTCCGAAGTGGCTGTGGGGTGGCTGTACACCTCTCGCTTCTCTCCGGCACCAGTCAACACAAAGAATGGGCACGGCAATCGTTCTGTGTATGTCGAAATCAATGCTGGAAGAACTTGGCTTTCAAGAAAACGCTTCACCATTATTTCCCCCGTCGTTCGCAAGAGGTTCGGGCATATCCGAGCCTCATGGCTGTACCGGCGTTCTGAATGGAGACTTTGAGGTCCTTCCGGCGGGAAGAAATAGCATCGGCGCATATCGGCGCCTCCGCAGAGCTGTAGAAGAGGCGGTGTATGCGATAGTAAGAAAGGTCATTTTGGTGTCAACTTCAGCACCGTCAGATTGAGCAAGACAAAATACATCACATAGCTGTAGAAAATAGTTGTCCGTGTAATCTGGAACGAGCAGAACAAAGATCGAAGGAGCAAAGCAGCCGTGGAATTATAAAAATCCCCGCGCGTATCTTCACCAGACTGAGCAGAACAAAGATCGAAGAAACAAAGCAGCCGAGTGGAATTGTGAACATCCCAGCACGTATCTTCACCAGATTGAGCAGCACAAAGATCGAAGCAGCCGAGTGGAATGATGTAATAAATCCTCGAGTATGATCTTGGCTAAATCAAGCGGAATAAGATCGAGGAGACAAAGCAGCCGAACCTGAAGGGCGAAAGCGCTGTATACTTGTTGTACCCAGTGGAAGACAAACGCGAACTTGTATCGTGCTTCGCCAGCTTGAGAAAGCACAGAGTCGTAGAGAAATGACTAGCTGTCCCGAATTGGTTCCGAATACGATCGGAGTGGAATTATGAAAATCCCCGCGCCAGACTGAGCAGAACAAGATCGAGGAAACAAAGCAGTTGAGTGGAATTATGAACATCCCAGCGCGTATCTTCATCAGATTGAGCAGAACAAAGATCGAGGAGACAAGGCAGCCGAGTGGAATGATGTAAATATGATCTTGGCCAAATTGAGCGGAATAAGATCGAGGAGACAAAGCAGCCGAACTTGAGGCCTTAAGGACGAGAACGCTGTATACTTGTTGTATCACTGGAAGACAAACGCGAACTTGTATTAGAATGGTGCTTCGCCAGATTGAGAAAGCACAGAGTCGTAGAGAATAGTTGCCCCGAATTGGTTCCGAATACGATCAGAGTGGAATTATGAAAAATCCCCGCACGTATCTTCACCAGATGAGATTGAGCAGACAAAGCAGCCGAGCCTCCAGGGTCCCAAGTCGCTGATCTCGATCTGAACGGCAGTTCTAACGATCGCACAGATTGCCTCCGTGCGAACTCGAGATTGCTCCCATCAAGGCAAGTCGGTGCAGTGCAAGCAAGAACATGAATACCCTCAACAGCAACGAACAAGGGATGGATGTACGCCACAGCTAGAATCTATCCGTCATGCGCTGTAAAGCCGTGTAGGGCGCCTATGGAATGGAATGGAAGACTTGAGCATCATCAAGCCACTGACGCCGAATTAATTTCAGGGCGATGAAGCAACCCAGTTAAAAATTAAGCTGCGGGGGTCAGTGGGCCTTTCAAGATTCTGGATTGGGTGCGCGTGGAAAGCGATCTGGAAGGAAGGAGGCGCAAACAAAAGGACCCTTCCCGATTAGGATTGTGATCATCGTCACGCCGTCACGCTCGCCTTTTGTCTTTCACCGCCGCGTATTGTCTCTCCCCAGCGGGGATAGTGGATCTGTACACGCAGAAAGGAAGACCCATGTCTCACAACACAAAGGCTGCCAGCTCTCGGGCGTTGGAACAAAAGACGTGGAGGCGCCCTGCGCCTGACGTGAACTGGTTTTTTGTTCTCCACCTCGATCAAATTTCGGCAATGGATTGCCCAACAAAGACAGCAGCGTATTGCTGTTTACTATATAATCTATCGGACAAAAGCCTTCAGATATTGTCCCTCGTCGATCCTCTCACATCAATATACGAGTCACTTCCCCTTCCAGGACAACAATGGCCTACTACACCCAGCCTGCCGCCGCTAACTATCACACTCCTCCCGCTCACTCTGTCCGTCAACGGGGCTACCGCATCTGTGATCAATGCGGCGTTGCCGAGTCCCCGTCTGTATCGAGATTCAGATTATGTGGTGGCTGCGTACGTCTCTTCGCTCTCTCTGACACAGGCCCACTCTAACATGACTCCTCCCGCCGCTTAGATGACCACTCAATATTGCGTGAGTATATTCTTTGACTCGCCCATCCTGAATGGCCAACTCAATGTATTCTACAGTCTCCTGATTGCCAGAAGGTTCACTGGCCGGCACACAAAGCCATCTGCCAGCACACCGCGAACCAGGTGTCGGCTGTGAAGCAGCCATCTTCCGGTTATGGTGGCGAGAATGTCGCGAAGAGCCTGCGCAAATTCACTTCTGCGCACGCCGCGCTACTCGGGTGGGCCGGCTTCCAGGCACTTCAGCTGAAGCGCATCCCCGCCAACGTCCGTCAAAACGCGCTCCTCGTCGAGCTGACTCCCACTGGCCACGCCGAGTCGCACCGCCGGTCAGCCTTATTTTGTTCTTTGTCTCAGATCGCGAGCTCACGGATCAAATATAGATTCTCGATCGCGGCGACTCATGTTGTTCCGAGAACATATATCTGTGATCCTCTTGTCATTGCCGATATCCAGCGACGCGAGGAACGGTGTCGACACAACGGTGGAATCGGGACCGCTGTGATCATCATCCAGTGCGGAGGCATCAGCCAAGTCATGCCCGTCGAGGTCGACCCCCCATCCAAAATCTCCTGGGACTCTCGGGACGACTGGGCGCACGTCCTGCACCACTTTGTCGAGTCAGGGCGGACAGACTTCAAGCCGATATCGACCACATCGCGAGGGTGAGGCGCCTCCATCATCTATCTCTGATCGAATATTGACGTGCGGCTTTCTTTCCTAGCGTCTACTATGGATGATCGCATTCCTCCTGCACCTGATTTCGCTTTCCCGCATTCGTCGGCTAGATACGCATTTTCGCCGCACACGCTCTCGCCTCATTTCGAAAACCGCAATCGCATCCTGGGGATCCTGTATTAATTACTGTATCATCACGCATTCATTCGCACTCATCGGGCCATTATATTTATCGCTCACTTCGACTTGCCCAGCTCATACCCCATTCACTGTCGCACTGCCTACTGCTTTGATATATCATTCCGCGCTTTTGCAATGTTGCCTAGTACATCTTCCAATAATTGCATCCTTGACCCGTCTTCTATTGCTTGAGCTCTTGATATCGGACGCGGTTTCAAGTTCAATCTGCTTGATTGACGCTCTTACCGAGTTCCTCAAGCTGTCCAACAGCAACGAGGGCGATGCTTTCTGGTGCCTGACGATCTTGAATTGGTCCTGACCTGAGATCCAACTGAGATCTGTTTTTTTTTTTGCGAGTCGAAAGAATCTTGACAGCTTTAATCGTTACGTAAATCGTACAGCTTACATGATGCACAGCATCTTCACCCTCTTCTGGTATCTTCTACTCCACTCAGCTTAGAGCTCAGGCCTGGCCAATACACGAACCTCAATGGCATATCTCGCCACGCAACGGAGACCCGGTACTTCAGCGCCAGGCGATGGCTCCCGAACAGTCACGATAACCGATGCGTCACCACATGAGGATGACGGATCGTCGAACAACCCCGACGAGCCTGTCGGCGCCTTGCACCTGCGTGGCGGGCCTCGGCGGACACGGCAGCGGGTGGCCTGGGACGAGGATGTCGTGGACAACGAAGGTTGTGGGAGAAAGTCGTCCAAAAGTACGTTATGACTCGATTCGGGCTCTCTCATGTTTCCTCATTCCGCCCTCGCCTTGCAGTATGCTGCATCTACCACAAACCCAAGGACTTTGACGAGTCTTCGGACGAGGATTCCTCGGATTCGGACTCGGACTCGTCGTACGATGAGCGGAGTCGTGCGCGGCGCAATCACCAGCACCAGCACCATCACCCCCACCCGCATCCCGACCCCCCCGCCGATGGCGCTGCCGCTGCGCAGAGAGACCCGCAGGCATCTGGGATCACGCAGTTGGAGGAGCCGTCACAACCCAACGCATATGAGATTGTGCCGTCCGGGAAGAAAGGCAAAGGCAAGCGGAAGTCCGGTAAGCTACAGTACCTTCGCGCACGGTCGATTTTCCTGCTGATGCCGTATCGTACAGGATGATGGGTCTCCCCGCTCGGTTTTCGCCTTTGGGACTTGTTATTTATTCGCACTTGTACTCTCGCGCCCTCGACCAATTCTTAATGGAATTAATATACGCAGCCCTCGTTCCGCATCGAAGTACTGTGTCGGAAAATGCGCAGAGCGATTCGAGACGGGCACCCACGCACTTGAGATGTCGAGATTTTTGCGAGGCATTGTCTCGCTGTCGTGGCTATCTGCTTGAATCGTCGCTCTAGCCCCTTTGCTCTCCAAGTCATCGCAGACGATCCGAATACCGAGCTTCCGTCATGTGCACTAGGCTTTTGAGCTACAGCACAGGAGGCGAGGTGCTGGATTCTCCTCAACTCGGCGAATGTGAAGGCTTGCACTGGCGTCGAGAACATATCGGTGTGCAATCAATCGAGCACCGCCCTTCGCTGCTTCTGCTCAAGTCCAGTGGCATGCTGCTGCAGCCTGCGATCATCATGGTCTGTTGCCAGGCGGACTGAGTTGGCCGCGTTCGAGGGAATAAACCCCAGGCATGCTTGGGCCCTCTACAAAATGTACCAGCCAGGTAAGTGAACTAGTTGCATGCTCGCTATACTTTCTCCAGCGGAAGGTTGGCGGAAGACTGTCCGGGCGATGGAATTCAGTATGTGTGTTTTTTTAAGTCAGTGATAGATATTGGTGAATACAAGTGAGAAAATTATGCTCCTACTAGAAGTATCTGAACCTTTTCTTATGGCTGAGGGTTTCCTTGTGAGAAAGTTTCCAGTTTTATTAAAAACGGAGAAAGCTCCGAAACTCCGACGAAAACGCGCCAGGTCACATTCAGGTGTCGACGTGACGCGTGACAGTCCTCATCCTCTTCCTTCCTTGAAGCTTGAATCCTCGCATATCCGTTGCTCGATGCGTGAGGCTCCCCAAACCCCGGTACGGCGCTCCAAGCGAGGCCAACCCATCGCTATCCTTGGCAGCAAACCTTCTGGGCCTTCCGCGGACGAATGGGTCGGTGAAGCCATCCACGAGCGGCCTATGAGTCTGGCGAACCCCGAACTCGATATGCTTCCCGAGAAACTCGTGGCCCGACAAGAACAAGACGCTGACGAGCGCGTGGAATACAAGGCCGTGTTCTACAACGCGTTTCGGAGGAAGGGCGTAACGTTCTGCGTCGGCGACACAGTGGGGGTGGAGACAGAGGCAGTGTATAAACGCGACATCAAACTGAGCATCGCTGTGATTGTCGCGATGTGGGAACTTGTTGCAGAGAATAGGGATGAAGAGGAGGAAGAGGAGGACAAGGAGATGATGGTCCGCATCCACTGGTTTTTACGGCCCACTCAATTAGCCACGATTCGTGCGAAGCGCGATCACCTCGAGGTACGTCCGTTCTCTGGAATCTTCGATTCCACACTCAATCATCCATGCAGAACGAAATATATTACTCGGTCAACTCTAACGACATCTTTCGGTCGACCTCTATCAAGTCGCTGTGCACGGTGTCGGACGAGGTGCCGCGCGCCATACCCGCAAAGTCGACCACCACAGCTGCGGCAAAGCGTTGGGTGTACGCAGCCGACGAGAGGAATAAAATCGGTCCATTCTACTGCCGCGTAGCCGTGGATGCGAAGCGCGGCCTCTATTATGACTTCAACTGGGCTGCACTTCACGAGGAGGCGCGCCGCGAAACAGGTGATCCCTGGGGCTCCGGATACCAATGGAATATCAACCCGGTAGAAAAGCGGAAGGGCATGCCACCGCGCAAGAAACAAAAGATCGATGCGCCGAAGCGCGGTGCACCCAAGCGCGCCAAACGCGTCACCATCAAACCCGAGCCGACGGAGGAACCAGAGGAAGCGGAGCAGGGGAATATTAGCAGTTCAGACGACGACGATGACAAAGACGACGATCATCTACCGACACTCGAGGCAGAGGACAGCGATTCTACGGACGACGGCGATTCCGAAGAAGCGTACAGCGACATCGACGAACCCAAAACACCATCCAAGCGGAAGCGCGGGCGCAACGCGCACCCCACACCGCACTCCAAAGCCGCCCTTGCACGGCGCTCCGGAGGCTCGCCTCGCAAGCGCGCGAAACTCGCCGTGCGGTCGACAAACGCCGGCCTGGGGTACGATGAGCTGGCGCATCTCCCGCAGGACCCGTGGCTCCGCGCGATGCACGTTCTGCATGTGGGGAGCAGACCGGATGCGCTGCCCTGCCGCGAGGACGAGTTTGACCGTGTCTTGGGCTCCGTGAGCGACCTTCTGGAGGAGGGGAGCGGCGGCTGCGTTTGTGAGTCTCTCATCCGAAGAGAAAGAACGCGCAGACTGACGTGGGGTTCTCAGATATCTCCGGCGTCCCGGGAACGGGCAAAACGGCGACGGTGCATGCCGTCGTGAGGGAGCTCAAACGGATGGCGGAGTGCAATGTGCGTTCAATTCTCCGACTTCGTGGCTTAGATTAACGGACACCAGGAAACGAACCCATTTACATACGTCGAGATCAATGGCCTGCGGATACCAGAGCCCACGGCTGCGTACAGCCTGCTGTGGGAGGCGGTCTCCGGGCATGATGCCGCCAAGGAGGGACATCTTCGCATTGGGGCCAAGGAGAGCTTGAGGGCGCTCACGACGCACTTTAGCGGCGGGGGCGGACGTGGGCCGGGCGGGCATGCCTGGTAAGGGATTGTGTCGTCCTTGCACATCCAGCACTGATTTTTTCTATAATAGCGTAGTCCTGATGGACGAGCTCGACCAGCTCATGACCGCCAAGCAGGACGTCGTGTACAACTTCTTCAATTGGCCTACCCTCGCGGGGAGCAAGCTCGTGGTGCTCGCTGTGGCTAATACTATGGATCTGCCCGAACGCGCAATGACCGGGCGCGTGCGCAGTCGGCTAGGTACGTTTTCCTTCAAGTCCACCTCCCCTTTGCTCATCCACGCGTAGGGATGACGCGGATCAACTTCCAGCCGTACACAGCGCAGCAGCTGCAGGCGATCGTCGAAGCGCGCATTGCGAGTGCACGGGAGGGGCAGCCTGCCGACGCGCAGGTCGTGCTGGATTCCGACGCCATCCGGCTCACTTCCAAGAAGGTCAGCAGCATCAGCGGCGACGCGCGACGCATCCTCGACATTTGTCGGTTCGTCCTTCTCTTCTTCTCTACGCGCATGCGCTGACGCGTTGTTTAGGCGTGCGGTAGAGCTGGCGCACGAGGACCGGAGGATGGCGGTGATCAGGGACGTGAACGAGGTGACGAAGCAGATGCAGAACAGCCCGACGGCGGCGTACCTCCGAGAATGCAGCTTCCACGAGCGCATGCTGCTCGTCGCGCTCGTCAAGTGCATCAAGCGCGAGGGCGTCGACGAGATCAAGTGGGGCGAGGTTCGTCGGCGCGCATCTGAATTCGTTGTGATCTTGTGCTGAAGGCATTGCGTTGCAGGTGGTGCATCAGCACGCGACTTACGTCAAGGTCCTGGAGGACCCGAATGTGCGCGAGCTGAGGATGCCGACGCCGAATGAGCTGGGGATGGTGCTCGATTCGTTGGTTGCTGCGCGCGCACTGCTGGTGGAGGGCGGTGCGGCTGCCCTGCGGAAGGCGGAGGCGGACAGGAAGGTGGTTTTGAATCTAGAGCAGGGCGAGGTGGAGCGGGTGCTGGGCGATGTCGGGGACGACAGATGGAGGAATATCTTGACGGGTTAGCTAGCACTCTTGTAATCTATTGTATCATTCGCGCGGCGAGATTGAAGGCTGTCCCTCTAATTAACCTTGCTCTTGCTGAGTGGGGAAAGTTACAAGCAAGAAGATAGTTCCAGATGAATCAATGGTGTTAGTACACATGATTGCTACATAAGTATTGGCCAAAAAAACAGAATTATTAAACAAGTTTCGCCACAAGCTTCCTCTTCGACACATCCACCACCCCCTCCCCATGCTTGCCCGCCCGCTGCTTCCCAATCTCCGCGTCGTGCTGCTTCTTAATCCGGCGAATCAGAACCAACATGTAGAACCCCGTGAGTCCACCACAGATCCCAGCCACGGCCGACGTGACGACGATCGTCGACTTGCTAGATTTCGAGAGCGTCGCGCTCTGCGTGCCCAGCACGCTGGCGAGCGTCGAAAGGACACCGGCGAGGGAGTTGAGGAAGCCCGGCCTGGGTGCTCCGTGAGAATGAATACCAGGCGGCGACGCGAGGACGTACATGAAAATGCGGTTCACGAGCCAGATGTAATTGGCTTGCCAGCGGTACCACAGCCAAAGCATGCCGGCTGCGCCGATTCCTGTACACACCCAGGCGATGACATATCTAGGTCCCAATCAATATGTGATATAAGAACAGGCAGAATTACACACAAAGACAGGTGCTTGATGACATTGACGGCGGTGACGCCGACGGCGCCCAGTTCGTTGTTTGTCTGAAGGTTGGTAAACGTCCCGGGGAAGAGGACGAATCCAGCGAGGAGGATCCAGGTGAAGAAGTTAGCGAGGATGTTGTACATTGGCTGGCAGACCGTAAGTGCTCCTCGCAAGAAAAGAGAAAAGCTGGCGTACCGGAATTCCGTCGAGAGCGAGCAGCATGTTGACGTATTTCGTGTCCATCTGGCTCACACTGGGCTGGAGGGGGGGTCGTTGAGCTGTCATTGATGAACGCGGCGCCTCGGTCGGTTTCTCTTGGCGGCGCGATTCGGGGGCGGTGGCTGAAGGTCCATTCAAGCCAGTAGAAGGACGAGCAGTTGTAGATGCCCGCGGAACCTCAAGTGGCTTCTCTTCCCGACGCAATTCGGGTGAGGGTGGGAGTGGTGCCGTTCGA
This sequence comes from Mycena epipterygia, assembly GCA_029281465.1. Classification (NCBI taxonomy): domain Eukaryota; kingdom Fungi; phylum Basidiomycota; class Agaricomycetes; order Agaricales; family Mycenaceae; genus Mycena; species Mycena epipterygia. The sequence goes on along the minus strand of JARJCQ010000042.1, from coordinate 803,783 downwards.
TTAGACCGATTAGACCGATTAGACCCGGTAGAGGGGCGTGGTGGTCGGGATTCCTGAATAGATGGAGGGGGGTTATCATCGGCTCGGGAAGTCGGTGGTTTATTGGGGACAATCGTAGGAGTTGCAGAAAGTTTGGCGCTTCGTCGGGGGTCAGATTGTGGTGGTGGTGCAGGTGTTTCCCGCGCGGAAGAAGTAGTTAAAGGAATGGATGGGGGCGGCGTGGGAGAGCCTGTGGCCACATCTGTGGCCATCTCTCCGCGGTCGCCCCGCTGACCGAGGTTGGCTACCTCTCGGGTGCCTCGGCGCTGAGGGACCCCTTCCGGGCGGCGGCGGACTGTCTCGTCCGCCGCCACGGCCGGTACAACGGCGGGAATGGGGTCAATCTCGGGTTTGCCGGAACCTGGAGGTGCAAAGGAATGTGTGGGCTGGCGCCGAGGACCGTTGGTGGTCTGTCGGGGCTCAAAGCCCTGCCCAACCGCCTGCGAAGGGCGTAGAGTGTTATTGCGAGTGGGGGATTCATGCCGGGTAGGAGCGGAAGCAATTTCAGCTTCGGTGTCGCTGGCGGTACCCAGCGCGATGACGGAATGGGTTGGCGTATCCGTCAGTGGCCCACTGTCCATCGACACGAAAGACTGTGTAGCCGAGGAAGTCTCGGCATACGATAATCTCTGGCCATCGCTCTTGGAATTCATCGACTGCTGGGTAACTGAGCGCAAAGTATGGCGGAGAGCGAAGACAGAGTGGCCTCGTCCAGGATCGCTTCGTCGCCGACTGGCTACCTTGTCGGGTACCAGCCGTTCCGAGTCGGAGAGTACACGCCCCGGATCGGAGAGCCTGCGGGCATGTCGTGTCGTGGGTGGACCAGTTGAAAACAAGTCTTCTGGGTCGTTCATGGAGTGTTACGAAGGTGTCGCGAAAGAAAGAAAAAACGGAAAGAAGGAGAACGGAACACAGAGAGATATGCTTTAACGGAAAGAATTGGCCGAAATAACTGCGCTGCCGGATCAGGAAACAGTGCAGCATGCTCAATGGCTGTGCACCACTATTTGGGTGTGGAGGAGTCCACTGTCCATGGACAAAGTGCCTGTTTACTTTTCCTGCGCCCCTAAGCGGGACCGGCCGTGTAATCCTACCTACCTACCTTTCCTTCCAACTGCAAGAATGAATCCAATGCCTACCCCAATGCCAAAGTTCTCCAATGATGCGAATCGCGGGTGGTTTACCAGGTGTTGACTCGGAACCGGCCACGGGTAAAATTCGATTCGTTTCAACTGACTTTTGAATTGTGTAGTCTTTCCGTGTTCCGGTAAAAGGGGATGATATATATTTTGGAGAAGAGAAAACTTGTGAACGTAGCGCTCGGCTTATAGCCGGCCAAACGAACGCACTGCAGGTCCGTGTGGGTACAGTGTACTCTCACTTGCGCCTTTCGAACGACCAGGGGTATTACAAGAGGCCCCTACCCGCCCTCCTGCTATGTCGTCGTAAACAATTTGGATTGAGGGAGGTAAGACGCGGCGGATTCAGCAGTGGGTTTGAGGAACTGTTAAAGATCCACTTAAACTCCAAGGAAACAAGGCCGTTGACACTGGAAGATATATATTTGAGGATGGTGCTACAAGCCTACAGGCGAGTCGAGGCAGGTGCACGCTTGCACGCCGCACGCCAGTCACGCCGTTACACGGCGAAATCACAAGGCTCCTTCCAACTGCATTGTGCTCGGGGCTGATTTTTCATGTTCACCATTGTGCCTAGTCCAACATACTCTAGATTTCTCGAATCCTCTTCGATGCGTTGCGCTCAATAGATCCAAGATTCTCAGAATTCCCACAGCTTGGTTTAAAATTAAGTGGGCCAATTTAGACTTGGAATTGATTTGGAAGTGTTAGGAAAGCTTGTGCTGGAACCAGACGGTAGGTGGGTATTCCGGCGCGGTCCCGGTTAAGAAATAGTGGTCTTTTTGTGCCAGCTCATTCTCGGGGAACTTGTAGACCCTAGAAGGGATACATGAGGGTATGTATGTGTGCGCAATTAATCGGTGAAAGAAGCTGGCAATCCCTCGCTGGCAGCGACTATATCTCGCAACCTCAGGCGGAAACCGTTTCTGCTTCAGCCAGCACCCCAAACGCCCACCGGATCGCGCCAGGAAGAAAACCGACCGACGCGCCACGTTCATCAATGACGGCTCCTACTAAACGACCCCCGCCCCAGCGAAGCATAAGCCAGATGGACACGAAGTACGTCAACATGTTGCTCGCTGTCGACGGAATTCCGGCAAGCCAACTCTATCTATTTTTCGAGGAGTACTCACAGCCTGCCAGCCAGTGTACAACATCCTCGCCAGCTTCTTCACGTGGATCCTCCTCGCCGGCTTCGTCCTTTTCCCCGGGACGTTCACCAACCTCCAGACGAACAACGAATTGAGCGCCATCGGCGTCACCGCCGTCAATGTCATCAAGCACCTCTCTTTGTGAGTGATTCTGGTCGTTCTTATACCAAACGTTAATTAATTGGGACCCAGATATGTCATCACCTGGGTGTGCACGGGAATCGGCGCAGCCGGCATGCTCTGGCTGTGGTACCGCTGGCAAGCTAATTACATCTGGCTCGTGAACCGCATCTTCATGTACGTCGTCGCGTCCCCGCCTCTTATTCATTCTCACGGAGCACCCAGGCCGGGCTTCCTCAACTCCCTCGCGGGCGTACTCTCGATGCTCGCCAGCGTGCTGGGTACGCAGAGCGCGTCGCTCTCGATCTCTAGCAAGTCGACGATCATCGTTACGTCTGTCGTGGCCGGGATCTGCGGCGGGCTCACGGCGTTCTACATATTTGTCCTGATTCGGCGCATTAAGAAACAGCATGACGCGGAGATTGGGAAGCAGCGGGCCGGCAAGCATGGGGAGGGAGTGGTGGATGTGTCGAAGAGAAAGCTTGCGGCGACATTCGTTTAATGGACTGTTTATTGGGGCTAGTATATATGTAGCCATTATATGCACTAACACCACTGATGGAAATACCTTGCTTGTAGCTTTCCCTGGTGGCAATATTAAATTTCAATTTTGTAGCCCGAGGCACGCCTCGAAAGGATACATTAATATTGGGTATGTGGGTATGTTCCGCTATTGATTGGTGAATATACACGCTCGCTGCCAAAATTTATCTCCGCAGTGTCAGGCGAAAGCTGAACGTTTTTTCCAGTGCCTGCAGTTTTCCCTCCAGGCTATGGACCTCTGCTCCCATATCGTCGAGCATTCGCTGCAGGCCGTCAACCCGTTTTGTCAGGCCATCGAAATTAATTTCCAGGCTGTCCACCCGGGTGTTTAGGCTTTCGGTGCTGAGGGTGGGGTTAAATGAACAGTCGGGAGTGGAGAAGATATAAAACTCACATTTTCTCAGGCCGTACTACGCCGATCTCTGTCCCCAGGCTGGATATTATCTGGTGAGGGATGCAAAATCGAATGAGATTCAGAGCACACCTTGAAAAGTGGTCCTTTTCATCGTCTCGGTGAACTCGTACAGGAGATCCCTCCAAATCCGGGTGGATTTCAGCTATGGTCTCGAGCATGAGAGTCCCTGGGCTAACAAGAAAGTCAGAAAAATGGCCATATAAATCAGTTGGATATCCTGCAGGGGGGCGTACCGACTTGGAGGAATCACAAACTCAGGAGCGGCATAACACAGTGGCGTTGCGAGTACGGCGGGTATTTCCCTTGCTTGCGTCTGCGTCTGCGTCATGGCTAGCTTTCGCAGGGACAGTATGGATGGAAGAACGAGCCGGGGGCGCTGCGGAATGAAGGGTGAAGAAAAGGCCGTATTGTCTCAGGGCGCCCAGGGGTGACCGGATTGGGAAGTACAAATACCAAATCGGGCACAATGCTGACAAGGTCGAACTACGGGAGCAATTATTCTCGAGGCCAGATGTGCATCTGCTTGTTTTAAGTTTCCTTCAGAGAATTAACGTACGACTATCCCTTCTATAGCCAATGAGATCGCGGATCCGTCCAGTTGACCGATCAATGATTGGTGACCCCTCGTCGAGAATTGAGATCCGCATTTTCTGACTCGAATGTGAGGCCCGTAGGTACGAGATAGAAATGGTCTACCCATCACCCGAACCCGTGGCTTTTTGTTTGTAGATTATTTTGGGACTGGTCGAGCTTGTCAAGCAAATGCATGACATGTGCTATCGAGTGGTATCAACCCTGATTGAGACGTAGATTTATAGCAGAGCAATTAAAATCCTGAGGGAGCCCTAACACAGGAAGCTTGAACTCGAAGTCGTGGTTTTGGTTTGTATTCCAGGCTAGAAAGACGCAAAAGGAGCAGGTGAGTTCCCAAACAAATTGAAAGCAGGCGCGATAATTCCAAGCCTAGAAAGCATATAGCGCGTACGCGGAGTCTCATGAAGATTAGTGCGCTCCAGCAACCGCCCAGTGCGGGTGTAGGAAACCCAAATTTTGTGCTCCTGAAGGTAAATTGGAGGCCCGGTGGATCGATGAATATTTCACGCTTCTAGTGGATCATTGCATTGTCTGGTCTGAGTCTCTGGCTTCCCAGTGATGGCAACCAGTTCGAAGCTCAATCCAAGAGGGTCCGAAGAAACAATGTCAAATGATTATACGGACATGAGAAATCTGGAAATGTACGCTAGCGGCTAAACTCTCAACATCCACATCTTCTCAGCTAGTTCAACACCAGCGGCGAATTCGATTTGTAATAAACCCAGGGCCTTTATGCGAGGGAATGAATGATTGACGACGGAGGTAAAGTCAGCGTTGGTCCAGTTGTCCATCGTCGACCTCAAAAACCTAACGAATTTGAGGTTGGGGAAGTCGGATTCGGAGAAAAAATCGTCCAAGGTCGTCCAGGAAACGGAGGGGAAAAGTCTGTGATCGTGGAAGGTGAAACACACGCTTTCTAGTACGGGCGACGTAATACGCCGGACGAGGGGCACCAGCGATAGTTCCAGAGGGTAGGGTACTCTAAAAGAAATTGGGGCATGTTCGAAGTGCAATGTGCGTAGATTTCTGAAATTGCGCAAGTCGAGGATCTCCGTGATGTGAACCGTACCGCGGGAGCTGAGAGTGAGGTGTTCTAGTGTACCACACAGATTCTGTAAATATTGGACCAGAGGCGAGGTATTCTCCGAATTCATGCTGCACGGAAAGTGCAGTTCAAGACACGTTATATGGCATGAGTCCGTCCAGTTGAGCCAGTCTATTATGGGTATCATTGCAGGGGCACGGAGGGACAGAACAGAGAGAGGTGGAGGTCGTAAAAGGGATTCGTTAGGCTGAATCCAAGAGGGCGGCATATATGGAGAGTCGAGTGAGCGGTGTCGTTTTTCTGTCAAACGCGGAAGAATGGAAAGCCGCCGTAGAGAGAGTCGATCAAGGGAGGGGAAAGCACAAATTATCAGCAACGCGTGGTCGAAGTCGCCTAAATCTGCGCAATCGATCTCCAATTCCACCACGGACCCCAAGCTTGCCATGAACCCGCGTCTTGGAGCCGCTCCGTGCACCGCCCAGGAAGAACCAGAGAGTCTGAGACTCTCAACTCCAACTAGAAGCTTCAGCTCCTCCTTGATATCGTCAAAGGCGCGGTAGCAATGTCCGTTGTTTTCCATCGTCAACTGCCGCACATGGGGCAAAATTGTGCAGTAAGGCGACCGGAGCAATTTACCGAAATCGGCGGCATTTCGATAATGGAGGAGAAGTAGGCAGTCCCTGAAGAAATGCGATCTACTGCGATGCGTCCAACTTCGGCAAACCAAAGAGCATGCAGCGAAATTACTTCTGAGCTTTTTACTCTCTGGAATGCGACCAAGTCGATTATGTGGTCCGTTAACTCCTGAGGGAAAGTGCAGACGTTATCGACGGATGAAGACCCAGTAACGGACGGAAGGTCGCTAGCAGGCAATTCATCCTTCATGGTGGTTCGAGTCGAAAGGCATAGATTACATAATCTCCTGCAAACCGGTTAACCCCCGCCAGCAAGATGTCGGTCGAAATTCTCATCCTCGGAGCTGGCTGGACGTCTACTTTCTTGATTCCTCTTTGCGAGGAGTCTAACATAAAATGCGCAGCGACCACCCGATCCGGCTCTGGCTCGACCATCCAGTTTGAATTCCAGCCGAATTCAGAGGATCCTGAGCCATACAAACTTCTTCCGGACGCGAAAACGGTGCTCATCACCTTCCCCCTTACCGTCTCTGGGGCTGCGGAGCGTCTCGTCAGGCTGTATACCTCTACGCGTAGTAGAACTGCCGGAGATCCACCCGCGTTTATCCAATTAGGAACGACGAGCATCTGGGATGTGCGTGTCGTGTCAGTCCATGCGCTGCCGCTAACCTGCGGTGCAGAAGGATCCGGATGCGATGAAATCCCTAGGCAGCACCTTTTATGACCGCCATTCGCCCTTCATACTTACTGGCCGCGCAAACGCCGAGGTCGAGCTCTTAGCCTTGAATCTCGCGCCGACAACGGTCTTGAATCTCGCCGGCTTGTGGGGCGGCCAGCGCGTCGTCCGCAACTGGCTGGGGAGAGTCGCGCCGACCAAAGCGGCGCTGAAGAACAAGGTATGGACGGATCTATATCTCTGCGGCACGTATCGACCGCCGCCCAGAGCAGCATCCACTTGATCCACGGGCTCGATGTAGCCCGAGCCATCCTCGCCGTGCACGCCAACTTCAAAAAGGCCGCCGGACAGCGGTGGATCCTTACGGATGGGCGCGTCTATGATTGGTGGGACCTCGCTTCTGCATGGGACGCGGACCCCGCGCTCTGGGTGCGTGAGCTAATGCGAGAAGAAAATGTCCGGGTGCTCCCCCGGAACACCGATTTACTCGGGAGGGTCCTCGATTCGAGAGATTTCTGGTACGAGTTTGGTTTATCTCCACTCAAGGCCAGGCTGGAGACCAGTAATTAACACGAAATACAATTAATTCAACGTCGCTTTCTCGTTTACATAACGATCTGCCGCAGCCGCATGCAAAGCAATGAGGGACCGACGCAGGCTGTCCGCTGAGATTCAGTATCTATGGTCGCAGCGAGATTGAAAGCTAACCTTATCTGCTGATAATAGTAGTCCCGCAGCTCCCTCGACCGGTGCAGGCGATGTTGCTTGTGCAATAGAGTGAGCAGCATGCAGGTCGCGACCATGGCTAATTTTCGTAATGTCAGGCGACGCCAAGTGCAAATGAACTGCGAACTGACCGCCTACGATCGCGGTGGCCGTCAGCGCACATTGCCACGGCGCGATGCGAACCGGCGTCTCGGGTGGATCCGTACAAGTGCCCTCAGCGCAGTTGAGCTACGCAGCGTCAGACCAGAATACCGCGAGCAATAAAAGAGCATACGGAAGTGCATTCCTGGTCGGCCTGGCAAAGAGAGTGAACCGGCAGGGTGCGCTGGCAAACGAGCTGGGCCGGGTCGCAGTAGAACCTGGGTGACTGGCAATTGTCCCGGCTGACGGTGTTGGCGACCTGCTGCCCGTTGGGCCCGACGTCGATGTACGTCGTGTTGTCGGTGATGCACTGTTCGCCCAGGGTCACATTCGCGTGCCTGAACCAAAAGGTGAGTTGGATATCAAGCTGGGACTGCGGAACACTCACATGCATACGGAGCGCAGACATATCGACCCATTGAAGTTCTGCGTGCTTGCGAGATCGGCCCAGTTCGGCGGCGGGGCGCACTGCTCGTCGCGATTCAGTTCGCACGGACGCCCTGCGGTCACAAGGGGTCGGCACCCGCTTCCTTCGTCTGGGCAGAACATCCCGCGGGGGCAGAGCGGAGGGAGAACCGCGCCATCAGCGAACCCAAACGGGAACTCATCGCGTCGGCATTGTCGTGGTACGCAGGTGGCGTTGCTGATGTCGGATCCGGAGCAAAATGTTTGGTCAGAGCAGTCCGAGACGAATTTCTTCGACGCTGGGTCGAGACGGTTGTTGTTTGACGAGCAGTGGACGCCGCCCGCATCGGCGAAAACCAGAGTCGGGATTGTGAGGGCGAGAGCGAGCAGAATCGTACGCATGAGAGCGGAGAAGGGAAATGATAGTGTCTTCGGACACTATCCATTGCTTTGAAATTGCCAGTTGATTGTCAGCCACAATTTTCCAACATGAAGCTTGAATGGAGTTCATTATTTGTCCTGGTTAATATTCAAAGTCGTTGACATCGACATGCTATCAACGTAAATACTCTCCTGCTCTCCAACTTTACAAGCCCATCGTTGGATGCAAATATTGTTCCGTCGTACATCCTTGCTCAGATTTCCCCCAGCCTTCAAACATACTCCTGTGCGCAGAAGCACAGTTGATCTTGGTTATCGCACAATGTCGACCGCAGAAGCCCGAAATGCAGAAATCTTGGAGTCTCTGGCGGAGATCCGATCGCGTGTTGGGTTGGCGACATCATCACCGGGTGCATCCAGCTCGGCGACTCTCGTGGCAGTTTCAAAGTACAAGCCAGCTTCCGACATCCAGACTTGTTTCGACGACGGCCAGCTTGATTTCGGGGAAAACTACGTCCAGGAGCTGGAGGACAAAGCAAAGGCAGTGAGTTTCGGTGGTGGCATCTCCTTATATGCACATTCATTTGTCGTAGCTTCCCAAGGAGATCAGATGGCACTTCATCGGGACACTACAGTCCAACAAAGCGAAGGTCCTCGCAGGTTAGTCATTGAATAATACCGTACATACCGCTAACAACTTTCGAAACAAGCCATCCCCAACCTCTACTCCATCCAAACGCTCACTTCAACAAAAGCCGCCACCGCATTGAATAAATCTCTTCCGCCTGAGCGATCGAGTCTCCTCAACATCCTCATTCAGATCAACACCTCGGGTGAAGACTCAAAGTCGGGCTTGAGTCCGCTGGACTCATCCTCCTCTGTTGCGGAAGCGGAGGTTGTCCAGCTCGCGCGGCATATCATCACGACCTGCCCGAAACTGCGGCTGCAGGGCCTCATGACGATCGGCGCGCTGGAGCAGTCGCTGCACGCCGGCGACGAAAACGCGGACTTTGAGCGCCTGAAGAGCACCAGGGACGTTCTCACGAAATTACTGACCGAGGAATTCGGGACTGAGACGGAGCGATGGGGCGCAGAGGGCTCAGGGCGGCTGCTCCTGAGTATGGGCATGTCAAGTGACTTTGAGGCGGCATTAAAGGCAGGAAGCGACATTGTTAGAGTCGGTACGGGTATATTTGGGGCACGCGCGAAGAAATAGACGGTCGATGTGTGATTAACACTTGTCTTACTCCGTCCAGTCTCCTGCAATAACTTGCACACTGCTTCTCTCGAAAAAATTCTTCTCATCCGGCAGGATTGTCTAGGTCGTATGTCAATAAATCAACGGCCAAGTCAGCCGAGAAAGAAAAAACCACCTTGACTATCTCGTCGCTCGCCCAAACCTCCAAGATATCTTCTAACTTCTCAGCGGCCCACTCCGCAATCCCGTCGTGCGGCATCACAGGCAATCCCCTCGCCGCGAGCGCAGCATTCGTTTCGGGCGAAACATGGAACTGACTTGTAGCGTGAATCTTGCGCTGCTGTGCGGAAATGATGATCACTGACCTGCCTGTACTTCACGAGCCCCGATTTGACGCCGGGCAGCGCTTCGATGAGGGGTCTGTGTACCTGGCCCCTGTACATCGGTGAGTTCACGAAGGATGCGCGCGATGCAAACAAAATAATGCATACCAGTGCCGATCGAATTCCTCGAAGGATACGTGCGGAAGGCGGTTCAGCGGTGAAATGATGCGAATAGGCATTGGTGGGTGGTGCAACTTTCTGAATCTTTAACCTTATATAGAGTTGTTAATAACAGCTTTACTGATAAGGAAATTTTGAAGAGCCTTAAATAGCAGCTTTATAAGGCGAAGGAGACGTGGCAAAACCCGAGGACAGCGGGATTTGAGAATTTAAAGTGGTTATAAAGCTCTGTAAGGCGAAGTCGGAGACGTGGCGAAACCCGAGGACAGCGGGATTTGAGGATTTGAAGCGGCGTCGCCCGTAAGCACTAACCAAACTTTTTCAACATAACAGGTTCTGCAATATTGCGCCATAAGTACTTCCCTTTTCCATGTCGTGGAATCTCTTGCAGATACCGTAACCCTGAGGATCATTTCCTTTTCGAACAAGGAGTGTGGCGTTCAACATGACTAAGCACTGTGGCCGAACTGCTTTTTGCTTCTTACTTCCAGCTGTGTTCATCGAGAATTCGCTACTGGTGCTTCAGTATGTCTTGGTCTCAGCACCTATCCTATCTAACGCGGGATTTTCAGTCTGGTGGTTATGCCTCGATTTTTTGACGTTTTGAACAAAGCCCCTGTCGAGATTGTGAGGGAAATATTTGTGGCCTCTCTTCCGAAGACTGGCGACTTTATGGAAGGAGAAGAACCAGCGCTACCTCAGGCTCTCTTGTTGTGCGATTCGTAGCAAATGGAGAGCGGTCGCGCAGTTCACGCCACGGCTGTGGGCGGCTGTTACAATCCACATGGACGTTGACTCCGATCCCCCGAAACTAGAGGTCCAAAGCAAAATTGCCGCTGCTTTTCTTGGCCGATCTGGCGTACGCCCTCTGACCATCTCGGTCACTACACTTCGGCCGATCAACAGTGATTATGGACTTGCCTCCTATCTCTTGCCACTCTTCACAGCGCTCAGGCCATTTTTCCCACGTTGGAAACACGCACGGTTCAGACTTCAGCAGCTGAGACATTTCACGGCCCTCGGAGCACTCTGGAGGCTTACACACAGCTCGCAGAACCGTCTGAGGATCGTGATGACTGGGTTCCCGACGGGAGCCCATGTCCATTCTTGAAGATATCCAGCCTTCGAGAGGTATCATTCACGGCCAGGAAACATATACAACAACTCCCCATGATATGGAAAAACTTGATTCGTCTCACACTCGCGCATGAACTCCCATAAGAGCTCGCTGACCTTTAATGACGCTCTGGTCATTCTCAACAAGTGTGAATACTAACCCTAACCCTAGAAATACAGAAACAGGAGACATGCATCTGCAAAACACACCCTGCTAGGCAGAACCATATAGAGCGTGTTAGACCCGTAGACAGGCAGCAAGGTACCCTATATATAGAGGCCCGTAGAGCAATAGAGCGTTAGAGCGTTAGACGCTTAGAGCCGCTTAGAGACATATAGAGCACGTTTCTACTAACCGAGCGGCAACTTTGATACACGGCAGTCAATGAAGATGGCATCAATCTTGCGATACGGCCGATGGATGGCGGGAAAAAAAGAGAGGAAAGCCAGGAAAAAGTATAAATTCATAGTAATGTGGTTACAGTCTACACGATAGTACACTACAGCGGACATTCACCCGAGAGATGGATGGGTGGAACAGTGAAAATGGCAATTGACGCCTGAGGTGCACCGGCAAGATCCAGCACACATTTCGTTTCTTGCGGGACTTGGACTCAGAACGAAGAACGAGCGAGGGGGTCTGTCAGATACTAGGACTTGCACTTGAAGTTTTTTTGTGAACGGGACTTGAACAGGATACAGCAGATGATGTTGGGGGAAGGGAAAAAGGAAGGAATGATGCACTTGAAGTCAGCCCGCTCCTTTTAAGTGGGCTACGGTCTCCGAGCGATACTGTGTGAAGATCGGGGTAACAGTAATTAGAGCCAGTGAGAGGATAGATGTTCATTTAGTGAGTGAAACGTTGGCACAGAGGCCAGGTGACCCCGTAGATAGCCATGCTCTAAGTGGCTCTAAGCGGAACATCGGCATCTATGCCGCTCTATTGCGTTACCGGGGATCTACGTGCCTGCCGCGGTTCTATCCACCCAAAACGAGTTTGCAGATGCTGTGGGAGTGAGGAAAATATCCCTGAACCCTAACACTAACCAATCTTAACCACTAACACTAACCTCTAACCTCTAACCACTAACCAAAGACCAGCAATCTTTTAGCATCCTTTAGGTCCATGCCGCAGCTTCAGACTTTGAGTCTTCGACAGGAACCGGTACTTCCCCCGGTGGGATACTTTCCTTCCGGCATCGACGCAGACCCAGATTTCCTGTTGGAACTTATCCCAAATACTGAGAATCGTCTCCTCTGTGTCTGGCACTGCAGTTCCTGACAGTCGAAGGGTTGTACGAAGGGTTGGATGCAACGCTCGTTCGTTTGGTGCGGGTACGGACGGGTCCTCAACTCGGAAAAGTTACATCTCTTCGCGGCGTCACCTTTGTGCTGCATCGTGAGTAGCGGTCGGGGGTCGATATTTTCCTGTCATACGCATGAGTAGGTCTTACAGTTCAATATTTCCCAGATCGCAAGCGTCTGCCGGATGGATGGTAATTTTGATTAGTTAAAGCGACCAGTGTTACAACACCATATATTTTATGCCAACGTCAGGGACCAGACTCGATGTGCGGCCTGAAGGTTCTGGAGTCTGGAGTCAATTATGGACTCGGAGCTGCTACCACCTATATTTTCTGAATCAACTCAGGCCAAAATTGATGTGTGTGCATTCCAGGAGTTGTCTCGCACGACTGAATTTTCTTGTCAAGATTACAGAGGACCAAACAGTGGATTCAATATCACCGTTAACACCAAAGAAGTTAAGTACAGGCATAAAATATTTTCCAACCCGCTCCCGACATTGCCGCATATGAAGTAGAAATTTCACCGAAAGAAACACCTGCATTGGAGAATCATTATACGTGGAAAAAAGACACTACCAAGAAACAACGCACGCGAACGATGGGATGACATCGTTGAACCCGATCGTCGACAGATCCGAAATCCCGGGATCGCGAATGGGGCCGTCGCTCCTACCCGTGCAGTTGTCTTCCCTAGATAGGGAGCGTGTATCATCAGTAGGATAGAAATTGGCGGATGAGCGTACGTACACGAAAATGAAGCAGTCCTGCCCAGAGTCGGGCCCAAACGCCGAAATGACGTTGTCAAAGTCGGAGGAGAACGCCACGCACTGGCCGCTGGAGCCGTGGAACGAAGCGCAAGGGCCTTCGAAGCCAGCGTTGACGCAGACGAAGCTAGGAGAATGTATTAAATGTAGCTGCATGGGTGCGGGGGAGGGTGGTCGTACACGGTACCCTGAATTGCGGGGGTCGGGGAGACGACGTTCTGTGAAGAAGTCAGTACGCAGGGGGATATGCAGAGCGAACAACGAGGGTTACTGTGTCGTTCACGATGGCTGGAACCGCAGCGACGAGGGGTGCGAGTGGGAAGAGCGCAGAAAACTTCATGGCAGATGATTCACTGAGTGCGACCTGACTTCGAGTGTCGAGGTGCTCGAACTTTTATACCAAAGAGCATGCAGCCCAACGCCTCAATAATTCGACCCATGTTCTTCCGTGCCAAGTTCGTTTGATGCATAAAAATGGACTGAATTGGGAACGCTATAAACCGCTATAAAATGCCAGAGGTGGTGATTGTATGGGGTTCGGCTGACTTCTTGTTTACCGGTCTCCTCCTGCAATTGGACGCAGTGGGTTGAGCAAACAAAGAAAAGGCAAGAGCATAGAGTGGTAACATTTAACTTGAAGTTTGAGAAAACGGGATTTGCACTGGAAGAGAATGATGTGTTCTGGGCCGGTCGAGCGCGCATTGTGTATGCGGAATCGAAGAGCGAGCGATTCCTGGCTGCAGAGAGATCGCCGGTGGCACAGGACAGAGGAGAACTTGTTCAGTTCAATAGGGACCGGGGTCAAGTTGTTGGTCAAGTAGTTCGGGTTATGTCCGATCATCTGGGATCCCTGGTGGTTCCTGCCACAATGATACTGGTTGAATATGGACTTTTCTAGAACTCACCTCAGTGAACTGAACATTTTCTACTGGACGGTCCGGACTATAACAAACGAGGTACGAGTTAGAACTGTTATAGTGTCTGTTTATAAGAGACTAGGTCCGGACTGAGGTAGTTCAACTGAGCGGTGATTACTATTCAGATCAGGCTTGATACTGGTTCTGAAGTTGAAGCCCTTCATGTGAATAAAGGCGTCAGCTAAGTGCCGAATGGAAAGACTGAGTTTCGTAAAGGACCGAAATGGCTTCGAGTGGTCACCGGTCAAGCCTCGGACAGTGAAGGTATACCCACGTGAGCGTCGAGGAAGCCAACGCCTTGAGGAAGAGACAAAGACAAACAAGTCCTCCAACCTCAGACTTTCTCTTTAATTTTCCTGCGGAGGCACCGGAGCCCAACAAATGCCAATAACGTCGAAAATCCTCTACTCCCTCACTTATGTGTGGCTGAAAATCGCAAACCGGTTGTCATTCACCTGGCGCAATTTAGCGGTTCTGTCAGCCACCCGCGATTTGGGCCGTCAGCCACCTCGCTGAGGTATAAGAGCCTGAGAGGGGGCCTTTCTCTCTCTCTCAGCGACCACTACATCGCTACCCGCCAGAAGCAGAAATGCAGTCCTCCATCCTCCTCATTCTCTGTTTCATCTCCTTCCTTTCTGGCCAGTTATTCAATTCTTTCTGTTCCAAAGTCGCCGCCAACGTCAAGGTCGAGATCGTCGCCATTGTTCCAGTCGCAGCGACATCCACGTTTTCTCTTGGCGCTTTGGTTTGGATCATCGTTTGCGTGCTCATCGTGCACGACGTCCTCATTGTCTTGGTTATTCGGCATTTGTCTCTGGCCCGGGGGTCTGCACGCAAAACCAGTCAGAAGGCTCGCTCGACGGTGGCTGGCGACCTCCAAATCTCGTCAAGCATCAGCAACCTTTCCATGGTACTCTTCGGCGGAGTCTTCGCGCCTGCGTTTGTCCATGTTCTAACGACAGCGAGGCGCCCCTCGAGCGGAAACCGAGCTCTTCAATTCATCTCCATCAGCGCTGCGGTTTGGTCAAGAGTCTTTTCAAGGCAGCTGCGGATCCTCTACAGGCTTGCAGTTGTAGCTCTGACCATCCCCTTTCCCGTCTTCGAGCTCGGCACGTCACTCGTTCGCAAGAGGGATTCGAGGTCACCAACTCAATTATTTCTCCTACCGGTAGCCCGCCGTTTCATCGAGCTCCGATACATGGCCCGCGTTCGTTCTCTCGACCTCCTCCGCCACCTTGCTGGGGTCGTCGCATCAAACAGCCGGCAGGGCGAAAAGC
Source organism: Mycena epipterygia (assembly GCA_029281465.1). Lineage (NCBI taxonomy): Eukaryota > Fungi > Basidiomycota > Agaricomycetes > Agaricales > Mycenaceae > Mycena > Mycena epipterygia. The sequence goes on along the minus strand of JARJCQ010000042.1, from coordinate 788,691 downwards.
AGCTCAAGATATGCGATACACGGGTCAAGGAGGCTGACAACACGCCGGTCACTCTCGAGGAGAAGAAGATCGGAATACTCGCATGGGTTCCAGACTCCGACCCACCATCGACTCCTGCCCGGGCTCCTACTGAATCCGAGGATACTCCACGTCGCCCGTCGCACTTCCCTCTCCTCCGACACCTGGCTGCCGCCGCCACTCTCAGGAAGTACCGGGTGCGCATCGTCATTGGTGAGGAGTGCCATGCCACAATAGAGGAGGTCCAGGATATTTCGGATACGCTCGTCATGGCCGTGTCAACCATTGAGGAGAAGCTCGTCATCGACGAGTCGGTTACCGTTGTCGAGGAGGAGGCTGGAGTCAGCGTCGATGAAGTGATTTCCGTACTCAAGGAGGAAAAGGAGGGAGTGGACGACGTCGATGAGGAGGCAGCTCCGACGTATGAGGAGTTTGAGGGGGAGCGCGTTCCTTCATACGAGGAATTCGCCAGCGGTGCACCTCCCGAGCCGCTCTTTCAGAAGAGGAATGTCGTGTTGGACCACGGTTCGTGTCTCTTCATTACTTTAACACGTTCCTTATCTTATTTATCCACATCTATGCAGATATCTATCGGCCTCCCTCTCTGTCGGTCATCGCCGCCCGTTTCGGCGTCCAGCCCCACGACTCTCCACCTCGCGTGTCACGGCTCCCTCTTCTCGCCCGGCTCTCCTCCCGTCTTGGCAATAGACTGGCGTAATCCTCAGCGCACGTCCCCCCGTCCTCTCATCCCACCCACCCCCTACCGCTTCTTCCGCCGTAGCCCTTCGCCGACCAACAAGACAGCGCCGGAGGAGGAGTGGATAGCGCGACGTGCCGCCGGATCGGGGACGCCTGGACCGACGACACGCCTCGCCATCGCAGCCGCAAACGGCACCCGCAAGACACGACGTGGACGCACGTCCTCTTGCTGATGCTGTCTGCTGCTACCTTCTCGTTCGGACGCGGTGCCTTGTTGGTCGACGAGTGTGGGTGCGGGTAGATGAAGTTGGGAATGGGGGTGGGATATGACTGGATGGATATTCAATGGGCAGCACTATCTTTACCTTTTCTCTCTCCAATCATGTTGTATAATAATAGCAAGCAGCTGGGTTGATAATATCCCCCTGCTCTTCGAAGTTCAAGAAAGCAGTTTTTGAAGGGTACGTGTACGTATGTAGGTGATACAGGTTACAAGTGAAGATAGGAAACGAGACTATTCCGGTTCGTGTTTGCTATTAGTACATGGAATCCATCTACCTCCATCCTTCACACCGGCGTCCGCTTACCAGTGAAGCCGATGCGTGGGGCACTGGTATCCACCGGGGTTCTTGAAGAGGTATAGCTGGTGGTAGTCCTCAGCGTCCCACCACGGTCCGGCAGCCAGGATCTCAGTAGCGATCTTCGTGCCCTAGACATGCATTATATAATTACGGCACGAGCAAACGAGGCCTGGAGACAAACCTTGGGAGTGAAATGCTTCGCTTGGACCTCCTCCGTGACGGACCGCGCGACGGTGGCTTGCTCGGGCGTTGTGGTGAAAATCGCGGATCGGTATTCTAGAGGGTGTGGATGTCAGGCACGGAGACGAAGTAGCTCGAACGGAAGATGATTCCGAGTCGAGCACACGGATAGTGGAAAGGAAGAGACTCACGAGTCCCGACATCCCCACCCTGCCGATTCACGGTCGTCGGGTCATGCGAGCGGTAGAAAAATTCGACCAGTTCGGCGTATCCCACCACGGTAGGGTCGAACTCAATCCGCACGGCCTCTGCGTGGTTCGTCGTCCCGCTGCAAACAGCCTTGTAGCTGGGGTTCGTGACGAGTGGGTTCCCCCCGGTGTAACCCACGGCGGTCGATATAATTCCTTTTCCTGGTGCTGGTTCAGGGGGGAAGTGCTTGAGGAATATGTGCTGCGTCCCCCAGAAGCAGCCTGAGAGAGCACGGCGCGATGAGAACCTGGAAAACGGAGGCAAGAGTCGGGAACCTACCGGATGCAAATATGGCGATCTCCGTCAAGGCTGAGCCTGCGGTTTGTTAGCCAACGTTTTTTGGGGATTCGACAGCGTACTCGAAGTCATATCTCTGTAAGATACGGGTGGGCCGAAGGAGGAGACTGTTCGTGGAGTTATTAAGGCTTTCAGACGTGAAAGCATGGTGGTGAGCGATCACGCGCGCCTTTCTACCTCCATGCATTCATCTGTCATCTACAGTAGACAGTGAGAGAAGAACTACAGTGTGGAAATCGCCCGTAAAGGATCCCGCCTCAGGTTTAGCTGGAAGACGAACTGGAAAGCTGGAGGTGGCCGTGTCAAGAAAATAATCGTGACTTGCTTGCAAGCGAAGCGAAGCGGCGAGAGCCTGCAAACATCAAAGCTCAAGGGAACCTCAACCTCTGGGCCTAGACCAGGTGCCGTCATTTCAGACAGTTATTCTAAAGGCACCGATCCGGTCATTCGGGCTAAATTTCAGAAATAGATTCACTGTCGCGCGCTTTCAAGCACTTGCCTGCTCATTTTCTGACCAGCCATCTGAGTCGGGTTATGCTAAAGGTTAGACCGCGTCACGGTAGAGCTCTGCAAATTTGGGAGACGCCTGAATCCCAGGAGTATGGGGAGGAGGTGAGCTCCTTGACGCGTCTTCCAATAATGGCTTCAAAGTTCACGCACACTGTACAGGCTACAGTACTAGTAGTGTGCCGACCTATGGTTGGCACATGGCCAAACGATATTCACCAGTGAGATTCCTCACGACTGTCGAATCGTTCTAGGCGATACACTTAGCCCACTGGCAAGTACGGCTGCCTGTTTTTCCCCCATGGACACAAGGACTAATTGAATGCACGATAGCCGGGGGATACAATTACATAGGTATGCCGTTGCAAGAAACCATCGAACCTCCTCCGCGAGGTCAACAAGTACGGGGGCTATCCACGTCCCTGGCGGTGCGATACAGCGCATTCCTGGATCCTTTATCTATCCCGCTCTTCCGCTCCTCATAGCTCACATCTCGGCTCGATCGCAGGCAAAAAACGGAGGACACCGCCCGACGTCGCGTCGCCCCTTCCTCACCTAGATGCCCATCTTCACCAATAGGGGAGTCACGCCCGCCGAGGAGGAGCTGGTGAGCAGCGGGACGGCTGCGGGCATCTTCATCGGCGTGGACTGGATCACGCACCGGAGTTGGGGAAACGCCTGCAGGTTGATAAAGGCGCTCGATAACGCGCCCGATTTCGCGACGTTGTATGGAGCGCCCGACGTTGATCCTGCCTTGGGATACACCGACTGTAAGGAGGCCGTATATTGAGTAGTTGTAAATTAGAAATAGAAATAGAATTTAGGACAGGACCAAGTAACGTTCGTCGCTCATGTCCGATTTGATTTTGGGGTCATGCAATCAGCACTCACCGCTTTTTTCTGAAAAAGGAAATTAAAGTCGGAGCCTTCGAAGTCAATGAGGGCATCAACGAACGCGTTTAGACAGTTACGTGCGCTCCTGTAACGTGCAGTGCCACGTCCAAGTCTGTAACACCTTGAAAGTAAATGTGAAAGACCTGAAAAAAAAACAATTACCTCAGAATTGACTAAATAATGTCTAGGATTGTAATGCGATATTTGCCTAAATAGATGAGTCGTGAAGCAAAATGTATTTAGGAGTCCTCACGCAGATATTCCGTCGCTCGAACGAGGGTCGCCCCCAAGATGTGTTGTGAGACCCTAGTTTTCTTCGATCGGACGCGAGGATCTTGGACTTTAAAGTTCAATCATCATGTGGTTGTCAGAGCCGAAGCCTAGTCGGATAGAAGCCAAGAAGGTGCAGAGAAAATAGAGAAAATAACGAAGTGTGCCTGAGGGCGAAAAGATCCGGGGGACATCGGGAAATCAGAGGACGTATAGATAGCCGCATAGAAGCGCAAAACTCAATGAAGCCAGTATGATAGGAATCCAACCCATCGTTTGGCAGATGATGGAAAAGTACACAGTTCCGGCCGGCTAGACAGAGAATAATATTACAACGGCGAAAAACATCACTATTAACCGTGAATTGAATAAATTTCAGCCTAGCCTTGATCCAATATACAAGGAATATACGATGTGTCACAACAATACTAATCACCGCTTCTCCTTGACAAAGAAGTGCAGGGTCAGATACGAGGCTGCCGTCAGAACGGTGAAGAATATGCCCAAAAGGACAGTGTTTGGCCACCAGAAAGACTGTGAATGGACGGGATGTCAGGGGTACCCGCAATGCGTGTGCAAAAATACGCACCTGCGCGTGCAGGCCGAATGTGGACAAAATTACGGCGGCCGGGACATCGAGTTCTACGCCGTACTGTTGAACAAAATCGCGAATCAGAAGATGTGGCGTCGGTCAAGGCGAACAACGCTCGACATACTTTGGTTTCCGTAAGATGCAGGTACCGGAGCTCGTTCACCGCTAGCGCCTCGAAGGCAGCGTGGAAGAACGACACTGTGTGCAGCCACTGGAAGGCGACAGGCACGCTCTCCCGGTTGATGAGGAGGCCCGTGAACATGAGACTGAAGCGGCGCACATCAGGAAACGAACCGCAACGTACGACACGCAACTCACTTGAACAGCATAACCAACGTCCCGGCGAGTCCAGCAACACTCGTGCTCGCAATCGCTATCGACAGGAACAGCACAACGACCGCAGTCGTGAGATTGAATAGCACAAGGATCAGCATGAACTTCCAGAACGATGCGACGGTCGGAACAAGCCCAACGAGGCCATAGACGATCCCACCAAACATGATGGGTGGAACGACTCTCAGGGGAAGGATGTCAAATAGGACCTGGTTCCAAAATTGTCAGATAACGCGGCTGCAGGACGGAGACAGGGCTTGCCTTAGAGGAAAAGTACGTGAACGTTGAGTAGTATCCATTAGCCCTGTCGTCCAGTTTAGCATCTACGATTCGCGACCAAAAGTAGGAAACTCACCGTTCGCGAATGAACAATATGCGTTCATTGGCGAACAAACCCAAGCTCGACAGGCATGAGAACCCGAACAAGGCCAGGGTGAAGAAGAACAGCCCTGAAAGAAGAGCTTGTAAGTACAGGGGTAGTCAAAGTGATGCGCGACATACCCAGCCTGTTTTGGAAACCGGAGATATCGTTCCTGCATGAATCAAATCAGACGCCTGCGGTGTTGGAACAAGCGAGATTTATTTACGTGATGTTGTGGAAAAACAGCCCGCAGATTACTAGATTGCGGAAATGGCATCAGTGACAGTTATTCTTGAAAAAGAAAAGGTCAGCCTCACATGCGAGGGCGATGGATGACAGGTAATGTGCCAGGAGCAGCGCAGGGTCTCTGTAGAGGTTCTTGAACGCCCGCCCGCTCAAAATCCTGAACTGCGTGCCGTAGCTCGCCCGCTTCCTGCCACGCAGTAACGACGTCTCCACCGCTACGTCCGGCAGCTCGCCCGTCCCAGCGCCCCCATTCCCGTCCGCTCCAGCACTCGCACGCCGCAGCGCCTCCCCCTCCTCCTTGATCTGCCGCGCGATGGAACTCTCGGCATACGCGTCGACCAGCGCTGCGAGCTTCGGCGCCAGAGGCGCCTGCGACGTCTTCTTGTTAGACGACGAAAGTGACACCGCCTCGAGGAACTGCGACGTCTTGCGCTTGATGAAGTTGCCTGACGACGACTCGGTGGAGTTGGGCCGTGTGCGGAGCTCCGTTTCGTCGTTGTCCGGGCTGTTCGATCCGCGCGAGCGTACGGACAGGGGTACCGCCTGAGCCTGGTGACGGGGTAGCCCACGCTCCTCGTCTCCCATGTTGTTGACGTCTTCGGAAGGCGACGAAGGCTCGAGGGTGGGACTGTCGTCTGTGCTGCCGCGCCCATCCAGACTCGCGTGCATGGTCAAGTCAACTGAATGCGCGGATAGTTAGGATGCAGCGTAAGACACAAGCAACGGGCAGGACATACTCAGGAAGTCGGCGATATTGAATCCGGGTGGGCAAGGCTGTCCTATACCCGCAAAGTATGCCTGGCATTTCGAGAATTCGCCCGAGTATACGAGCTTGCCTGAAGCCAAAAGAACGAGCTGGTCGAAGAGGGCGACGATGTTGCTGCGTGGCTGGTGGATAGTAAAAATGACGGTCCGGTTATAATCTCTAGCTAGAGAAACTAGGCTCTCCACGACGTTGAAGGCGTTATAGGCATCGAGACCTGCATGTATACGGTTATAGCAGTCATTCAGCGGATTGTGTATCGACTCACCGCTCGTTGGTTCGTCCAAGAACAAGATGGAGGGGCTGGTAACAAGCTCGCATGCAATAGACACTCGCCTCTTCTCTCCGCCAGATATTGACCGTTGACCTGCGAGCTCGAGGTCAGCTTGAATGCAGAGAGGGAACCGACCGGACATACCGCTGGCACCAATACGTGAATCCTTGATCCCTAAGATACCCAGCTCATTCATCGTCTCTAACGTCCGGAACTTCTTCGCCTCCAGACTCATGTCCCGAGGCAGCCTCAGCAGCGCGCTGTACAGTACCGTCTCGTACACGGTCAGTGTGCTCATAAGCGTGTCCTCCTGGTCAACGAAGCCCGTTACGGCCTTGAACTCCTCCTTCCGCACCTCTCGCCCATTGACGTACGTCGTCCCCGACACTTGACCACGCTTGGCCTTGCGCGCGAGGATATCAAGGAAGGTCGATTTGCCCGCCCCTGAGGCGCCCATGATGGCGCATACCTGCCCGGGCTTGATCGTCCCGGAGATGTTGTCTAGCAGCACGCGCGAACCCAGCGTATATGATAGGTTGGAGAAGTGCAGGGTGGCGGGGACATGATCATTCATAAGGCGGGCCTGCTCGTCGTCCGGGAGACGAATCTGCCCGAACTCACCGCCGCTTGCGCGGCCCGCGTACCAAAGAACTAGGAGGCTGCGTGAGATACACAAAGATACTGAGGAAATCACGCACCGGCGGAAGTGATGATAACGATCAATCCAGCCCCAGCTGCGCTTAGAGCGACCCATTTTGTATTGTCGGGTTTTGGCGGCCTCTGACAGAGGGATTAATGGAAGGAGGATTTGAATAACACAAAAGGCTCACTTCGTAACCTGGTACTTGCGAGTAGTGCAGGCACTCTCCTCCACTGCAGTCGAGTGTGATGTAAGGGTCCGCGAAGATATCGCTGATGAGCTCGTTCATTGCGGGCTCTTCAAACTTGCATCCGGAGCCGGTCTTGCAGCTGAAAGTCGCCGGACCCTTGATTTCCTCCTTCAGGAAGTCGTCGATATCTGGCGCGTGTGAAGAGCAGAGAAGCAGGGCATAGGCGACCACTTACTGACACTCCCGTCTTCGCCGCATATAAAGCGGTTTGGGATACAGCTGCATTTGATACGATCACACGCATACGTCGTAGTGTTTACGTCGTAGCCTGGCGTGTTCAAGGAGGAGCACTGGTCCAGAGCGCAATAAAATGATTCGACTTGGTCGACCCAAAACTGGAACGAGCACGTCTCGCTGGGCTTGTCGCAGCTGAAAGTGACCTGCACAGGCCGGTCGGCACCGACTTGGTCGATAATTTTGCGATCTGCGCGCCGATGGGTATGCGTTCAGATAAAAAAAGCTGTGTATACGCACTGGTCACATTGCACATTTGGTGGTTGTTGAAGATGGTCTCCCCGCCTTTGTAGCAGGTCATATCTTCAGGGTTGACTTCTTCGTCGTTGTCTGAAGGTGCCCCTGCCAGCGGAAAGCCCGCACAGGCTTGGTTCGTCTGGCACACTGCAACAATTTTGTACATGAATGTGCAAGGAGCGCGCGTATTCACATACCATTGCAGTTGATTCCTCCCCATCCCTCCTTGCATTCACACGACCTGTCGTCCCCGCGGAGTCGCCTCTGGTCACCGTCCGCGAGAGAATCGCATTCTAACTTCCGGGTTAGCACGATGAAAGCCATCGGGGTCAGACATACGCGGAATCAAGCAGTCAATACCGCCCCAGCCCGCGGGACATTTGCACTGTCCGTCGTACTCGTTGCACTCTCCGTACTGGCCGCAGGCGAACGCCGGCAATTTACAATTGAAGCATGGTGGGCATTTCTCTGCGGATAGATGAGACCCTGGGGCTTCTCTAAGTCAGTCTACACACCTGGGGCGGCATTCCCCGACGGGCCCTAGAAAACAGCGAAGAAGGAATGAGACACGGAACATCACAAGAATTTGGGCTAGCAACGCACAGTAAGTTGGTAGCTCGATATTGGTACTGGCCGGTTCCAAGACGAGTTGGAGGGCTTTCTAGAAGCTAGGACCGGCGCACAGAGGAGCAAAGCTAGCAGCGAGGATCCAAGCAGCTGCGGCGCCATGAGCGCAGGACGTACGTAGCGGGAGCCAAAAATGGCAATGATCATTTCCGGCCCGTCATCGCGCCTTTTTTTCGGAGCTTGTATCTATCGCGTCGGAGAAGAAATTCAGACGGACGAATCCAATGCATTGTGGAGGAAGGTAGTCGGAAATGCGAATGACGCTTATTAGCTATGCCCTTTTTTTTTGGTTGGAAAATGGTATCAATGCGACCAATATATTGGCATTGTTGTACAACATAGAGAAAAAAGGAAAAGGCAGCGCTGCCTATTGAACGTCCAGTCATGGTACCCCACCCCCAGTCCTAACTTCATCTACCGGCAACCACAATCATCGACCAACAAGGCACCGCGTCCGAACGAGAAGGTAGCAGCAGACGGCATCAGCAAGAGGACGCGCGTCCACGTCATGTCTAGCGGGTGCCGTTTGCGGCTGCGATGGCGAGGCGTGTCGTCGGTCCAGGCGTCCCCGATCCGGCGGCACGTCGTGCTATCCACTTCCCATCCGGCGCTGGTGTCTTGTTCGTCGGCGAAGGGGTACAGGCGGAAGAAGCGGTAGGAGGTGGGTGGGATGAGAGGACGGGGGGACGTGCGCTGATGATTATGCCGGTCTATTGCCAAGACGGGAGGAGAGCCGGGCGAGAAGAGAGAGCCGTGATACGCGAGGTGGGGAGTCGTGGGGCTGGACGCCGAAACGGGCGGCGATGGCGGATAGAGAGGGAGGCCGGTGGATGGCTGCATAGACGTGGAAGAGAATGTTAAAGCAAGGAACAGACACGAACCATGGTCCAACACGACATTCCTCTTCTGAAAGAGAGGCTCTGGAAGTGCACCGCTGGCGAATTCCTCGTAGGAAGGAACGCGCTCCCCATCAAACTCTGCATACGTCGGAGCTGCCTCGTCGACGCCGACCACCCCAGCCTCCTCCTTCTCTTCCTCGAGTACGGAAATCACTTCATCGACGCTGACTCCAGCCTCCTCCTCCTCCTCGAGCACCGTAATCGAGTCGTCGATGACGAGCTTCTCCTCGATGGTTGACACGGCCTCGATAACGAGCGTATCCGAAGTGTCCTGGACCTCCTCTATTCTGGCATGGGACTCCTCACCCATGACGATGCGCACCCGACACTTCCTGAGAATGGCGGCAACAACCGGGTGCCGGAGAGAGGGAAGTGCGATGCGCGACGTGGATTATCCTCCGTAGGAGCCCGGGCAGGAGTCAAGGGTGGTTGGAACCCATGCGAGCATTCCGATCTTCTCCTCGAGGGTGACCAGCGTGTTGTCAGCCTCCTTGACGCGTGCATCGCATATCTTGAGCTGCTTTTCGCCCAGGCGGTTGCTTGATGCTACGATCCCGGCAGGTGTCGAGAGAAAGAACGCCCGCCATATATCGGAGCTCGCTGAGACGGCGAGCTAGCAGAAAAAATTGAGTTGGTGATCTGACTTGAAGACCTTCGTTTCCACTGGAGGCCCGACGCCTTGTCGTTGGAACATGGACAAGCAGGCGCAAAGACTCTGCCGAAGAGTACCATACTGAATGCTTGACGAGATTTAAAGGCCGCCAGCCACCGTGGAACGAGTCTTATGACCGGTTTTGCGTGCAGACCCCCGTGCCAGAGACAGATACCGAATAAACAGGACAGAAACAACGATCCAGATCAATGTCACGAGAGAGAAAGTGGATGTTGCTGCGGGAACACTGGCGACGATCTCGACCTTGACCCCGGTTGCGCGACGTTGGAACGGAAAAACACAAGAATAAAATTTTGACATTGTAAGACGAACCTGGGATTTCAAAATCATGAATTCCGATACGAAGTCACTGCGGAACCCCAAAACTGTCCGGGGCCGGATCGGCTCTGGGTTGGGCCACATTCCCGCCTGTCCGAAGCGCCCGAGAAATGCACCTGCCCAGGTCTGGACAGGGAATAGAGCAAACCATATATTTGACCGATCGGTTCCTGTCCAGGTCTGGATCGGTCAGGATTTCCTCGAGAAATGTCAAGTTCTGCATACCTATCCCGAGTCTGGATTGACTGAATTCTCTGACATCTGGGAATGATCGGAATTGTACCCGGAAATGCCAGAAGACGACAAACTCAGACCTGTCCGGGTTACCCGGACATTTTTGGAATTCCGCAGTGAGTGGGGGGGGGAGGGGGGAGGGGGGGGGGGCAGAGTGCCATCGCAATTTATCAGACGCCACGCTCCACTCCCTTAAGCTTCGAAATTCTTCCATTTTCCCCTCGGGATTTCTCGTCAGCTATACTTACAAAGTGCGGCCTGAGCCGCGAACAGCCGCATAAGCTTCGCCTGGCTGGTCGCGTTCCCTGTCGCGTATGTCGAGCATGCCGCTGCATTATATTGCACTGCGAAGGCGAGGACGCCGGTACGACGATTCTCACCATACATTGCTAGGGCATATCATATCGTCTGCGAGAAACTCCCTGCCGTCCAGGTTGGCATTAATTCTCGAGTGATTGCATTGCTCCCAGCCTGAGATAACAGGGAGAAAGATGTGGTCGGCATCCCTCAGAAGCTGCGAACATCCTGATTTCACCCTCTCTTATCTGTCAGACCGTTGGACGCACCTGAGAACACGAGTTGAGAATTACTGGCGCAATTAATTGAGGAGAGGAAAGGGAACGGTTAGCACAGGTACATCAGAAACATCAACACCACAAGTCCGAGCGCTTGGATACGCGGATGGAAAACACCGAGAGTCGGGACACACTGATAAGTTTGGGTTCGCAGGCGTTGGTGACAGTGCTTGCGAACAAGGCCTCGAAATAGAGATAAAATCCTATAAATATGTTAGAACCCCACTGGAACCTCCCAGCAGAACAAGGCAGCAGGTGTTGGCGGAGGCCGCGGGGAAATGCCGCGACCAGCCTGAAGCAGCGGTGTCTCGAGGACCCCGGCCGCATTTGGGGTATTCCCTAATTCTTCAGTGGAGTAGAGGCAGGCAGGGCCCGGGATAATATCGGCCGTCAGTTTACACAGGAGGTTAAAAAGATGACACTGGCATCATGGAGTCAGTGAACAAAACTGAGAAGAAAAACTAACGATAGGAGTCCAGCTTCGATGAGCCGGTCACTGCCGGCCAATGGAAAGTCGAGGCAGCAGTGGTCGTCGGTAGCGTCGTTTACGCCCAATATTGGGCGTAAATTAGCGCCTAGAGGCGTTTTAACGGAGCCGACTCCACAGGAAAAAAGTTTGCCGAGTGAGAAGTGTTCGACATCGGCGGGCCTGTGGAGGCCTGTGGCCGCCTTGTGCCAGCTTCTATCAGTGCTGATATGTACTTAGGGACACGCACGTTGATGGTGGGGCCATTTTGAATAAGTCTGTGGGCCAAAGTAAACGAAAATGAAGGGGAAAAAAGAGAGAGGGGGGTTGTTACGAATTAGTCCAGGCACTAGAGTTCGCCAACCATCGCTTTTCAGCGAGTCAGGTCGTTGCACACTGTGAGAATGCGCCCGCGGCATCAAGCCTCTGTAAGTACCTTGTGTGTGGCCCGGGATTTAGTCGGCAAATGTATCTGTCCCCGGGATTGTCCCCTTTCCGACGGCTTACCAAGTAGATTTGGTTCATGATACGCACAGGCCTTAAAGGCAAGTGGACGTAAAGAGTGCGATGGTTGATCCAATCAGCTGATTGACACATTGACCTCTTTCAAGTTTCAACGTTCCTTCAATGCTTGGACACACAACCACCGTCCTCATTGACGAATCGCCAATGCTAGACCTACCAGTGAATCGCTCCTGTCGCCACTGAGTCTATTCTGTGTTACTCAAGTGTAGCTTCTGCCACTGGGTGGCTATCGTGCTCACTGTCTCTCACGACGCGGGGATTGGAGGCTTCCCCGCTTCCCAGCCGCTCGTAACTGGCCTCTCCCATCCCTTTCCAATCCGAGACCTAACTTGGATGTTTCACTGAATCACGGAACAGTCGAGCAGCTGAGGTGCTCTCTTATGATAATTCTGCGGACCGGAGGCCAGGCCGAACACGGTCTACTCCACAATCATGTTCGGAAGCTTCATATCCTTGCTGCCTGGACGGGTTCATGACTGGGCCCTGGTCAGCATAGTCTCTCCTTGGCCGAGAAGCTCGCGACATGATTACACGAGTGCGTGCAGACTCAATCTGAATCACCAACTTAGAGACTATTCCTTCCATTTGAAACCACAAGTGACGCGTGCACGTATTTTTCCTGGTTCCATATTTAGGATCCAGGTCTGATTTTAGATTTTGTCCATATGGAAAATCATAGCCTTTGGACGAGGCCAATTTGGCGCTCGGCAATTTACCAACTCAGGTCCAATCCCAGGTTGATAATCAACTCAACCAAAGAAAAGAACAGCGGCACTCAAAGGGAGGAAGAATTCCTGGTTCCGACTTAGGATCCAGGTCTGATTTCAGATAAGCTGGATAGTACAAAATCGTGGCTTAGTAAAGCTGTGCATCTTGCGATGCTGTGTCCTCCCGCAATCCCGGAGAGGGCCATGTACTGCCCGCCCGTGCCGCGAGGAGCGACCGAAGGTCGGCGACGAGCGGCATGAGGCGGCAGGCTAAGGAGTCTCAATAATTATGGTATGGCACCTAGCGTACTGGGCGGTGGAGGTACCAGGGTTGCCCGGAGGGCTTTTCTATTTAAACAGCGTCGTTAATAACATTGAGCGGTACGTCCAAAATCCTGGCGTGAATCTCAGAACTTGAATTAATGGCAAGCTCGGCTGAGTTATTTCCTTTTGAATTTCCTTCCGATTTCTTCCGTTGTTATTGACTGTTTGGAGACCAGACAATGGGTTTGAACCTGGACCAAGCCCGGACACTTAATAGTCTGTAAATAGTAATTCAAATACCAGGATAAAGAACCACATGGCGCAGCGCCAGTGGAAAGAGACCAATGCAAAGGAACCCGGATTGGGAAACTGTTGACGGTCATGTGACAACCGAGTGACCGCATTGTGACATTCTGCGTCACACGGTTCCGGTCACTCTACATTGTCTGGGGCTTTGAAACAAGTTATATGCTCCGTTCTCCTCCAAATTATTCACCACCACCACCATGGTATGCTGCTCGTCTGTTTCTGCTGGCATTGCTGATCTCTTTGCAGAGCACCTACGGTCGAAACCGCGAGTCCATCGCAGATATTGAGCTCGAGCTACACAACATTTTCATAGAACATCCAGATGCTACCATTGCCGAGGACGGGAACCCAGTCATCCCGGGAGACGCCCTCGTCGATGTCTTTCGGTCTTTTGCAGAACTTTACGATGGGATGGAGCTCTTGACGGCGGACGAAATGGAGATGCTCAAGGCTCTCATCGCGTCCAACCCCGGCATGCAGGTCACCCCCCAGGTCGCGATTGCCTTTATTGCAGAAAAGACAAAACACAGCCCGCCCCAGAGCCCACCTATGGACGAGGAGGAGCTACCGCGCGGCCGTGAAGAGGAGCGCGACCAGGACTCTCACTCGCGTTCCTCGAGCAGCGACTCGATTGGTACCCACCGCAACAACAGCCGTCCACCTTCGCGTAATGGTGCCCCTCAGACCCCGAGATCCGCTGCCTCGCCGTTTGATACCTCGCGTCGCCAGCGCTCGACCCCTCTGGGCGTCAGTGCACCATCCAGCTGGGCCAAACGTCCGCCCCACCATCGCAGGAAGAGCGACGCGGGCAGTAGAAGCGATTCTGAGGTATGTATAGCCTCCTGCTTTGATTTTTGTCTAATGTTTTGGTGCAGCAACCCTCCGCAAGCCCGAGTGCCTTTGGTCGTACCGGACCCCCTGGCCGCATTCGCATTCCGTCCAACCCGACCTCGCCTTCCAGCAGCATGATGGCCGACTTTTCCCTTGGCTCGCCACCCCCTGGCTCCCACTCCCGCCCCCCTTCCCGCTCACACTCCCGCAACCCCGACGAGGCGGCCCAGGCGGACCACTACGACTACACGCTGCGCCAGGGTCTCTCCTCCCTCCCGATGCCGCGCGGGAGCGACAGCGACTCGGACAGCGACTCGGACGGCGGCGGCGCCGACATGGTCATGGACCGCTCCGCCGCGTCGAGCACCGTCAGCATGATGCCACATGAGCGCGTCGAGGCCCTCCAGCGCGTCAACGACGACCTCGCCCGCAAGCTCGCAGACACGGAGCGCACCATGCAGCGTAAGCTCGCCGAACAGGAGGCCGAATTCGAGGACTTGCAGGTCAAGCTCGAGGAGACGCGCAACGAGCTCAGCGCCGCAAAGCGCGAGGAAAAGGAACTGCGGTCCAAGGAGGTGCGTGCGCCTCGCATCTACGTTGACAAAACTGACCCTCCCCCCAGCGCCAAAACAGCACCCAAATCGGCGCGCTCGAGGCCGAGGTCGCCAAGGTTTCCAAGCAGCTCGAGACGTCCAAGACGTCGTACAACAACCTGCAGCGACAGTACATGGACCAGTGCGCGTCGGCGGAAAAGTACCGCAACGACCTGCGCGACCGCGAGGAGACGGTGCGGTCGCTGCGCGAGGCTGCGGGGCTCACCCAGATCGAGGTCGCGCGGTATGCAAAGGAGCACGAGGCATACGAGGACCGCATCGCACACATGGAGCAGGAGCTCGCCGTCGCGCAGCAGGCGCACGCACAGCTCGACGAGCAGAAGCAGGAGAATATGCTCCTCAAAGAGACGATCGACCGCATGCGCTTTGACCTCGACGAGATGCGCAGCAATAACACGGGCGACGCCATCGGGGGCTCGAGCGGCCAGAGCAGCGCGGCGAATACGATGAGCAAGAGTCTTGGGGCGGAATTGCTTGGGAAGATGAAGGGTGGGTGGGGCGGCATGGAGAGCGAGAGCGAGACGGAGGCGGAGGAGGAGGAGGAAGTGACGAGCGGTGGTACGCCCGGGGTAGACGACGACGATACCGAGGGCGAGGATGTCATCCAGACCATCATCACCCGCAAGAAGAGGGTGGGTTTCTTTTTATCATACTATGCACGCGTTGATGCTAATCTCGTGAGCAGAAGGTCGCCAGCCGCGCGAACAAAATCGAGACGCGGACGTTCGAGGAAGTCAAGGAGTACTCGGACAGCTCCACCCAGTACGAAGCGCACCTCTTCTTCGTCGCTGCCCGATCGCAGACGGACCCGCCCCCCAAAATCCTCACCGCTTCCGCGAGCATGCAGACGGACGCCGAGCCCGTCGTCGAGCCTCCCCCTGCACCCAATACAGTCGAGATGGAGATCCAGACCGAGCCCGAACCCGAACCCGAGCCCAAGGCTGAAGAGCCCCAGCCGTCCACCTCCGCTGTGCCGCTGGACGCGCCGCCCGCGTACAAGCAGGTACTCTCGCCCGAGGAGCAGGAGGAACACGACTGGCGCGTGACGGTCGCGACGCTCAAGAAATACCACCCCGGCGCGCGCGTCGAGGAGGGCGTCCCCGGCGGCATCTCGCTCGACGCGCTGGAGGACTGGCGCGCGCTCAAGGAGGAGCTCGGCGTGTCGTGTCTCGTCGTCGACAAGATCCTCGAAAACTCGCCGCGTACGGGCCTCCCGCGCGTGCCCACTGACGCGGACGCATCGACACCCCATGCGCGCCGGCGCGGAGGCCGCTTCTACAACATCTACAACACGTACGTGTACGGCGGGGGGAGCGCGAAGGCGCCGCACAGCAACGCGAACCCGTTCCCCGCGATCCCGCCGCCCGCGCTGTGGGTCGGCGGGACGGTGCTGTTCTTCCTGATGCTGGGCCCGTCGGTGATGATCCCGTACTACAGCGTGCCCGGGGGCCCGACGTACTACGACCGCGCGGTGTGGAGCAGCTTTAACACGATGCAGGCGGCGGGCGAGGGATTCTCGAACGACGGGACGGAGGCGGTGTGGAACTTCATTGGCCGCGTGGGCGGCGGCGCGGCGCGGATGGTGCGCGGCTGGCCGTCATAGACTTTCCTCTGTGACCCGCCCTCGTCTCCGTCCTCCCTTCCTCCATTATACCCATCCCAAGCAATGGCCATACCACCCCCACTCACCCACGCTTTAAGCTTATTGATGCTCACTTTATGATTTACGATTAGGATTCTCGTGTCCATGTTTTTTACGACAACCCCAGGCTGTACATACATGTTCCGCATCCAAGCTGTACTTGTTCCGCCTCCAAGCTGTACATATGTTCTGCCTCCTCCAACACTTTCCTTCCCCTCCCGCCGCCCGGTGTTGTTAATGTGTAATTACTGTTACATTACTGTACACCGGACTCTACTACTTGATACATGTAGGCACTTCTAATGATTCGGTGAATGAATGATTCCTTTTATACAAGTTGCGCTAGAGGTTTTGTTCTGAGTTCGTCCATGTGCTGCCTCGGGTTTCCTGCTCGCAACTGATCGCAGAACTCTCCTGCTGAAGTATACTCTCCTTGTTCGCCCGCCAACTTGAAACTGCGCTAATTTGAAACTCGTGTGAAACCACTTTCGGGCCTGCATCCGAGTCGCCGACGCGTGGTGCTGGCAGGAAGGACTCTGCAGGCAACAGTGCCGGATCCGACTCTCGACGCACTTTCGCTGCTCCAGTACCAGTCAGTCGGTCTAGGGCCTGCCATTGGACTGGGAGTACACAGTCTTCATATTACTTCCATAGCACAATTTCTTCTCTTGCCCAGACCCCGTGTCGTTTCGGGATAACTCGCTTTGACCGGCAACCAACCGGCAACTTGAACACTATTTTCCCAGAGATACACAGCGACGGTTAGCCACGGTTACGCGCGTACGGAGCTTGTACGTGGCGGCTAAGGGCGGCTACAAGAGGCTAAAAGTGCACACTGCACATGTGGATGTGCGCGCTGATATGCATAATTACTGCGGCCTCTGAGATTAATTCCTGCCTCCGCCGACTCCCGAGGCATGGCTACAAAAAAACCCAATAGATTTGAACCCTGTACAACCCTCCAGGCTTTGGGCCCCATCATGACATGAGTCGTGCATAAACACTGAGGCTCGGCAACAAGTCGTGTAGCTTGACCATTGTGGCTGCCTTTATTTCCGCCGGCGGTGTTTTGTTTTTCAATTTTAGCATCGGGGGTAGTGGCCAAGTGGTGGCACTGTGGAGCGAAAATTGAATGACATTATATGCCCAGCGGAACGCGTGGCAATAATGGCTCCATAAGCAACACATTGATCTATTCAAACAGAACAAGTACACATGGCGACCTGCGGAGCTGAGGAAGAGCAGGAGATAACTATCAGGACCTGGGCTCAAAAGGGTTTCGAACTTCGGACGGCTGGCGAAGCGGTGCGATCCATCATCACCAGGATCCAGGAACTTCGGATACTGCTTACGGGGCCACGAGGATTAGGGTTGGCGCTGGTTGGTGTGAAGCTAGTACGAGTTGAGCGCTCTCGCTTGCTCGAGTGTATTATTTCCTCGTTTAGAGTGTATTATTGCTTCTTAGCTTCCTTCAAGGGTGTGGTTGAATTTTAGCTGCGCATGTTCATCTTTTTTTGACGAGGTTGTGATTTATGGTGTTGCGAAAAAATCCAAGTCAGTCCTGCAGTTCAACCATGCCGCCGCCGCCGACGTCCAACTTGTTCAATTCCTGCCAGTCGGGGTTTTTTTTCCGCCGACACGTCAACCCCACGGAGGAGGATTCCAACCCAAGGAATAACTGATGCCCTCGGTTGTTCCAACTCTTTCCTCGGGTTGTTTCATTTCCCCGTTTGAACCACTCTGGATCTTCGACCAAATGGGAGCATACGTATTGACAGGAGCACTATTTACGCCGAGTCGGAGCTAGGGATTCCCAGTTGCAGTGGTTGGGAATTATTCAATTCTTGGTTCAATGCCATTTTCGATTTGTTTTGTTCCTTAATGAAGGACACTATGTTGCTCGTACAGTGCAATGCTGTCTAAGTGTTCATTAATTTGGGTTGATCAACTCGTTCCTCGTTTTTCTTGGCATTCCCGCTGTTTGAACCACCGTAAATGATACAAGTCGCTCAAGCACTTTGTTCATTTCAAGGCTAGGGAACGCGGTTTGAATGGGCATCAGTCGGTTGATGGTTCAGCTAGTTCAACATTTGGTTCAATTTCGGACAGCTCGAAGAACACGAGCTAGGGGACGGACTTCATGTTGACAGTGACTCAGAGTTCAGTTCAACGACAAGCCTGTGACTTACTGTAAACGTTCGAGGCTAGAATTAGATTTCATCAGCGAATGACAGACGATATAATGCATCTCGCCCTGCGACGATATTCACCTAACGGAATTCAACCGGCTACGAAAAACAACCCCAGCTACGACGGAATCCAGTGTTAATTAAAATTCCTCCTGCCTAAGAAATTCACATCACGATTATTCATACCGCATCCGGTACTCGGAGTCCGATCGGAGTCGCAGGTGATATTCACATTCCCATCCTTGGGTGGGGGCAAATAGTTTCAGGCATGCGCCGCGTGTCCATGGATACTAATTGCTTGTAGGCCTAGTGTAACATATTACAACTTACAGGATACCCGCAAAACTGCAGTCCTAGAATAATGGATATTAGATGAAAAACGTTCGGAGATAGATAGAACGAATTACACTCGATTCAGAATTCTGCTCGGCGGAAAAGGCGGCCTCGCGGTTGAGAAAGATGCGTATCGTTGCCCTAAACCGCACCCGTGTAAATGAAACGGGCGCGAGGTACAAAAAATGGGGGGAAGATTAGTACTTACTAGTAGCGTGTAAAAGCTAAAACGACCACCCCAGAACATCCCACTGCGGGCGGGAGCGCAGTGATCATGATACTTTGATAATTCCAAGTGGAATGAATAAGGCACGTCGGGAAAATAAAATAAAAATAGGACTGGACCTGGAACTGTCGCATGTCAAGGGGAGAGAAAAACTTAAGACCTCGCGTAGGAGGCTTGCCGAAAAATTAAAAATAGTGGGAGATCTCGCACGGCTCGAAGTCGGAAAAAGATCAAAATAGGACGCTTGGCACGGCGGTGGATTGGAGATAGGATAGTTGGATGGATGGCGGGCGAGATGATGCGCCTGCCAGTTCAACGTTCAGTGTCCGTCGAGGGCTATAAATGATTGCTCAATGACATTGTACAGTTATCGCGGCAGAAGATCTCCCGGATGGGTGTAGGGTGCCTTTTGCTTAGCGATGTCCTCCCCCATCGCTAAGCGGGAGTTCCGAGTGTCCTGCGTACCGCCGGCGCTGCCCAAAAGCGCCGGAGATTTTACTCTGGAACTTTTCGAAGAGGAAGCCGCTCGGAGTCAAGCGGGTCCACGGAGATCCGCGTTGTGTTAAATGGAGCCTGGAGGGAACACAACGGTTACGTGAACAGGATAAGAGGCCGCGGTGACAGAGAAGGTTGGGAAAAAGAGGTGACAGAGAAGACTCGAAGGAAAAGATGTAACGAAAAACGCAATTTAGCAGAAGAACGCGAAGCAGAATGAAACTCAATTCAAATCGCAGAACACGCATAACGCACGACGCAACGCTGTCAGATACGCTTTAGGCGCGTGGGCGGTGGGCGGGAATAGAATCAATACTTACTTTATGCGAGAATAGAAAGAAGGAAATGCGTGGTGGGGCAGAGACCATAAATATACCTAACAGTAGATGCCGATAGGCGGCGTTCGGAGGGAGGCCAGCACCCAAGAAAAACCAGTCCCACACAAATTGTTGGTGACGACACTGCAGTCGCACGCCAATATTGCTTCCTGCGTTAGCGCAGTGACTCGGATGATGGCACGGTGTATTGGTGCGCAATTGCCTGCCAGTGGCGCGGTCTCGGCTTTTCGACCCCTTCACGTCAATTGCGACGGTGAGAACATCAACTTGTGATAAAGAGTCATGTAGTACAGCCCCAGTTCGGGGTTTCTGGATGGGGTGGGCGATGGCGATCTGGCTACTCGCGCGGACAGACGCATTTGTCGGCCTCCGGGATGTCTTTCATCACCTGTGTGTGGGTCAGATCAGATTTATCAGTGCGACGCGAGCGAGGGTACCGAATCGACATGCTGGCCACATCCCTGTGGGTGTGGGGTGAGCGGAGAGATCCTCTGAGATGGAAAGAAGAGAAGGGGGTACCTTCCAAGTGGTCTTGCCACAGGTGTCGCACTTTACCGCGTAGCAGGGGTCGGTGGGGATAGCAGGGATGTTGTGCATGATGTGGTGCAGGTTAGAGCCAGGGTCTCCGGGGTCCTGGTGATATCGTAAGTGTAGTGAATTTGGCGTCTGTGCCTTTTACCTCCTCCTCCTCCCCCAAGTCTGCATGCTGCGTCGTGTCCCATGCACTCCTCCACCCCGGCCTCGTCGTCCGACTCTCCCCAGACGTCTCGCCGCGACCCGTCTCCGCGCGGCACCTCTGACTTCATCGCAATAAAGCGCGTCCTCGGCAAAGGCCACAATGCTACCGTATACCTCATCGAGTACAACACCGACCCTACCCCCCGCGCGGTACGTACCCGGTGCACTCTGTGCCAAAAAAAACCAATCCAATCCCAACGGCCACAGATGAAGAAAATTCCGCGCAACAACAAGCGCACCGAGAACATGAACCGCCTACGCGCGAACAACCCTGCACGCGCGCCACCACTCCCGCGCACGGCAGACCCCACCGCCCTCGTCGACCGCCGCGGCACCGAAGAGACCAAGATCCGCAGGGAGATCGCCATCATGAAGAAGTGCGACCACCCGAACATCGTCAAGTTCTACTCGTTCATCGACGACCAGATGAGCGCCAGTATATGTCTCAGTGCGTGCCCGCGCCTCATCGTGTTGTATATATGCTGACTGCTGACGGTTTTTATTTATTTTTGCAGTCATGGAATACATGGAGGGCGGTGAGCTGCAGTGGACCACCGACGGCGGCGAGCCTTACCTCACCATGGATCAGGCGCGCCGCTGTATGCGCGACGTCGTCCTGGGCCTTGAGTATTGTATGTCAATCCTCCCTCAATCCTTACCTCCATTCTCTATTCTGTCGCTGGGAGGACTGCTCCCGTCCCCTCTGTCCGTACGGGGCGCTGTGCGGGGGGTGTACGGGTCGGCGGCAGGGCGAATCGTCGGTCAGGTACCGACCTCCTGCCTGTTCCCGCTCCCTGGGAGTGGCTTGGCGAACTAGTCCTCCCTCCTCTGCGACTTTAGTATTCCGTCTCCATCTCGCCTTCCCTCAGGTCTCGTTAATCTTTTTCTCCTTGGGTTTTTCTCCATCCCTCCCCCCTCATTTTCATTTCTGTTCTTCTTCCCCGTATTTGTGGTCCATCCTCGAGATACCCATACTCCTTTTTTTCTTGTCTTGGTAGTGCCGCTACTCGATTTTTTTCTCCACCCACAACGCCATACCCCATTCGGCCGCCGCCGGGTTCGCAGTGGGGTCGTGGCGGCCTCTCTGGCGTTCATGGACAGGCGGTGTGCCCCCACCAGGCTTTCGTTCATTTCATTCATCTTTTTAGACCCAATTCGTGTTCGCAGTTAGATTTGGACTTCGTCCCGCTTTGATATCTTCATTCTCCCCTTCTTTCTATTATTTTTATTTTTATGTTACGGCGCACCCTTCCTCGCTGCTGTTTTGGATTTTGGTTTATTGGCCTTTCTTTCGCGGCACTCATAGCAGCCCTTTCCAGTTCATTCCAGTTAATTTATTCCGCTCTTATTTACTCTCCATTTCATTTTCCCCCCTTTGCCCCCCTTCCCCTCTTGCTCGCTCGATTTTCAGCCCGCTAATTCCTCCTTTCGCAGTACATCTACAGGGCATTATCCACCGCGACATCAAGCCCTCAAACATCATGTGGACTGCGGACCGTTCGCACGTCAAGATCGGCGACTTTGGTGTCGCGCACCTCGCCTCTAACGACCCCACCGACGTCGACGGCCCACGGCACGCCGGCACGCCCGCCTTCCTCGCGCCGGAGATCGCACCTGGCGGCGATGCACCAATGGGTGAGGTTACACCCGCGGTCGACCTCTGGGCGCTGGGCGTCACGCTCTTCTGCATGCTCTTCGGGCGCATGCCGTTCGAGCCTGCCGCCGCGACCGCTTCCGCGGGGCCCGTCGCCGCAGAGGCCTCGCTCTATCGGACCATCCGCGAGGAACCTTGGACACCGCGGGATGTGTTGTGCGCGCAGCGCCGACCAGTAGTCACCGCGGACTGGGAATCCGGCGGCGTGCTGCACCTCCTGCGCGGCCTTCTAGAGAAGTCCCCCGCCGTCCGCGCGTCCCCCAAGGCGAGTTTTGTTTTTTGTATTGATTTGACGCCCAAGTTAACCTCTTTTTTCCCCCACCACGCAGGACCATCCATGGCTCCTCCTTGGCGTGCAGCGCGCGCCCGAGTGGCTCGCGGGGACGACGCCACGCATCGAGGTGTCCGCCGCAGATGAGGCCGCCGCGATCCTGGAACCGCGCTTCAAGTGGAACTTCCGCGAGCGCCTCGCCCTCGGGCGCCGCTTCAGCAACCTCTTCCGCACCGTGACGCGCGAGCCCGGGGACACTGGCGTGCGCTCGGAGCCGAGTATAACTGTGCGCCCAAGTCGCGCGGACAAGGGCAAGGAGCGCGAGAAGGAGAAGGACCGGGATCGGGAAAAAGGCAAGGGGAAGAGCAAGAGCAAGGGCAAGTCTCGCTCCGTCGATGCGGAGCGCGGGCTCGCGCTCGAGGGTGTCGCGATCATAAAGCCGCGACGCGGGTCCGATTCAAGGCCGGCTAAGTCCCGCCGCGGGTCCGACACCACCGCATCCACCACGCCCGTCTCGCCCGCCAGCACCACACCCACGCCCGCATCCCGACGCGCGCGCTTTTTCCGCTGGCCGCGCGCGGCGCGACATAGCACGGAGGCTCTTGGCTCTGCGCGACAAGTTGAGGCGCCGCGCACGGCGAGCATGACGGACGCGCGCGCCGCGGCGGCGGCGGGAGGGGGGGCTGGCAAGGGCAACGGCGCGGGCATGGGGATCGGTATCGGCGTGGGGATGGCGCGCGAGATGGGGATCGACATGGGGATTGGGTCGGGATCGGAGGGGTGCGGGGGCGGGGGCGAGGCGGTGGGAATGATCGCGGCGCCGCGCGCGGTGGTGATGGGGCTCGAACACGATGTGGATGAGAGGGACGCGGACGACGAGAGCGTAGACAGCGGTTGCAGCTACGGCTCAGGCGCGCGCGAGGTGTACGGCGACACATACCACGACGACGCAGCATACCACGACGACGACGCGTACGACGATGAGGGGGAGGAGGGCGACGGCGAGGGCGACGGCGGGCGCGACGTGTACGGCAGCACGAGTAGCGGGGAGGAGGACGTGCCCATTACCGTCAAGCGGCGCGCGCGTCGGGTCGAGGCGCAGGCGCCGCCAGACAGCGATGACGAGGAGGCGGAGGCGGAGGCGGACGGCAAAAGCCGCGCGTCGTCGCCCGTCGTTGTGGTCCCCCTCCCGACACCGAACGGACCCGGCCTTTGACACCCATGGACCTGTACACACCACCTATGCTCCATGTACCACCACGTATACCGCGTAGAGAGCGTAAAAAGATTCGATTTTAGAGTACGTACTAGTAGGTAGACAGCCCTGTAGTGTATTAGTAGGATTGGATTTGAAGGATGAAAGAGTGAGTGAGAGTTGGAGTTAGGACGTGGATGAGGCTACAAACATTACTGAGAGCAGGAGCTAACAGTCTTGTGGGTCTAACGGCAGCAATACACGCTGGAAAAAAGTGGAAGAAGCGGCACGATCATGCAGGCGGACAGTTTCCGAGTCACACTGCTTATTTGCGCTCAGATCCTGATGACGGTGGTCTTTCTCTGTTAGTCCAGAATTAAACCAGACTTTCTATGGAGCTTTCTGTGGGACAACCAAAGGCGGCAAGGAACACTATCGATCTTTGAGAAAAAGGCGACTGGTTTCCCAACCCACCAAGGCGCATCGTGTTTACAAAGTATCGGATTGACAGAGACGAGTTGGAGAAGCGGAGATGGCCGAGTAGGAGGTTGTCAGCCTGAGATTTGCTTTTACTTTTTACCTAGCACGCTGATGAATACTAGAGCCGGTCGGGGAATCAGTGGCAGAAAATCCACCCAGATTACCCAGTGCCTATGGGCAACATATTTGCTTTGTCGCGTTTCTGGATGAGCAAGTTGGAACCAATTAAGTTCCAAATAAGGAAATGTGTCAATCAGTTGATGGCATCAACCATCGCAACTCAACTCGCTCCTTTACGTCCAATTGCCACACGCCTGCCCAAGGCCCTGTACAGGGACTGGACCCAGATTGAGGGGACGAGACTGAGACTGCGCCGGCATTTGCCGGACCAAACCGGGGCCACACAAAACTCAGCGATGGCGCGGGTGCATTTTGACAACGTGCAACGACCTGGCTCCCTGGAAAACGAAGGCTGGTAAACTCTGGTACCTGGCCTGATTCGTAGCCAACCTCTCTTTTTCCATTTTCGTTTACTTTTTGGCCCACAGACTTCTCACATCCACAGATTCCACACGCGTGTTGGAATTGTTCTTCCGCACGTTGATAGAAGCTCGCACACGTCCGCGAATGTCGAACACATCTCACTCTCGGCGAACATTTCCCTGTTACCTGTGATCCAGTCGGCTCCGTTAGAATGCCTTTCAGCCGCAATGTTACATTCAAAATATCGGGCCTACAACGACGCTACTGGCCACTGCTTGGCTCTTCATTGGTTGACTCATCGAAGCTGGACTCCTGTCGTTAGTTTTTCTTCTTAGTTTCGTTATCTTACGTTCGGTGATTTGATGCCAGCGTCATATTTGTACCTGGCGATCTCCCGTGTATACACCGAGGGGCAATATTGTCCCGGGCCCGTACCTGCTTCCTACCCCACTCAAATTTTAGGGGACACCCCAAATGCGGCCGGGGTCCTCGAGACACCGCTGCTTCAGGCTAGTCGCGGCATTTTCCCGCCCGCGATTGATCATTCGTTGTCGCGTTCTGGGGTTCTAACTTGTTCTAACATATTTATAGGATTTTACCTCCGTTTCAAGCCGCCATTGTTCTCAAGCGCTGTCATCGATGCCTGCGAATCATCCGAAAATCGGTACTTATGTCTCGGTGTCTTCCACCCGCGTATCAGTTGTGTCCAAGCGCTCGGACTTGTGGTGTTGATGCTTCTGATGCGCATGTGCAAAACACCAGGAGACAACCAGGAGACGCCCGCTAATTTAAATTAGTCGCGCCACGAATTCGTGCTCGCAGGTAGCCGCAGGTACGTCCATCGAGCAGCCTGATAGATACGAGAGGGCAGCTTCTGAGGAACGCTGACGACATCTTTTTCCCTGTTCTCAGGCCGGTAGCAATTGCTCGAGAATTAATGCCGATCTCCACGGCAAGGCCTTCGCAGGTCCATATGAAACCATATGTCCTAATGGACAGTAAGAAGTGCGCCGTCGTGTCGTCATCCAGTTTCGCAAATGCTTCAAGAGCAAGGTACTTTTCGAATTCCCTGTACATGGGGTGCGCCTCCGGCCCACCATAGGCTAGCTGAAGCTTATTCGAAGTCGTACATTCGTGGCTCGGATCCTAAGCAGCACTTCGCAAGTATAGCTGACGAGAATCTCGAAGGGAAGATGGAAGAATTTTCGAAGCTTGCTTGTAGTCAACTTGTAGTGGAGCGTGGCGTCTGATTGATTGCGCTCGTCTGTAATCTCCCCTTTGTATCGGGAATTATTGGCCGACCCATGATTTGAAATCCCTTTGGTGGTGGTATGGCGTGGTAGGTATGTGGGTAGGTGGGTGGGTAGGTAGCATTACACGGCACGGTCCAACTCATGAACGCCGGTTTCCGGGAATTATCCCGATGTACAGGCACTATCGTCCCTGGGCCTCTCAGAACTCCTCCAGCCGAGCTCATGGTCGCAGCTTTCAGTCGAAACTTACAACTCGCCGTGGTAGAACTAGAACACTAAGAAATTTCAAAGCACTTTAACTCGGGTTAGTCCCAATCACTCTTACGATACACTGGCACGGCGTAGAAAGATTTTAAGTCATAGAACCATGGATATGATCTGTCTGATTTTCATCTATTTACTCCAAGGAATTTAGCTAGCCACTGGCCCCCTGACACTGAGTATCGTGTCGCGCAGCCGCTTCAACGCCTCGTCGACCTCCTGCTCGGCGAGTAGGCTGAAGGCGGCGCGCACATACGCCGTCATGCGCCCATTCGGCAGAAACACGGTCCCGGGCAACGCGAGCACGCCGCGCTCAAACGCCTGCGTGCGCACGACCTGCGCCGAGTCGCCCTCGCCCGGTAGAAGCAACTTGAACCTGCGCATACGATCAGCACACAGTCGCCTTCAAATAAGACGGCACCAGAAGAATAGCCCGGACTGCGGCGCGGACCACTCCGCGAGGCCTGCGAGGTGCCGCTGCATCGCCGCCTCGAATACGTCGCGCTTAGCGCGGTAGAAGCTCGACACGCCGCGCGTGTGCCGCAGGAAGCCGTCGTACCCCCACGCGTCGAGCAGCTTGAAGACGACCGCTTGCGGAAGCGACGATGGCTGCAGGTTCGTCACCGCGGTGTGCGCGTCGATGGCACGCAGCAGCGGAGCGGGCCCCGACGCGAAACCGATGCGCATGCCTGCGGAAAGGATCTTGGAGATCGAGTCGAAGCGCAGGACACGGCCGACGGGGTGCCCCTCGCAGGACGCGTCGGTGCGCTCCATCTCGAAGTATGAGGGCTCACGCGGGCCGGAGCCGTAGAAGAGGTAGAAGTACGGGTCGTCTAATGTGAAATGAATGACTGCAATATTGGAGAATAAATTGAGGCAAACCTTCCATGATGAGGAGATCGTGCTCGCGGGCAAGCTGTAGCACCTCCCTGCGGCGGGCAAGCGTGGCCGTCGCGCCCGTGGGGTTCCCGCCGTACTACAGAGGGTTTAAATTTGGAAGCAACGATAACTTGAAGACTCACAGGGATCGTGTAGAGTACCCGTGGTTTCGATTTCCCGGCCGGCCAGCCCTCGAGAATTGCACGCAGCGACACGGTCGAGATTCCGTCCGCATCGGTGTCCACCTCTGGAACCAGATCAGCGGAAGACTAAACAGGCTGATTGGAGGGTACCCACCGATTTGCTCGCAATTCAGGCTGTGGAACAACGGGATTACACCACTGGGATCCCATCAACGACCACGCGAATGAGATAGAGGAAGGATACGCACGCGTAGACGGGCGACTGCACAAACACGGCGTCGCCCGGGTTCAGCAGGGCAATGATCGCCTGCTCGGTAGTATGAGGGGTGCATTATAATCAACAGACGACGCGCACCCACCTTGGACAATAAATCCTGCGATCCACTTCCTACGCTGAGGGTCCACCCCTCCCCGCGTTCGCGACCGTGAACTGCGGATTGAAGGCCATAGAGCCAGTCGACAAGCGGTGCCATTCCGCCCGTCGGGCCGTACTGGAGCACCGCGGCAAGATCGGCGCCAGAAATGGTCAACGCAATATCCTCGGGGTCTGCCTGCCCGCCTTCTGAGGGAGGGGCTCGCGCAGTGAAGTTGAACGACGTGAACGGGAGTGTCGTGGGGTTTGGCTTGCCACCGAGCAGCGAGATGAGACCCGGGGTAGCTTCAAGCGGCAAGAGGCTACCGACTGCGCGAATGAGCGATAAACAGCACCGACGAATGTTTTTCGCGCGTACTGGGGTTCGGTAGACGCGCTTTTGCGATGTCTGATAGGAAAGGCGCGTAGAAGCTCTCAGGAAGGCATTGTACTGGGTCGCTGGGTGTCTGCACGGCCGCGTAACGATCGAGTTCTCAATCTTTTGTCGCAGCAACACGTACCGTTGTGGCGGAGGACATGTCTGGATGCAAGGGTCTGACGTTTTGGTGAGCGGATTCCCGTCGGCTTTATTCGGGTCGTCGGCCTTGGTGGCCGATCGAACTTTCAACCAAGCACGAACCGTAGAAAACGAAGACAGTGATCAAAGGACAAGAAATCGGTGAGCCGGATCCATAAGGTGGAGCGGGGTTCCAAAGCAATTCTCATTGCAATTTACGATGACGATCGGGTTGTAGTCGGTTTCAAAACGAAGAACGAGCGATGGAGTCTGTTAAGAAAGACTGGAGCTGAGTTGGAGCTGAGGGCTGAGCAGGACTGAGCACATACCAGTGAGCTTACAAGCCGGAAGTTCGGTTGACGGCTACCAGGGGGTAGTTTGTGGATGTAACTGTACGCAGTGACTCCGGTGAGACTGGCAGTAAGGCCCGAGAGGCGGAGTATTAACCGTGCTTTAACGAGATGGTCCTCGACTCTGTGCATCTGTCGGGTTTTTGCTCCTTTTGGCCGCATCTCCCTCTCCTTTCGTCCTCGACCTGAACTCAATGGTGCGATTTCTGCTCCATTCATATCCTGTTGACACAGCTACGGACTGGCCGCAGGACTTTCAGGAGACTGCACAGCGCATGGGAAAACCTTGAGTCAACCTTTTTCGTCGATACAGCTGACTGACAGATAAGTAGTTAAATAGTTTCGTCTGAGTACGCGTAGTTTGTCGCAGCCACTGCTGTTAAACTGCGCCCGAGGAGCTGCCGATTATTTTCTGAGCATAAAAGCACACTCGGTTTTCGCAGATCATCAATTCTTCACCCGCTTCCCGTCGTTAAACTCTCGGTCTGAGATTGCTCATTATTTTCTGGAATCATTTTTGTATTAGGAGCTGTTGTCAATTTCCCTCAAAATCTATCTGCTCGTGTTTTCTCCGTGCTCCCGTTCTATCGCGCGCTACTACACTGCCTCGGTTGAGAAATACCTGGGTTCCTTCTGGACGGTCTCGCAACTGCTTCCTTGACTGGAGCACGTACGGTTCCCACAGCCAGAAAAAATCACCGGACGACCTGGAGGCTGGCGCTCTTATGATTAAATTTAAATTTCCTGTGGCCCCTATGACCACTGGCTTTCGGTTAATGTTTTTAGTCTGCATCTGCGACGGAACATGTACATTAAGTATGATTTTAATTATGAGAACATGATTTATTCTTTAGTTTGAACTGTGCAACTGCCGGAGCGAAGCGAGGCCCATCTTGTATTCATTTAAAATTCATTACTGTAAATTAAAGTCCATTTCTTTCCGGAGTCCTCACAGTCCAAGTGCTATTAGAACAGCGTACGCTGCGCAGCTTGTCAAAGAAGATCTCTATAAGAGTCAGCACGAGCTCTTAAGTTACGACTTCTGCGAAGCGTTGTGAGACAGAGTTGGAAATGAACAATAGAACAGTTTAGCATGAAATGGCCTGAATCTGTGGGATGGCACGTCGCGCCTCGGGCGAGAACTAGCGAAGGAGAAACTTGGGAGAAGTTGTCATAAGGGATTTGAGTGCCGTCCCACGTAACCTTCAAGTTCACGCATTTAAAATCCCTTTGGTGGTGGTATGGCGTGGTAGGTAGGTAGGTAGGTAGGTAGCATTACACGGCACGGTCCTTGAACTCATGAACACCGGTTTCCGGGAATTATCACAATGTAAAGGCACTCCTCTCAGAACTCTTCCAGCCGAGCTCACGGTCGCAGCTTTCGGTCGAAACTTACAACTCGCCGCGGTAGAACTAGAAGAACGCTGAGAAACTTCAAAATAAGATCAGCACTTCAACTCGAGTTAACCTCACACTGCAGGCAAGTCCCACGGCCGTGGATTCATGGCGTGGGACCGACACTTGCCATGGCGTTGGCCACGGCGTTGGCCTGGCGTTGCACATTCTCTTTGTTCTAATTTTGTTTCTTTGATATGAGTTTTCGGAATCTGCCGATGCCAAACAAGTGCAGCCGGTGATTACCGGTGATGGATCAAACGCAAAGTGTTGAACTGCGTGGACTGAAATGCTCAATGACCATGATGAATATGTTCTTTGGGCTCGGAAAGTCTGGGGTATCAGCCAGTAATCAAGGTCTCTAGTTGCTGGACTCGAATGTCTCGGTGATCATCGAGGTTGCCAAAATATTTACATATGGGATGGGTCGTTGGGTTCAGATCAAGATAAGAGTCGTGTGCTGCAAATCCTAACCACGACCCGACTGCGACTGCACTGTAGGAGAACTTGTAACAGACTGTGCCCTACTGTGCATTATGCAAATTAGAATCTCGTGCCCCAATAGATTCACACTGTACCCGATCTTTAACGAAGACTGCATGCTGTGCCGTGGTTGAACCGCAAAGTGATGCCAAATCTTAAATTCACACTGTGTCGCAGGACAAACACTGTTACATGCACATCTACATGGTTTTGAGGCTCAACAACTTGGCCAATCCATTTGAACATTTTTTTAATGTAGATGCCTTTCTCACTGTACCGGTGCTGCAACACGGCACATTTTCGGGACAGCGGCCATTCAGCACTTCACACCATATAACGAGTCGTTTCCCTTCAAGACTCTAATGCATTTCCTCCCACAAATACCTATGGTTCTCGGCTTTTATTGGCTGGTCTGGGTGGTCTATTTGGAATTTGTCAACGTTCTTGTACCATGACATCAAACAGTTGCCGGACGAGCTGGCAATTGCTGCCTTGAATTTTCCTCTATCTCATCCTTGACTGGTCCCTGCATCCGCTTTTGCAGCGGAAAACTGTATTTATATATATATATATATATGTCTGTTTCTTACTATCCCCTGCACCAGAGCTGAGCACAGGCACATCTTGTACTGTCTTGTACAGCTTACAAAAAGGATATTAATTTATACTCTACAAATAACAGCAAGCATCACAGGCATGCAATTGAAAA
Organism: Mycena epipterygia; assembly: GCA_029281465.1. NCBI lineage: Eukaryota > Fungi > Basidiomycota > Agaricomycetes > Agaricales > Mycenaceae > Mycena > Mycena epipterygia. The sequence goes on along the minus strand of JARJCQ010000042.1, from coordinate 757,638 downwards.
CGGCGCGTAGTCCACGCAGTTCAATGCGTCGCGTCGGATCCGACTGCCGGAACTCACCGGATGCCGCAGTGCCGAGAGGGCCTATTTTTTTGGGGCGGCCTTGTGGCCTAATGGAACGGGTCATTATTTTTCTTGACTTTCAAGTTCCTGCTGCACTTGTTTGGCATCAGCAGGATTCCTTGTCAAAGAATAAAATTAGAACAAAGAGAATTTGATCGTTTGTGCAACGCCAGGCCAACGCCGTGGCATACACCATGGCAAGTGTCGGTCCCACGCCGTTAAAACACCATGAACCCACGGCCGTGGGACTTGCCTGCAGTGTCAATCACTCTTACGATGCACTGGCACGGCGTAGAAAGATTTTAAGTCATATAGAAGCATGGATATGATTTCTGTCTGATTTTCACCTATTTACTCCAAGGAATTTAGCTAGCCACTGGCCCCCTGACACTGAGTATCGTGTCGCGCAGCCGCTTCAACGCCTCGTTGACCTCCTGCTCGGCGAGTAGGCTGAAGGCGGCGCGCACATACGCCGTCGTGCGCCCATTCGGCAGGAATACGGTCCCAGGCAACGCGAGCACGCCGCGCTCGAACGCCTGCGTGCGCACGACCTGTGCCGAGTCACCCTCGCCTGGTAGCAGCAGTTTGAACCTGCGCGTCCGATTAGTACACAGTCGCCTTCAAATAAGATGAAAAGGCGGCACCAGAAGAACAGTCCGGACTGCGGCGCGGACCACTCCGCGAGGCCTGCGAGGTGCCGCTGCATCGCCGCCTCGAATACGTCGCGCTTAGCGCGGTAGAAGCTCGACACGCCACGTGTGTGCCGCAGGAAGCCGTCGTACCCCCACGCGTCGAGCAGCTTGAAGGCGACCGCCTGCGTGAGCGAAGCGGGCTGCAGGTTCGCCGTCGCGGTGTGCGCGTCGATGGCGCGCAGCAGTGGCGCAGGCCCCGATGCGAAGCCGATTCGCATGCCCGCGGAAAGGATCTTGGAGATCGAGTCGAAGCGTAGGACACGGCCGACGGGGTGCCCCTCGCAGGACGCGTCGGCGCGCTCCATTGCGAAGTACGAGGGCTCACGCGGGCCGGAGCCGTAGAAGAGGTAGAAGTAAGGGTCGTCTACGTGAGATGAATGACTGCAATACTGGAGAGTAAATTGAGGCAAACCTTCCATGATGAGGAAATCGTGCTCGCGAGCAAGCTGCAGCACCTCCCTGCGGCGGGCAAGCGTGGCCGTCGCGCCCGTGGGGTTCCCGCCGTACTACAGAGGGTTTAAATTTGGAAGCAACGATAACTTGAAGACTCACAGGGATCGTGTAGAGTACCCGTGGTTTCGATTTCCCGGCCGGCCAGCCCTCCAGAATCGCACGCAGCGACACGGTCGAGATTCCGTCCGCATCGGCGTCCACCTCTGGAACCAGATCAGCATTGCGGCAGGCTGAATGAATGATACCCACCGATCTGCTCACAATTCAGGCTGTGGAACAACGGGATTACACCGCTGGGACCCCATCAACGGCCGCGCGAATGGGATAGAGGAAGGATACGCACGCGTAGACGGGCGACTGCACAAGCACGGCATCGCCTGGGTTCAGCAGGGCAATGATCGCCTGCTCGGGTATGAGGGGTGCATTATAATTAACAGACGACGCGCACCCACCTTGGACAATAGATCCTGAGATCCACTTCCTACGCTGAGGGTCCATCCCTCCCCGCGTTTGCGGCCGTGAACTGCGGATTGAAGGCCATAGAGCCAGTCGACAAGTGGCGCCATTCCGCCCGTCGGGCCGTACTGAAGCGCCGCCGCAAGATCGGCGCCAGAGATGGTCAACGCAATATCCTCGGGGTCCGCCTGCCCGCCCTCCGAGGGAGGGGCTCGCGCAGTGAAGTTGAACGACGTGAACGGGAATGTCGCGGGGTTTGGCTTGCCAGCGAGCAGAGAGATGAGACCCGGGGTAGCTTCAAGCGGCAAGAGGCTGCGAACTGCGCGATTGAGTGATAAATAGTACCGACGAATGTTTTTCGCGCGTACTGGGGCTCGGTAGACGCGCTTTTGCAATGTCTGATAGAAAAGGCGTGTAGAAGCTCTCAGCAAGGCATTGTACTGGGTCGCTGGGTGTCTGCACGGCCATGTAACGATCGAGTTCTCATTCTTTTGCTGCAGCAACACGTACCGTTGTGGCAGAGGACATGTCTGGATGCAAGAGTCTGAGGTTTCGGAAGAAAGCTGGTGAAACGAGTCATATTCATGGCGGTGAGCGGATTCCCGTCGGCTTTATTCGGGTCGTCGGCTTTGTGGCCGATCCGCCGCGCACTTTCAACGTTGAACCTTTTAAAAAATCAAAAGACAAGCCAGATCCAGAAGGTGCGGCCAGCAACTATTGCGATGACGATCGGTCCTTGGTCGGTTTGAACTTCAAGGGGTAGTTTGAACTTTGTGGATGTAATTGTACGCGGCGACTCCGTTGAGACCACAGTGGTATGTAAGGCCCGAGAGGTGGAGTATATTCATTTAAAATTCATTAAATTAAAATCCTCACAGTCCAGGGCTGGCAGAACAGCCTGAGCGCAGTTGAACAGCGTACGCTGCGCAGCAGCCAGCTAGGATCTCTAAGGGTCAAAGCAAGCTCTTTACGACCTCTTCGAAGCGACGTCGTAAGACAGAGTTGGAAAACTGGTTTAGCATGAACTGCCAGCCTGAATCCGTTGGATGGCACGGCGCGACTCTGGGGTGGCGCGTGACATCGCATGTCACCCGCCGGCGGGTTAGCCGCAGGGCGTTTGATATCCCCGGCCGCCATCAGAAATATCAAGCCCAAAGCAGTAATTTTGAAGGAGAGCTGTGATGGATCGGTAATTGCTGATCGAATTTTAACCCGACCAGGTCGGATTCAGTCAGCGCTCAGTCTCAACCATCACGGCGACGAAGCGAAAGAAAAGCTCCGTGATGGTTGAGGCTGTTTTTTCTTTCTATAAAGGCAACATTGATATGGTTCAGAGGCAAATATGCTTCCCATAATTACCTCATTCCCATTTATCGCCTTGATGCTCTCCAGTGCGGCCGCGGGCTACGATCTCAAGCCAACCAAGATCAACCTGTCCTCTGGCCTGGCGCGGATGAACTCCCTCGTCGACCTTACCGTTCTTCCCACCACACCAATACTCGCGAACGACGGCGATTTCGGTATCAGTCTGGCCCTTAGCTGACCTAAAGTCTCAGTGGGTCGACAAGAAAATATTTGACCGGGACGAGGCACAGGCTACGCTCAACTCGTGAGTATTTCGCCCTTGTGCATGTTTCGTCTCTGATTAACGTCAACTTTAGCCTGAAACAATACACTGTCACTATTGAAGGAATAACGGTACGTGATCTTAGCTAAAATTGCCGACTGTCAGCGAAGTCCCTTTGTAGGTGCCTTTTATCTATCAAAAGTCCAATGTCGAGGGTGCGAAACCTCTGATCACGTTGCATGGGTGGATCGGTGGGCATACAATTCATTCTCTTTCCGTGGACTCAATTTCTCTGTAGGATCTATCCACGAGTTCAGCCGTGTCGCAAAGCCTTTGACGCAGAGTGCACCCATTACGAGCAACGGAAAGAACATCAGTGGCATACGACATTGTGGTCCCCTCGTTGCCCGGCTTTGTCGGATCCACCGCACCGCCAGCAAACTGGACCATCGATGACACGGCCCGTATCTTCAACACACTTATGGTGTACGTGCTGGGATACGCGACATACGCCATACATGGGACAGATGTTGTAGGTTTTCAGCGTCCTGGATCGGAACTGTCCTTTAACCAGTCGACAGGGCTCTGGCATCGCATATTCCGTATACTCCCAATTTCCTGCCACCGTGCGGGCCGCGCAGTTTACCTTCATCCCGTTCTTCCCCCTAAGCACCCAGCAGCTCGCTGATGCCAACATCACTCTGGACGCCTTTGGCGAGTTTGCGCACGTGCGGTCCACACAGTATATCGCGATTGGGCTGGGATATTTCACCGAACAGTTGACCAAGGTCATTTCTTGAGCTCTTTTTTATTCTGCGGCCTCAGGCTGATCTACATGTCCCAGGCGAACACGATAGGCTTAGCGCTCCAAGATAATCCCATCGGACAGCTTGCATAGATGGGGGAACTCATCGATGACGGTTCGTTGGGTGTGCTGGAGGTTTTAAATTGCTAATATTTTTGTAGCGAAAAACCCAAACGGCGAGCTGACCGACACTGATATCCTCACCACGATATCCTGTACTTTCTCTCGCGGACGTTCTTGTCGTCCGTGTACGTTTACGCGCAAAACTCGACGGCATTCTCGACGACGTACATATACCAAAGCGCCCACTAACGCACCGATGCTATTCAGTACGTACAAATGGAATCCCGTGTATTGGCCCGAGGAGTATGTTGCGAAGGTCGGCAATCTTGTGGTGTACAAAGGTCCGCCCCGCTGCTGTCTGCTTTGGTCGTGTTGGCTGATCACCTTGTTCTAGAGCACGATAAAGGCGGGCACTTCCCGGGGCTGGAAAACCATGAATCCTTGATAGAGGATTTGCGAGAGCTCGCTAGGTATTACTAGATGGCATGATGATATATAGACTTCAACTCGATCTGAGTAGGCGGCGAAGCTTCATACGCCGCGCATCGTCCGAGCCTACTATCCGATATCGTTTACGGCAGCAGCCTACTTTAGTCGAAAGAAAGCCGGAACAGGCTGCGCACCAACCACCTGAATCACCACTTTGATCGTCTCATCGTCCGTGTCGTCGGCGCCCCTCGACAGGCCCAAATCACACATATAATACTCTTTCCCCGCAGATCCTTGCGGGAAGACCGTGTATATGACCGCGTCCGACGCCGGTTGGTCTCCGACGACGTTCGGAACACCGGCGCGATCGGTTATCACCACATGGGGGAAGACAGAGTAGTCGATCCCGGCGCGGAGGGGGAGCGTCCCTGCCTCGGTCCAGAGGGCGCAGATGTTCGCTTTGTGCTCCTCGAAGTCGTGTTGCGCAACTCGGAGCGCGAACTGGACATCTTCTTCCGCGAGATCGGGTGGAATACCATCTAACAGGCGGCATTTTAATGTCAAATGAGACAACGGAGGATTTTGTGTGACTCACTTAGTCGCGCATTTGTCCGCGCTTCGCAGGGTGAACAGTGCGCATTCCAGGCCGCCTTCTGACACGTGCTGGAGCAGTACATGGCCTCCCAACAACTGCTGCAACGCATAGCTGAAGGCTGGCTGCACTGAAAATATCAACCGTTCTCAGCTTGTTCAACGACAAAAGTGGAGACAACTTACACCGTTACACGATAGCGAGGCGAGTTCGGCATCGTTCGCGAGTCCGAGACGGATCCGTGCATATTTCTCAAACGCTAGCCACACAGTTCGGTAGCTGTCAGACAGCGCAGCCACCAACCCGAGTTGCTGGATAACGTCGAGGGATTTGTGGGCGTGCCGCAGAACCGAGATATATATCAAGTATTTCGGCAAGTGGGTTGTCAGCAACGCTATGCAAGCAGCGTATGCGGCTGGTTTGTGGGCCAGCCAAGGATGGGCTTTCAGCAATCCAACCAGAAGCCCGCGTTCAAGAGACTGATTCACAAAAGTGAGGCCGTCACTACCGATGCACTGATGCAGATACTCGCAGATCAGCACGATGCAGTCCGCGACAGCGTCCGCACTGACGGCATCGAAGGGCCGCGACGTCAGGGCAATCAAAGCTTCGGTCGTGACACACACAGAGTTTTGCGATACGAGGAGGAATTGGAGGGGCGTCGAGTGCAGACAGTTCAGGTTAAGTAAATTTGAGAGCATGTTGTCGGCAACTGGACCCACGGGTAACTGCTCCTGCTGAGACAGGGCAGACGTGGCTCTGCGGATATGCTCCAAACCTATGGAGGCGATTCCAGCGTGCCCAAAGGTGCCCCCTAATGCAGAAATAAGAAGGGCACCATAGGTCTCGGGATCTCTATCTGCAAATACGTGACGGTTAAGTAGACCAGCGGCAGTGGGCGGATAGACGCCCGGCAGCATCTCTTTGAGCTGCTCCGACAGCGTGGGGTGCATGACTTGAAGTGCCCAGAGCTTGATAATCAGGACGGTTGCTTCGCGCGTGTTGCGCACCAGCGCCGCCAGAGAATCGACGGGCGTATACAGCAGCAACAGCGACACGATGGCAGTAAACGTATACGCGGGGGAGTCCACCGCATCAAGGATCGCGACAGGGACGTCTCGCAACAGTGCGCGAAGGTAGATCACCAGTCCCATACATGTCGCGGGCCAGTGCGCTAGTAGGGCCCGCCACGTCTCTGGCCACAGTGGGGTCGCACCATACCTGCGCACAATGGAAGAAAGCGCAGTCACGGCTGAGCCCGCGAGTCTTGTATAGCCTTCGGCCACCGGATCCCCGTATCGCGTATTTGGAGGCGCAAAACATGGGACCAGGGCCTCGATGATCTTGTTGGGTTGAAAAAGGTCGACAGGGCATTCTTCGATGCCTTCGATGAACTTGGACAGTAGTCGATGAATACTCTCGACATCGAGGGTTCTGTGAGGAAGTAACTAGGTACGAATCAGTTAAAGCGAAGAGATGACAGGGAAAACTTGAAAGGCCTGTACATTCAAGTTTGCAACAAATTCTTCCGTCGAATGTGGTCTCAAGTTACCATCGGGCATCGCAGTGAGTTTTTTTTGCAACCGTTAGTGTCCTGAACGACGTGGCGGGTGGTGGCAAGAGACAAGGGTCACAGGTCACAGGTCACATGTGCACTTGGTTTGCCGAGAATTTGAACAAAAATCCGGAATCAAGCTATTCGCAAACGATAATTGATGAATTCTCAATTCCCTGTATACATGTAGGTAATCTTTTTTGATGTTTCAGTCACCACTGCTGAGGCCAACATAATTTCAACCGCTTTGTTCTCTGAAGTGTCTCGTGGAGACAAGTTCGTTCTTCGTCGATGCGTAATAGACGCATAGGTTCTAGTAGATGTATCGGAAACTGCGAAAGAAAAAAAATCAGCTCAGCTTCAAGAGCGGAAATAAAAACCACACTTGACGTTCTGCTTATCTGTCAAATCCGCAAAAGTTGTCTCGTTAATGTGCGGAAGGTCCAAGGCTGCACCTTCCTTCAAGTTCTGTTCTCGGTCCCGCTTTGCATTCTCTCTTGCCAATACAACTCGCAGCAACACGAAAACACCCAACTCCAGCACGTTCGATACGAGCATGCTTACGATGCCGAGATGATACGTTGGCGCCTGATTCGCATGATAGAAAAAGGGCGATGAAATGTTACCGATACATGCGCCGAACCATATCAATGCGTTAGTGAGCATCTTCTTGGTCTGGCCACCGGTGTTCGACGTGACGAGGGAGAGGCCGATGACAAAGGAGGCCTGGTAGCTTCCTGTGAGATAGAAGCAAATGAGGCGGCCGACGTTTGCATCGAAGGGTGCGAGAAGGAAGCCGAGGGAACCAGCGATGGTGGGGACCATAAAAAGCCTATCGTCCTGATTATGAAGAGTTGTCACAGAGTATGAGAAATAAACCCACATGCAAACATAAGTGCGACTGTTCGGGGGTAATTTCTCGTTCATCCAGGCGCCCAAAGAAATCCAGATTACGACAAGAACACCTTGCGGTATTCCGAGCAGCGACGTTTGAAGGGTATCAAATCCAAGGCCCTTGATTATGAGGGTGCTGAAATTGCTAATACCGCCGTTCGGAATGTTGCCTAGAAATCCAAGTAGAAGGAAAAGCCACTGGGGGAAATTGAACCCAAGTAGAAGAGAAATAAGATATCCACCGACCGTTTTGACATCAAGGATGCATTCGAGGGCCTGATCTGACTTGAAAGTCCGGTTCTCGATACCGGTCTGATTTTTCCGCAAACGGGCAATAGCCATCAGGCGCTCGTCTCGCGTGAGCCATACCATCGTCGCGGGGGAGTTTGGGAGAATATATAACAGCGCAATTGCCCACGCAGAACAGACAGCCCCGATAAGGAGAAATTCATACCGCCAGCTTGTTAGGGAGCCTTTGATGTTGCCGATGGCGTATCTATTCCGAATTAGCCATTACAACCATATGCAGAATACATACTTACCCAAGCAAGCCTCCAGCGGCCACACCGACCCCATTGAAGGAATACCAGAAACTGATACGACTCGGCTGTTCCTCGCGGGTGTAGTACATCGCTGGATGAGTGTCAACCGGATGCCTATCCTCTGAGCGCAGACGCTATGCTTACACGTGATAAGCATGAACGCAGGATCTGCGATCGCTTCGAACGCTCCAGAGATTATTCGGAGAGCCGCCAGAGTGGCGAATTTGTGGGACGCCGCCTGGAGCATCAGGAACACTCCCCAGAAAAAAATGTTGACAGCTTGAGCAGATTTGTAAGGATGAACCTAGGAAGTACACAATTCTGCATGCGACGTACCGAGGTAGGTTCCAGGTGGAGATTTTTGCATCAACAGATTGGATGGGATGGACCATACCAGCCAGCCCTGAATTTGATGAATATATCAGAAGCATGCCAGTTCCAACAACTTGGGAAATTTCTCACAAAATAAAAGATACTAGAGAGCCAACTATATTCAGTCCCGGCTAGACCGAGCCCTTTCGGACTTGCGTCTTTGATACCAAATATGGCTGCCTGGGAGGGATGAATCAGGACAGATCGCCAAACATTGGTCGTGCATATGTACTCACGTATGATAGGGTTGTTTTGTCGACGTAGTAAAAGACATCTTTTGCGCGGAATTATTGTGTTGCCAGCAATTTGAAAGATAATCGTGCACTTACATCCCATAGCAAGAGAAGGTAGAATGACGATGTCGATCTTGCGTCGCAGCTTCTTCTCCGCCTCGGGAGAGATGGACCCATCCGCGCCGTATTTTTGCAAAGCCTCTTCAAAGAATGCCGAGTTCCTAGATATCCCGAAGAAACGCTGGCGCCACCCGATGTTTTCCGTAGGTGGAAGACGTTGCCCGTCCATAATTGGGGAATCTTTCTCTAAAGCGGACGGCATGGCAGTTAACGAGAGATCCGGTCCAAAGACATTGTGAAAAGCGGATCGCGGACCGTGATCACGGTCAGCTGGCTTCTTCGCGGACCGTGGCTGAACGTTGAACCTGCGAGCTGAACTGCGTGAAAATGGCACTATGCACAAGGGAGAAAACTCGATACCGCACATGCACCAACAATTTTGGCTGGACTTGAGATTTATATTGTTCGGATTTCTTACATCTTAATTCGAACCCCATCTTCACCCGCAATCTCTGGGTCGTCTCTTTCCGCCTTTTCCATCGCAGCCCGGGTGACCTTGGCACAGTTGCCTCCGTTTTCGCAGATGGGTCGGGCATAGTCTTTGATAATGGGATAGAAGGACGCAAGGTCGGACACGGGAGAATGGATCCAAGTCGTGGCGGGGTTTCCACAGCTAAAACACGTCCACGGATGTTTTTTCATGAGCTCGGGCTCATGGCTGGTAACGATTCTCTTGACGAACGCATCCCGTCTGGTGTCGTAGGCTTCCCGACCGCCTCGTGGTGGCCCGGCCATAAGACTGGCAGGGACCATATCACGCATGTGGACATACTCCGGATCGTGATTCTTCATCCGTACCACATATCCGAAGGGCCGGTGCTCCTCTGCATCTGTAGATTGGAATTTCGCACTACTGGCACTCGATTCGCGCATCTGCTCTCGCATTCGTGTCTAGTAGGACGATGAACGACCTGGCAGTAGAAGAGCATAAAACAAAGACGGACCTCGACATCGTACTTTGGTCGCCCCAGATAGGTTGGGTCAGTCGCTCGTCTCTGATCGTCGATGTCATCAAGCGCTTTCGTAGCTTTCGCAAGCCGAAACTTGGCCTTTTCGGTGATGGTGGGACTAGCCGACACAAAAAGTAGAGCGATATTGCAGTCGTCGATGCAGTTCTGATACTCGCCTGTGGAATCATAAGCTCCTCTGGCGCACCGAGGCTTGCTGCCTGAGCGAAATTCACCAAGATTGAGGTAACATGCAGCGCGATTGCATCGCGCAATACGTATCGTATCAAGCATGACGCGATCATCGTACTGGTTTATTATACTGGAATATAGATCCAACGCCTTTTGATAGTCCTTTTCGCGAAAATGGACGTTGGCAGTTTCCTTGATTTTCAAAGCCTTGGCTGAAATGAAAGTATCTCAGCAAAGTTGAAGGTTCAACACAAACGGAGGGTACCGTTGTCGGCATAGAATGTAGGCCCAGCGTATGCCATTTTGGGGAAAACGGTGGTCGGAGAAAAAGAACCTTGACGAAGTTGCGTTTATTTGTTCCACTTTGAACGTATTATCTTCCCTTCCTAAAAGAGCTTCTTGTCTCATCCGGTGAAAGAAATCCTCATAAATCAGTGTCTTATCCGCTGCCGAGAACTCGGAAATTAAATGACTGCGGATCCTCGAGCCTATCACTGGAAATTCCATCTCATGGCCAATTTCCGGCGACAAGAGTCGATCGACTAAACAACCGTCTCGAACGTCCAAAGGTCGTAGTATTGCATTGGATGAACATAACAATGCAAATGGGTACAATTTGGGTACAATAGGAGTAATTCAACACATGCAAAAAATCTCTGTACAACATTCAAGCTTAGAAGCACTCTAAAAACCGGGCCATTAGTGGCGTGAACCGAATGTCAATCAAAAACATACTGCGATGGACAATGGCCGGGCCTGATTCGTCGTACTCCTGCTTCGTGCACCATAGATTCTGGAAGGTGCTGAGCGAGGAAAGGATCGAGCCGCCGATCCAGACAGAGTATTTGCGCTCGGGGGGCGCGACGATCCGAACCTGAATCGTAGTGACTTGAGTAGGCTGGTGAATGGATGAGAGAAGAACAGACCCTGATACTGGAGGGCGCCATAGAGGTCAATTCCTTCTGCATGCGGTCCGCGATGCCAGGGAACATGGTGCTGCCGCCGGAAAGCACGACGTTGGCGTACAAGTCGCGACGGATGTCAAGGTCGCATTTCCTGACGGAGTTGAAGCTGGGGATGTCGATTGGTCAGAAGTCACGGTATGTATCAGGGTCGGAGCGTACGTCGTTTCATGAATACCCGAGGCCTCGAGTCCAATCATCGAGGGCCTGAACAGCGCTTCGGGAGCACGGAAGCTAATTAAGGTTTTAGAACGCCGAGAAACACATCGGGCATTATTCTCACCGTTCATTTCCGATTGTGATGACCTCCCCGTCAGGAAGCTCGTAACTTTTCTCCAACGACGACGATTCCATCGAGGTGCGCATCTCTTGCTCGAAATCCAGGGCGACGTAGCAGAGCTTCTCCTTGATATCCCGGACGACCTCGTGTTCCGCCGTGGTCCTGAACTGATATCCTCGCTCGCCCAGATTCTTCACGAGAACGTTCGTCAAGTCGCGCCCCGCGAGATCCAGGCGTTGAATGGCGTGTGGGAGCGAGAACCCCTCATATATCGGCACCGTGTGAGACACGCCGTCACCCGAGTCCATGACGACACCCGTGGTGCGTCCCGACGCATAGAGGGACAACACGGCCTGGATTTGGACGTAGAACGCGGGCACGTTGAAGGTTTCGAACATGATCGTCGTCATCTTCTCCCTGTTCGCCTTGGGGTTCATTGGCGCCTCCGTGAGGAGGACGGGGTGTTCCTCCGGCGCGACGCGCAGCTCGTTGAAGAAAGTGTGGTGCCAGATCTTCTCCATATCGTCCCAGTTCGTGACGATCCCGTGTTCAATGGGGTATTTTAGGGTCAAAATACCGCGCTTGGCCTGAGCCTCATCGCTGTTGGGCTGTACATCAGTGGAAATCTCGGCAGATAGACGGGATAATTACCCAATATACGAATCCTTGTTGCCGAATCCTACCATGACGCCTGCTTGGCGAGGACGACCGACAATGGAACTAGACACACCATTAATGTTGAGGTAAATTATAAAGGCAACACGACGAACGGGAAGACAGCACGGGGTGCATCGTCGCCTTGTATTTGATGTTCGGTAAGAACGGACGGAAATATCGAGTAAAATACATACCAGCGACTGCAAGAAATTGTCAAACATTGATCATAGGATACAAAGAGAAACTCACATCCAGCTTTGCACATTCCGGAACCATTGTCAATAACCTAAAAAGTCGTCAGTATCGGTAGAAAATACGTAGGAAAAGGACGTACGAGAGCTGCGATTTCATCGTCCATAGTAGTAGAAGCCTAGTAGTGGAGTAATTCGAAGATGAGCGAGGGTGTTTGTTGAAGAGCAGACAAGATACACTAACCGATTCCCTGGTTTATATACGACGCCGGAGATGCGAAGAGACTGCGCCCTGCGACCTGCGGGAGGAGTCCAAAATAGTCAGTACTGAGGAGGAGCAGTCTCGCAGTTCATTCAATTGTTGCGCCCGTAGCGCCAAGCCCCGCAGCTCCATCGAACGAGGTGTGAGTTAGATACGATGAAATGTCTGTCAAAGAGACTGCCCGCAGTCCTGCTAGTAACAGCAATGGAGTGCTGTTGACTCTGAGTCTAAGGATCGGAACTCCGAACAAGACTCGGAGCCAAGAGCAAGAACTCCTTGAAGCCGCCACCGTTCCAGCAGCGGACAGCAGTTAATTCCAGTTTGACAGCGGCGCAGACGTGCGCAGCGTTTCCGACTTGCATTGGCCTCGCAGCAGGTTTGAGCAGGTTGTATGTATAACTGCCAAATGACTGCGCTGGCGCAGCGCCAGCTAACCCTAACCCAGGTTCACTTTGACCCTAACCTTGGCCGAGCGAGTTTCAACTTTTCAACAGGCTTCATCACGGTGAACGAGGAAATCCAGAATGTCTCCAATCCATATAACGTTCCAGACATCAAAAAAAAGCGCCCCGCGTGCTTTCTTGTGCATCAAAGTCTTGAACTATTTCAGGAGCTTTACGGCCACAAACACCTGTAATAATCTAACGGGACTGGTAAATGAAAAGGACAGTTGGTTGGTTGTTGGGTCAATTTTCTGACAGGTGCCAAAGCCATGAATCCAAGCCAGTCACGAAGACCAGCGCAACAGAATTTGAGGCAGGATCAATCGATTGCGAAAGCTCAACAACGATACTGTACAAACGTTTCAATCTCAACCAGCCATTATTTGGCAATTATTTGGAGTCGGCCGAGACAGGCGCACACGACGCGGAAGATAAACTTCGGAAACGAGTTAGGAGTGTACCACAAGCAATTTCTGGTTGAACTAAAAGACCACCACCGATATACCTGGCATATCAATGCGACAATATTTAGATATACATAAGAATACATATCTCAATCGAACTTATACACTGCAAAGATAATTAGGTTCGAAATCAGACCCAGAGGTTCAGGAAGGAAAGGCACGCACCACAGGCGCCGCTGCTCGGTCTCGTCGCGAATATCACCTCGTTGAGCGCCTCACCCTCGAGCCCCTTGTACGGCGGGTACGTCTCGCTGACTTTCTTGATGAACGAATCAACTTCGCTCTCGGGCACCAGCGAGACGGTGCAGCCGCCCCATCCCGCGCCTAATTACAATTTATATATAAGTGGAGTAGAATGGATAATGATTCGACGTACCGGTAAGGCGACTCCCGTACGCGCCTGCGTCTCGCGCGAGCTGGGTCAGCTGGTCGAGTTCCTCGCAAGAGCACTCGAAATCGTCCGCGCAGCTCGTCTGGGACTCGTTCATCAGTTTCCCGAGCGCCTGTAACGCAGCGAGGTTGGCGTCGAGGCCGCCGCCCGCCGCCGCCGTGTCGAGGCACAGCTTGCGGAACTGTAGAACGCGCAACGCCTCGGAAAACACATGCTTCGCGCGCTTGTATAGTTTGAAATGCGCCGCGTCCACTGTACCACGCATGAAAAGGGGCTGCGACATAGTGAAATAAAAACAGCAAGATCACCTTCGACCCAGGACATGTACACTTCGTGGAACTCCGCCGCGGAGAGACCTGACAGGGTAATCATCTCCTCCATCGTCGCACCGAACTCCGGATGTGTGCTATTGGGCGGCTTGAGCTGCTCCACCGCCACATCCATCTTCTGCAGCACGTCCATGAGCGCGGAAACGTCCATCCCCACGCCGCCTTTCCCGACGTCGGTTTCGGCGGTGAACTTGCCTACGACCTCGCGGAACGTGATCTTCTCACCCGCGCCGACGGGTACGCCGAGTGACCGTGCAAGTGCACGGGCACCGACGAGGGTCTCGACGACGCGGAGGTTGTACCCCTTCTTCGCGGTGAGGGCCTTGTCCGAGACCTTGAGCGAGTGCGCGCAAACCAGGACGGCACCGTCTGGGAGGAATCAAAGAGCTGTTGCAGAGTATCGGATGAAATAACTTGCCTGGGAGCGGTGTTGGAGACGCCGTTAAGGAAGGATAGAAAGTAATGTATAAAACCGAGGACGGAACGGACATGACCGAGGCAGCTTGGTCCATGCTACGACGAGTCAGACGATGTCAGAATAGTAGAGGATATAATCACCCTCCGCTATTGACCCCTAGAATATAATTAATTAATTTAGTAGAACACGATAGAACTGCAGACGCACCAACTCGCTTCTCATTCTCCATCGACATTTTTACCAGTTCGCCTTTCGTAACTGGTTCAGTGCTGGTTTCCAGCTGCACTTCAATCATCAGCACACGGCCTTTGGATTTTCTGGCAACCAACCTTGCCGTTAATCGCCAGGAAGGCCAATGTGCTCGCGACGACCATGGCAGCACTGGACGACAGACCGGAACCCGCAGGAACAGAACCGGTAACCAGCAAGTCCACAGGAATCGGGTGCACCGCCGAGCCAGTGAAATGCTCGTCCAGGACTCCCTAATGCTCATTCAGCGCGACACAAAAAGATCCGAAGATAGCAAAATGCACATGATAGCCCGCCTTGACGTAGTTCTCCCACCGCAGCTCTTGCGGTATCTCAAGATGCCACCCCTCAACGTGCACCTCCTCGTCGAGTTTCGGCTTGGGAGCTGGGGCGAAAACCTGGCGGGTGTATTTGGGGTGTAGATTCTCGGCAATGACGCTTCCCGGGGCATCGTGTACCTCCTCTGTGGGCGAGATCGGGGGGATCTCGCGAGGCGCGCAGGCAACGAGAATATCCCGCTCGACCGCCGCAGGCAGAACGCCGAACAGCGCGTAATCGATGTGCTCTCCTAAACCCGCTGTCCAGTGCGTGCAATCTGATTGACAATTCCGAGCTCACCGATAAGACTGGATTTATGTGAGAGTGGCAAAAGCAGACGAGACACCTCACTCACTTCACGCGACCAGGTGCTCTTGCGATGTATTTCGGCTTCTTCCCGAATCGCACTTCAAACTCCTCCGCGAGGTTGTTCCAGCGTTCCGCATGGTTCAGGGAGGTCCCCAAGTTGCCATACAGGTCTTTGAGGTTGGTGTAGACCGGGATGGTTTCCTGTGCCGACATTGGGGAGGTGATGGTCGTGGATCAGATTCAGAATCGACTCGGTCCAACGGAGCATGATGCTAGCATGTGGTTATCCCGCCACCTGACCGCTCCGGACCGACTGAAACGCACACTTGTTTCAGGCCTAGGAACAGAAGAATATTTGACCTGGCTCTAAATCGTACCTGGAGGCATTGACACTCACATAGTGGGAAAAGGGAGGAACTCAGCAAAAGGACTCGGAAGCGTAAGGGAAGGAAGAGCTGGATGTACCGCCACTGATGCGCGATCAGATTTCAATCAACCCGGCCATCCGCCAGGGCAAGTTGAACCAACTCCCGTCAAGCACTCTGCGGTGAATCAACAATTGTCTGAACTACTACACATGTGGCACTTACATCACTTATATTCATCGTTCCCTCCGCTGAAACATGGAAAATATCTAGATCTCGTAGATGAAGTCTGATGGACGCTTCAACATGGGACGTCCAACAACCTTAACTGCGAAAAATAATTGTAGTCAGATATACTCAATAACGGGACCGCGCCGGAATATACCTACCTACCTACCTCAACCGATCGGATGAACAGAGGTGTTATACTATCGCATCTTATCTTCCTCGGCAAAAATTGCTCCCACAATTCACCGAGCCCCCAACTCAAATTTAGGTTCAATACATGGAAAATACCCAGAAGCCCCGCCGGATCATATTTCCGGCTAGAAAAGTCAGACTTCCAGGAAAGAACAAACTGCAGTCAGGAAAAGCCAGGAAGCGACACGAAATCCTTTCAAGAATTTGGTGCTCGCGCTCGCAACTCTTGAGATCAGAGTTGAAATTTGGTTGAGCGTCGCTTTCATCTAAGTACGTTTCTCTGGACAGTCGTACACAAAACGCTCCGACAGTCGTATCACACTCTTTCACAATATATTTAGCCCAAGTGATAAGCTGTTTTTGGAGATGGGGAATCCGGGGCAGTCTGGGGCTCGGATAAATATCGCATGATCGTTACGGCCCGGTTATCCGAATCATACTTACGATGATCAGTTTTGGTCCTTGGATTCAAGCCAATGTCTGAATTCACCCCCGTCCTACTCACTCTACCTTCCCTTACGCCTTCGTTGGCCCTGGAGGCATGCCCAAGTCCTTCCTCATCGATCCTACCAGTATCTGACCGATTCTTGCCCACAGATTTTGCCGCATGGGCTCACTCTCCACCGCCTCTTCGTCCAGGCAGATGGTCGGGTACGTTCAGATCGAGTTCATCTCCAAGACCGCGTCTTAGCTGACCTCTTTACCTCGTCTCGATGTCTCTCCTAGACCCACGACATCGTGATCGGACCCGAATCGCCACAGGACCATGCGACGCAGAAATACACCAACACCGTCGTAGGGAGATACTCGAACCGAGTTCCGGTCGGAACGCACAAGGTCGAGAGGAATGGAATCACCAGCGAATTGACAGCGATCGCCAATGGTGAGTTATATCGTTTAATCCCTAAAAAAAACAGTCCATGAACGATTTTACCAGAGGGCCCGCGTGTATCGCTCCACGGCGGCCCCACCGGATTCGACGCCCTTCCCTGGACGCTCCTTACCCCAGATAATCCTCCAACCCTCTTCACTAAGAAGGAATTGGCCCACATCCCCATTACATCTTCCCCCTCTTCGCATGCCGTTTTCCGCCTGGTGTCCCCAGACGGGGACCAAGGCTTCCCCGGAAAACTCGTGACCGAGGTCCTCGTCGCCCTCATCGAGCCCGGCGAGCAGGAGCGCAAATACCGTAAGCCCGGCGATACCACGGAGAACGAGGAGTACGATGTCGGCAGCGTCGTTTTCGTTTATCGCGCAAAATTAGACGAGGGGGATAAGAAGGTCGTTACGCCTGTCAACCTAACCCAGGTGAGCGTCATTTATATTTAGGAACAGGGCCAGCTGATCCACCGTATCGTTACGTTAGCATTGGGGGTTCAATTTGGATGGTTCGCAGCGCGAGAACCAGGGCGGCACAGAACCGTTGTCGGTGAAGGGACACACACTGACGATCAAGGTCAGTGCCGCATCCCTGAGTCAATAGGGTGTCCTTTTAAACAAATTCTGAACAGTCGGACCGGATCGCCAAGAGGGACGCCGACAGTCTTTCGACCGGTTTCATCCCGAGCGCGGGCACGCCCCACGAGCACTCTTCCAAGCTTATCGGAGATCAATATCCTGAGTTGGGTTATGGTGGGGCCATTTTCATATATTAAATAGCATACTGAATTTAGCCTTAAGATGACTACTACGCCTTCTCGTCCTTCGAAAAAGTGCCGACTCGGATCCCCCTCGCGTCGTTCGCCGAGGTCGACCTCATCAAGGACGTCCTCCGCCCGTCCAACGGCCCCACCGCTGCGAAGGGATACCGCTCAGACCCTGTTGTTGAACTCGTCTCGGGAAAATCCGGGCTGAAGCTCGTGTTCGATACCAACCGTACGTCAATATTCTCAACCAGCGCAAGGATTGGTGCGAATAAAATGAATACAGAGGGCGGCGTGATGTTCTACTCCTACGCGTGGACGAACCCGCTCAAGGGCGCGCGCAAGAAAATACACGGGGGTTCGGGCCTGAAGGATAACGGCGATTCGTACGGTCCCGGAAGTATGTGATATTTTTGGCCTATGTTTTGTCCTTGTCAAAGTGATTGATCATCTCCTTATAGCCGCCGCTTTCCTTGAATTCCACGACGTACGTCTTGCTGGAAACGATTCTTTGCTCATCTGATCATGATTCCGACAGCCTCTTGCCGCGTTCTTGGATCCGGCAAATAAAGACAAGGAGGACACTTTACTGACTTCTGACGAGATTTATCATAATTATGTGCGGTGCGATGTGCGATTCAAGGAGCCGAAGAAAGAGTAAAGGAAGAAGATATTGTATGTCTGTATATGTACTCTGAACAATCTAGTCAACCATTCCGCGAAAGTTCCAATATCGGGGATGAGAGTCGCCACATTCAAAGCGAGGGAATAGGTGACATCAGTCGCAATTAATATTACGGGGTGGATCGGTCCACCTTTGCAGCATCTCGCGGGGTATGTCATGCTGTTCCGACCATTGACAGAGACGGGGCCTTTTCGCGGGTTGGTTGAAAAGCTTTTGGTGTCTCCAAATTTCCGCCGCCGGTGCGTACCCCGCCATGCAAGTGAGCGGACTCGGCTAGACTTTTGCAGTGGGCTTGCTAGGAGATTGATGGAGAAGCTCGAAGAGGACGCTAAATTCTATGGTCAGACGCTGCTGGTGAGACTCTCTGTTCAATTCTTCAGGGATGTCGCTAGAAAACATGTCAGATGTTGGATACGGAAACCGGGAGTCCTGCTTAAACAGTGTACCCCAAGCTCGGATACATTCAGGTATGTGTATGACGACGGATTAAAGAAAGATTTCTCACGACGATCCAGCTCGGAATCATTCCGAATTACGGTGTAAGCCCGGTGGATGGTAGCTTGATTGCTGGGACTTTTTTTTGGAAGCAGTTGTAATCTTTAGAACACGGAGGGAGGTATATTCGGGCGCGGCCCTCTAGGAAATACAAATACAACTTCCGATTTTCACTACCAGTCCAAAAGACGCTTGAAGATTCCTATAAAATTGTCCGGAAACTTCCGGAAGCCGTCCACTGTAGAAATATTAATTTGTGCTGTTCATGACAACGTAGGTATTTTTGCCTCCGGGTGCTCTCCGGTGCCGTCGTTTCCCACGTCCGAACAGTACGCCGTAAACGAATGATGGCGCTAAACAACATTGAATCATTGACGCCCGGTTTTATTGCCGTTTGCAGAAATGTTAAATACATGTAAATTGTGTCGTTTCGAAGCAAAACCTGCGTGGACTGTAACTCAACAACCGCTCCACCGATTCCCATGAATCCGAGTGCGATCAACTCGTATCTTTGAGCCCGAGGTGCCCCCGTGGTCGGATTTCCATTCCCACTCCTTTGTCGACGTAGCCCAAGTGGCCATTTTTCATGTGCGCTGAGCCCAGCAGTGGAGTCTTGGGCCATGGTCGTGGTCTAAGCGTACCTTACAGGCGCAATGGGTGGTAGGAAGGTGCCCCACATGTTTGGGACATGGTATGTGGTTGATAATGCTGCATTCGCGCTGTCTAATATTCTATTAAATACTCATTCAATATTGTACCTGTTTCTCGACCGTTCCACGGCAGTTTTGGCTGCTATTTGAACCAGCCAACATCCTAGGTCTCCCAGTGGTCCTCGAACGAGGAACAGAAACCCAAAATAACTGAGAACATGGTACGAGTTGCGAGCCATGAGCGAACACACACCACTTCCGAAGTATGGGGGACCCTTCATGGCACCCATAAGACCCATCCTGTTGGCTTTGAACACCCAAATTGCAGCTGCCTCCATTGCTGTGGCTCACGCGCGCGAAAAACGGTCCCTTGAACAAAGCCAACGACAGAACTGTCTGATTCAAAAGCTGACCACGGGGGCACCTTGAGCTCGACGATTCGAGTCGATTGAACTCGGATTCATGGGAATCGGTGCAGCGGTTGTTGAGTTATGGCGCTCGCGAGAGCGATGTTATGAAGTGGCGTTTTAATAACATCACACAAACATCACATAACATCCATCGTTGATCGAAATCTACAAACGGCCATAAACGGTGACACCTGTCAGGCGCTCAGATCCGACCGGTCTCAGTTGAGGAGCTGATGAGCTCTACAGCTTCATAAGTAAGGCCGCACCCTTGAGTCCCTCCAACTTTTTTTAACTCACCCTCCTGCCCATTGGAATCTGGCCCTCCGTCCGCCTAGGTATCCGCCCTCCATGCAATATCTTGGCAATACCGCTGCTCGCCAGCCTCCTTCGAGTCACCTCCCTTTCCTGGTCTTCTTCTCTTGTGCATGGGATCTGGCTGGATAGTGCGGCTCGCAGCCTCTTGTGCCATTGTGTCTTTAACAGATCTCCGTCGACGACTTCGCTCAGTCTCCTCGTTCGCCACATCGACCATTGTTTGCGACTCCAACACATATTCCCTCAGTCAGCCCTCCACTGTGCTGAGACACTTTCAGGTTTTGCGTCGATTCGAGCTTCGTCACCGCGTCCGACTCACTCGGAGCGCCTGGAATATACTGGTGATCCAAGAACCCCCCTTGTCCACGAAATCCCCTCCCCCCCTTGGCTCGCCGGTCACATCATTTCCTCGCCCGGCCATCTGTCAACGCATTGTCTTCCATGTCACTGGCCCACTGCCTTCAACAGCCTTTAAAATAAAGCTCTACAGCTTTCTACACCTTCTGCGATGGGATAAGCCCCGCTTTATTCGTGGCAATATCCAGCCGGGTCGGCCGTTCACAGCTTGGAACTGCCTCTTCAACAGCTACCGTCCTCTACAGCTTATGCGATGGGGTAAGCCCCGCTCTATTCGTAGCACATTGCAATATCAAGCCGGGTCCGCCGTCCTTACATCTGAACGTTGGACGAGTTGTCTGGTCCCGTTGCCTGAAATTCCGGCTCATATTAATTTCTTGGAATTTCAAGAGTTTTTGTTCAACCTTTACTTGTGTGTTCTGAACCTGTTTGCCCGCGAATAGGCCTTTATATACCCTGAAGAATCCCTGACCACCAATGTTGACACCTGGCTGTTGATGAAGTCTGATCAATGATTGTTTGATTCGGATTCAACGTACTTCTACGTTCCAATGATACTATGTCATGTGCGACTCGCCTTTTCCTCGCTGTCCTTCTCTCATCGTCTCACTCGACTTCGCCGTACTATGCCAAAGTCTGCGAACGAATTGTATCGCCTCCTGGCATCGAAAAAGCACGGGATACCTCACTTCACCCCAGAACCGAACGAGAATCTGCCTGTTGACTACCAGGACGTCGGTGTCAGCATCGGGGATGTAGGAATATGGAACGAGGACTCCTTCGATGTTCTTTTCAATACTTGCTGGTCCACCAGCCACGCAATAAACGTTGGCGGCGTACCTGAAGATTTCACCACTTTTCCGGTGGCGAATCGGGATATCTCCAAACGATTATATCATTCTCCTGGATCCGTCATAGCGAGTGCCAAAGTCACGCAAGTGGCCTTGAATGCCCAAGCGTCATCCATGGTTACTCCGTAAGTCTGGTGTTTTCAGAGGCGACGTGTTCTGACATTCCCTATAGTTTTTTCCCGGCGACCGTGGGCGCCAGCGTAACGTTCAAAGTCAAATCTAAAGAATGTGCGATCCTCGTTCTTCCGGAGGGCGCTTCTCGCGAGCGCCTCCTGCCTGTTGAAAAATTCCGGGCCCATGTTAGAAAACACGCGCAGCAGTGGTACACCTTTGCACAAGACCGGCTGCCCTCGCACGGCTCGCTCTTCGTCGTTACAGGTTGCGATAAAGCCACTTCGTGGGGAATCGCGACCGTTTCGGCGACATCTGGCGATATTAGTGTTTCCCTCAAATTCACGGCAGTAGGGATGGTGGAAGGTTCAGTCACGCCACAATACCAATGGCAGGACTTCGGCTCTGCTACGGTCCGTACTTCGCGCCAGCAGCAATCCCCGCGACCCGAAAATCAGTGCATATTCATCCGTGGTTTTTTCGTGCCCAGGAGGATGCCGCGTTTGACACTCATGTTCAAAAAGGCTCTCTCGCTTGGGTTCGAAGGAACTGCAGTTGTTCACCCCCCGCATCGCAATGATGTAGTAGAAATCCAGAGGGGAAATGTTAACATTGCTGGTAGTCGGGGTGGAATAACTACGACTGTGGGCGAAGGGACTGACGATAATGACAACACTGTGAGTGCCTATTGCATTACTGAGTCACTACCACTCACTAGATCTCAGCAGAGCGCGAACAAAGCTTGATCGCTAGAGTAAATGTCTTGTTAGGATTCTTAATTGAACGACAATAAACTCGAAATAAAAACTTGCCGATTTGAATGACGGTATCTTTCCAAGCCGTGAAGACGGCCGACCCGGCTTGATATTGCCACGATTAGAGCGGGGCTTACCCCATCGCAGAAGCTGTTGGAGCGGTAGAATTTTATTTAAAGGCTGTTGAAGGCAGTGGACCAGTGACATGGAGACAATGCGTTGACAGATGCTAATACCACTCACTATGTCTCAGCAGAGCGCGAACAAGGCTTGATTTCTAGCGTAGATGTCCTGTTAGGATCCTTAATTGAACGGTAATGAACTGGAAATAAGAACTTGCCGATTTGAATGACAGTGTGTTTCCAAGCTGTGAACGGCCGACCCGGCTGGATATTGCCACGAATAAAGCGGGGCTTATCCCATCGCAGAAGGTGTAGAAAGCTGTAGAGCTTTATTTTAAAGGCTGTTGAAGGCAGTGGGCCAGTGACATGGAAGACAATGCGTTGACAGATGGCCGGGCGAGGAAATGATGTGACCGGCGAGCCAAGGGGGGGAGGGGATTTCGTGGACAAGGGGGGTTCTTGGATCACCAGTATATTCCAGGCGCTCCGAGTGAGTCGGACGCGGTGACGAAGCTCGAATCGACGCAAAACCTGAAAGTGTCTCAGCACAGTGGAGGGCTGACTGAGGGAATATGTGTTGGAGTCGCAAACAATGGTCGATGTGGCGAACGAGGAGACTGAGCGAAGTCGTCGACGGAGATCTGTTAAAGACACAATGGCACAAGAGGCTGCGAGCCGCACTATCCAGCCAGATCCCATGCACAAGAGAAGAAGACCAGGAAAGGGAGGTGACTCGAAGGAGGCTGGCGAGCAGCGGTATTGCCAAGATATTGCATGGAGGGCGGATACCTAGGCGGACGGAGGGCCAGATTCCAATGGGCAGGAGGGTGAGTTAAAAAAAGTTGGAGGGACTCAAGGGTGCGGCCTTACTTATGAAGCTGTAGAGCTCATCAGCTCCTCAACTGAGACCGGTCGGATCTGAGCGCCTGACAGGTGTCACCGTTTATGGCCGTTTGTAGATTTCGATCAACGATGGATGTTATGTGATGTTTGTGTGATGTTATTAAAACGCCACTTCATAACATCGCTCTCGCGAGCGCCATAACTCAACAACCGCTGCACCGATTCCCATGAATCCGAGTTCAATCGACTCGAATCGTCGAGCTCAAGGTGCCCCCGTGGTCAGCTTTTGAATCAGACAGTTCTGTCGTTGGCTTTGTTCAAGGGACCGTTTTTCGCGCGCGTGAGCCACAGCAATGGAGGCAGCTGCAATTTGGGTGTTCAAAGCCAACAGGATGGGTCTTATGGGTGCCATGAAGGGTCCCCCATACTTCGGAAGTGGTGTGTGTTCGCTCATGGCTCGCAACTCGTACCATGTTCTCAGTTATTTTGGGTTTCTGTTCCTCGTTCGAGGACCACTGGGAGACCTAGGATGTTGGCTGGTTCAAATAGCAGCCAAAACTGCCGTGGAACGGTCGAGAAACAGGTACAATATTGAATGAGAACATTAGACAGCGCGAATCCTATACATTCCTATACATTAAAACACAACTAGCCGAGAGTCATGTGAAAGTCATGTGAACATCAGGTGACAACTCGGAATTAGCCGTGTGCGGGCGAACCCCCCCGAACTCGGAATCCACCATGTCTGCGAAGGAACTGGGTATCTGCCGTGTCTGTGGCAAGCCTCTGTGACGAAGGCACAGGTCAAATAACTAGTGCCACCCAAGGAGCCACCGAAAAGGTCACGTGAGGGTCCTCTTAGGTGGGTTTCTCCAAGCGGTGGGCGATCTCTGGATCTCACCATATGATCTGGCAACGCGAATCACTGATGGAGGGACGGATCATCGGCAACACTGCCATATCTATTTTGGATCTGAGGGCAGTTCCCAGCGCTGGCAAGGCCCCGTCCAACCGAAGAAAGAGGGAAGAGACACGGGAAGCCCTCTGTCCCCGGTGCTTCACTTATGTCAAGCATGGTCCCCACTCATCTCAACTCCAACTCGCATCCGAGTACTCCAGTCGTCTCGCCGCGTTGCTGATGTCAATCGACAGGAATCCCAGTCCAAAGGTGGTTCTTCATTAAGTACAGGCATATATAGAGGATAATGTAGAAAAGCGCAATATTAAAGGACAGTAATTGATTTCCAGAGATGCGGAGCAGCCCAACAGCAAGTAAGACGCTTCGCAGAGCATTATTTGATAGAGATTATGTGCATGATGACTACAGGGGTAGGGGTCCATCCTGGGTGCAGAATTGGGTGCTAGAAGCGCACCAAAGGTTCGGAAGGCCACGGCCAGAGGTTACAGAGGCGAACGAGTGGCGCAGGCGGGGCGCGGAGGTAATGCGTGGTGCCGAGACTTCACATCATCCCACGGGGGGGGGGGGGGGGGGGGGGGGGTCGTGGGAATTATGAGCTGATCCAGAGATCGCCCACTGCTTGGGTTTCTCCGTACTAGTTAAACCTACCTAAGAGGAGCGTCTCCGGCAGTGGTAGACCCGCGCTTCTGTTACATAACTGGTCTCTCCTCGGAGGCGGGCGCCTCCCCGCTGCTGATGGCATCAATTCCTGAGCCCGCCGTGTCGGTAATTGGTCGGCGGTCTCCCTGATCCTGCGATATTGCCCAATTCACCCAGTAAGTACCCTCTCGTACCTATGTATTTCTATTTGATGTGTGCTTGGCCCTTCAATATCTGCCCAGCTCCGTGCGCACAAAATGAGCACAGTAGAGGGTAGGTCTCCTTGCGGTGGCCACCATCAGATTGGCCATCTTTATATATATATTGACTCAATTCTCATGGATTATCTCTTGCTATCCTGGGATTATTTCCACCCACAAATTTCAGCACGCCCTTTTGTTTCCGCTCTTCGCGCTCACCTTTCGGGGATTTCGGGGATTCAAGGCCTCCTGGATCGCCAGCAGACTCGGATCCTGGTCATTCTGTAATTACTTGGAACCATTGGTGCAATTTTCGTCTCATGTCGTAGAACAATGAACATCCATACCAGTATGCCAACGAAGAAATTATACAAAAGTTACAGGGGCCTCCAGTGGGTGTGAGTAGGACAGCTCAAAAGCCCTAGGAGATTGGGAAAACTCACATCTGAATTTGAATCTAATTCTTAATTGCGAGAGGCTCTAGAAATAGGTTTATACCTTGAGGTCGGAGGGTAGGAGCCTAGGAACCTAATGCTAGGTGCATAAACATATTACTAGAGATAAACAGTTTAGAATGAACATTCAAATGTTCTTGTTCTACTGAAACATCCTTTGAAAATGATTCAACCCTAGTTTAGATGCTTAATGAAAAATTGAAGCGGAAATTCAGAGGCCTCTCTTGATTCAGAGACCTTATTAAATTAGGGATTAAGTGGATCACCAGCTTAGAAAGGATGTCACGGTAGAAGGTTCCAATTATGATACTATTATTTTCAACATGATTCGACCATGATCCAGAGGCCGAATGAGAATTTGAAGCGAAATTCAGAGGTCTCCGTTCAACTGGAGACCTCCCATTTGCCAGAAAAGACACTATCAGTCTCTTGAAAATAAGCAGAGACCGTTTCCAGTGAATAGAGTTGCAGCACAGAGAGTTTTCTGGGTTTCAGTATTCGGCGAAGAGGCTACAGGGTACCGGCCCGGTGAGTGATCGGCCAATCAGATCACGAATAAAGGTGGGTCTAGTTTGAAAAATTCATTGCACATGCTTATGTCACTCAAAAAAATTGAACCCGGTGCTCACATTGAAGCGTATAGATGCTGGATATCGAATTATTGAACAGATCCTGCATTACCAACCTCCACAAAATATAGTCTTCGAGTGCCTGAAAAGTTACTGAACTCAACCAACGTTCAGTGTTGAAACCCATGTACTTGAGAAGGAGATTACATTCTCGAAGTGCAGTAAATTTCCAACTCATGTAGGATCCCAATATATATTGCTGGACCTGTCTACAATGAGTTTGAATGGTCGGGGCAAGTTGTGGAAATGACTACGAACAAAACATGGTCCGGAAACATGAGAAGTCACCAAATCAACACTTTGTGCAGTTACATAAGTGCTTAAACTTATCTCAGACCTATAGATGAGTGTTTCAATTATTATAAGCATATTTTCAGCTCAGAATTGAAGCAAAAATTCGTTGACAGCCCCGCAAATTCTGTCAAACGGAGGCCTCCCAAATGTTGAATGGAGGTCTCCAAAATGCCAAGAAGGCCTGAAAGTCGGAGTGGTAATACCATACAAGTGACCAGTAAGTTACTTGTACATGATAGCATCGTTCACAAGAGCTAGAACCATATTTACTAGCTATAATGATGAGGTTTGTTATTCCAATTTAGAAGAGGTCACCAAATTGTTGTACCTTGTGGAACATACCACGGGGGATAAATTCAGTCACATGTAGTCCCTATTCTCTGGGATGCGTCGGAATTGCTAAGTTTTGCATCACATGTAAGATTGTGGCATTTGGCAGGATGTTGAACATCTATGGCGTTCAAAGTGCACTTTTAATATTCCGCTACATATTTCGCTATTTTTGTCATTTCCGCTACCTCTTTCATAAAATTCATGTTTTTTCCGCTACTTATTGGACTTGAAAATGGACCAAAAGAGGGAGCGGAAAAACCTAGAATTTCCGCCGAAATCCCGCTACCTCTATTGGGGTAGTTTGTAATTCCGCTACTTTTACATAATTTTGTGATTCCGCTACTTTTGACAGTCGCGACCAAAATCCCGCTACTTTTCACTTTTCGGACTTGTGAATTTTTTTCAAAAAAAAAAAAAAATTTAAGAAGTCCTAGGCACTGGTTGAACATTTCAAGTTTTTCACTGGAAATATTGGTGAAAAACCTCCTTCATTTTTCACCCATCTTTCACCGAAAAAAGAGGTGAAAAATTCAAGCTTTTTTCACTACTTTTTTGACTTGAAACCAAGGTGTAAAATTTGAAATAAAGTTGGTGATTTTATTTGCAAGAGGAACAGCCAGAATTCATGCATATTCACACCTGAAAATGATGGTGAAAAATTCAAAACTTTTTTCACAACAATTTTCGCCACAAATAGCACAATAAAATGTGTGAGTAATGTTTGGTGAAAATTCGTGTAAAAATTGAAACCCAGGATCCAGGTTTTCAATCCTTTTTCACCCTCTTTTTTCCACTTTTTCACTGGAAAATGGGGTGAAAAAGATACCTTGTTTTTTTTCACATTTTTTGGTGTAAATACAAGTGAAAATGTCAAAATATTTTCCATGCATTTTCCGCCAGCAATCAAGGTGAAAAATGTGAAATAGGGTTCAAGACTTTTCTTCAGATATTTTCAGAGAAAAAGCACAGAAAACAGCTTTTGAATTGGTCACTGGAAGATACAGAGAGTTTTCAATGAACAATTTGGGTGTAAAAGGGCTACCGTAGTGCTGGAGACTTTGAGGCAAAGATGGTGTAAAATTCCAAACAGCTACACCAGGTATTCAAGACCTTGCCTTTCATGAAGCCCTGAGCCAAGCCAAGACACCTGTCAGCCACTTCAAAGTCCCACAGATATAATATCTGTGGCCAAACTGAGCCAGAATCACAACTTTTCTTCCCCAGCGAGGCAACAGTGGCATGGATTTCTGGTCTGTGACATGTTTCACACTCACACAGATCCACCAAGCCTGGAGCTAAACCACAACATCTGTCGGCCTCTTCAAAGTCCCACGGATATAATATCCATGGCCAAACTGAGCCGAAATCACGACTTTTGCGTGCATTTCCTCTCCAGCGAGGCAATGGTGGCATGGATTTCAAGTCTGTGACTTGTTTCACACCCACACAGATGCACCAATCCTTGAGCCAGGCCAAAACAACCATCAGCCTCTTCAAAGTCCTATGGATATAATATCCGTGCTCAAACTGAGCCAAAATCATGACTTTTGGGGGCATTTCCTCTCCGCCAAGGCAATGGGGGCATGGATTTCTGATCTGTGACTGGTTTCACACTAACACAGATCCACCAAGCCTTGACCCAAGCCACAACATCTGTCAACCTCTTCAAATTCCCACGGATATAACATCCATGGCCAAACTGAGCCGAAATCACGACTTTTGCAGACATTTCCTCTCCAGCGAGGCAACGGTGGCATGGATTTCGGGTCTGTGACTTGTTTCACACCAACACAGATTCACCAAGACTTGAGCCAGGCCACAACATCTGTCAGCCTCTTCAAAGTCCCACGGATATAATATTCATGACCAAACTGAGCCAAAATCACGACTTTTGCAGGCATTTCCTCTCCAGTGAGGCAACAGTGGCATGAATTTCAAGTCTGTGACTTGTTTCACACCCACACAGATCCAAGAAGCCTTTAGCCAGACCAAAGCACCCATCAGCCATTTCAAAGTCCCACGGATATAATATCCGTGGTCAAACTGAGCCACAATCATGACTTTTGCAGGCATTTCCTGTTCGGCGGGGCAACAGTGGAATGGATTTCGGGTCTGTGACTTGTTTCACACCAACACAGATTCACCAAGACTTGAGCCAGGCCACAACATCTGTCAGCCTCTTCAAAGTCCCACGGATATAATATTCATGACCAAACTGAGCCAAAATCACGACTTTTGCAGGCATTTCCTCTCCAGTGAGGCAACAGTGGCATGGATTTCAAGTCTGTGACTTGTTTCACACCCACACAGATCCAAGAAGCCTTTAGCCAGACCAAAGCACCCATCAGCCACTTCAAAGTCCCACGGATATAATAGCCGTGGCCAAACTGAGCCAAAACCATGACTTTTGCAGGCATTTCCTCTCTGGGGAGGCAAAAGTGGCATGGATTTCTGCTCTGTGACCTGTGTCACACTCACACGGATCCACAAAGCCTTGAGCCAAGCCACAACATCTGTCAGTCGCTTCAAAGTCCCAAGGATATAATATCCGTGGTCAAACTGAGCCACAATCATGACTTTTGCAGGCATTTCCTCTCCAGCGAGGTAACAGTGGCATCGATTTCTGGTCTGTGACTTGTTTCACACTCACAAAGATCCATCAAGCCTTGAGCCAAACCGCAACATCTGTCAGCCTCTTCAAAGTCCCATGGATATAATATCCATGGCCAAACTGAGCCAAAATCATGACTTTTGCAGGCATTTCCTCTCCAGCGATGCCACGGGGCCATGGATTTCTGCTCTGTGACTTGTTTCACACTCACACAGATCCACCAAGCCTTGAGCCCAGGCAAAGCACCTGTCAGCCTCTTCAAAGTCCCACGGATATAATATCTGTGCTCAAACTGAGCCAAAATCATGACTTTTGCAGGCATTCCTCTCCGCCGAGGCAACAGTGGAATGAATTTCAGGTCTGTGACTTGTTTCACACTCACACAGATCCACCACACCCTGAGCCAAGCCAAAACACCCATCAGCCTCTCCAAAGTCCCACGGATACAATATTCGTGGCCAAACTGAACTTTTGCGGGCATCAAGGCTTGGGGGATCCGTGTGAGTGTGAAACAAGTCACAGGTCAGAAATCCGTGCCCCGGTTGCCTCAGCAGAGAGGAAATGCCCACAAAAGTCATGATTTTGGCTCATTTTGGCCACGAACATTGTATCCGTGGGACTTGGGAGAGGCTGATGGGTGTTTTGGCTTGGCTCAGGGCGTGGTGGATCTGTGTGAGTGTGAAACAAGTCACAGACCCGAACTCCATGCCACTGTTGCCTCACCGGAGAGGAAATGCCCACAAAAGTCGTGATTTTGGCTCAGTTTGGCCACGGATATTATATCCATGGGATGTTGAAGTGGCTGATGGGTGCTTTGGTTTGGCTCAAGGCTTCTTGGATGTGTGTGAGTGTGAAACAAGTCATAGACCAGAAATCCATGCCCCCATTGCATCGCCGGAGAGGAAATGCCCGCAAAAGTCGTGATTTTGGCTCAGTTGGACCATGGATATTATATCTGTGAGACTTTGAAGAGGCTGACAAATGTTGTGGGTCAACTCAAGGCTTGGTGGATTCGTGTGAGTGTGAAACAAGTCACAGGCCAGAAACCCGTGCCCCGGTTGCCTCGGCAGAGAGGAAATGCCCACAAAAGTCATGATTTTGGCTCAGCTTGGCCACAGATATTATATCTGTGGGACTTTGAAGAGGCTTGGCTCAAGTTTTGGTGAATCTGTGTGAGTGTGAAACAAGTCACAGACCTGAAATCCATTCCACTGTTGCCTAGCTGGAGAGGAAATGCCTGCAAAAGTCATGATTTTGGCTCTGTTTGACCACGGATATTATATCCGTGGGACTTTGAAGAGGCTGACAGGTGCTTTGCCTGGGCTCACGGCTTGGTGGATCTGTGTGAGTGTGAAACAAGTCACAGAGCAGAAATCCATGGCCCCGTTGCATCGCTGGAGAGGAAATGCCTGCAAAAGTCATGATTTTGGCTCAGTTTGGCCATGGATATTATATCCAGGGGACTTTGAAGAGGCTGACAGATGTTGCGGTTTGGCTCAAGGCTTGGTGGCTCTGTGTGAGTGTGAAACAAGTCACAGAGCAGAAATCCATGGCCCCGTTGCATCGCTGGAGAGGAAATGCCTGCAAAAGTCATGATTTTGGCTCAGTTTGGCCATGGATATTATATCCATGGGACTTTGAAGAGGCTGACAGATCTTGTGGTTTGGCCCAAGGCCTGGTACATCTGTGTGAGTGTGAAACAGGTCACGGACCCGAAATCCATTCCACTGTTGCCTAGCCAGAGAGGAAATGCCCCCAAAAGTTGTGATTTTGGCTCAGTTTGGCGACAGATATTATATCCGTGAGACTTTGAAGTGGGTGATGGGTGTTTCGGCTTGGCTCAAGGCTTGATGGATCTTTGTGAGTGTGAAACAAGTCACAGACCAGAAATCGATGCCACTGTTACCTCGCTGGAGAGGAAATGCCTGCAAAAGTCATGATTGTGGCTCAGTTTGACCACGGATATTATATCCTTGGGACTTTGAAGCGACTGACAGATGTTGTGGCTTGGCTCAAGGCTTTGTGGATCCATGTGAGTGTGACACAGGTCACAGAGCAGAAATCCATGCCACTTTTGCCTCCCCAGAGAGGAAATGCCTGCAAAAGTCATGGTTTTGGCTCAGTTTGGCCACGGCTATTATATCCGTGGGACTTTGAAGTGGCTGATGGGTGCTTTGGTCTGGCTAAAGGCTTCTTGGATCTGTGTGGGTGTGAAACAAGTCACAGACTTGAAATCCATGCCACTGTTGCCTCACTGGAGAGGAAATGCCTGCAAAAGTCGTGATTTTGGCTCAGTTTGGTCATGAATATTATATCCGTGGGACTTTGAAGAGGCTGACAGATGTTGTGGCCTGGCTCAAGTCTTTGTGAATCTGTGTTGGTGTGAAACAAGTCACAGACCCGAAATCCATTCCACTGTTGCCCCGCCGAACAGGAAATGCCTGCAAAAGTCATGATTGTGGCTCAGTTTGGCCACGGATATTATATCCATGGGATGTTGAAGCCGCTGATGGGTGCTTTGGTTTGGCTCAAGGCTTCTTGGATGTGTGTGAGTGTGAAACAAGTCATAGACCAGAAATCCATGCCCCCATTGCATCGCCGGAGAGGAAATGCCCGCAAAAGTCGTGATTTTGGCTCAGTTGGACCATGGATATTATATCTGTGAGACTTTGAAGAGGCTGACAAATGTTGTGGGTCAACTCAAGGCTTGGTGGATTCGTGTGAGTGTGAAACAAGTCACAGGCCAGAAATCCATGCCCCCATTGCCTTGGCGGAGAGGAAATGCCCCCAAAAGTCATGATTTTGGCTCAGTTTGAGCACGGATATTATATCCATAGGACTTTGAAGAGGCTGATGGTTGTTTTGGCCTGGCTCAAGGATTGGTGCATCTGTGTGGGTGTGAAACAAGTCACAGACTTGAAATCCATGCCACCATTGCCTCGCTGGAGAGGAAATGCACGCAAAAGTCGTGATTTCGGCTCAGTTTGGCCATGGATATTATATCCGTGGGACTTTGAAGAGGCCGACAGATGTTGTGGTTTAGCTCCAGGCTTGGTGGATCTGTGTGAGTGTGAAACAAGTCACCTACCAGAAATCCATGCCACTGTTGCCTCGCTGGGGAGGAAAAGTTGTGATTCTGGCTCAGTTTGGCCACAGATATTATATCTGTGGGACTTTGAAGTGGCTGACAGGTGTCTTGGCTTGGCTCAGGGCTTCATGAAAGGCAAGGTCTTGAATACCTGGTGTAGCTGTTTGGAATTTTACACCATCTTTGCCTCAAAGTCTCCAGCACTACGGTAGCCCTTTTACACCCAAATTGTTCATTGAAAACTCTCTGTATCTTCCAGTGACCAATTCAAAAGCTGTTTTCTGTGCTTTTTCTCTGAAAATATCTGAAGAAAAGTCTTGAACCCTATTTCACATTTTTCACCTTGATTGCTGGCGGAAAATGCATGGAAAATATTTTGACATTTTCACTTGTATTTACACCAAAAAATGTGAAAAAAAACAAGGTATCTTTTTCACCCCATTTTCCAGTGAAAAAGTGGAAAAAAAGAGGGTGAAAAAGGATTGAAAACCTGGATCCTGGGTTTCAATTTTTACACGAATTTTCACCAAACATTACTCACACATTTATTGTGCTATTTGTGGCGAAAATTGTTGTGAAAAAAGTTTTGAATTTTTCACCATCATTTTCAGGTGTGAATGTGCATGAATTCTGGCTGTTCCTCTTGCAAATAAAATCACCAACTTAATTTCAAATTTTACACCTTGGTTTCCAGTCAAAAAAATAGTGAAAAAAGCTTGAATTTTTCACCTCTTTTTTCGGTGAAAGATGGGCGAAAAATGAAGGAGGTTTTTCACCAATATTTCCAGTGAAAAACTTGAAATGTTCAACCAGTGAGGGCCTAAATTACTGTACATTTAGGACTTCTTGTAATTTATTAATTTTTTTGCAAAAATTTCTCAAGTCCGAAAAGTGAAAAGTAGCGAGATTTTGGTCGCGACTGTCAAAAGTAGCGGAATCACAAAATTATGTAAAAGTAGCGGAATTACAAACTACCCCAATAGAGGTAGCGGGATTTCGGCAGAAATTCTAGGTTTTTCTGCTCCCTCTTTTGGTCCATTTTCAAGTCCAATAAGTAGCGGAAAAACATGAATTTTATGAAAGAGGTAGCGGAAATGACAAAAATAGCAAAATATGTAGCGGAATATTAAAAGTGCACTTTGAACGCCATAAACATCTCCTAACAGTTCGCACTGAAGCATTGTATTTCACGTTGATAATACTTGGCCTGTATTCTATAGAAGCAAACTCAACACAGTCTATGGATTGGAGTGAACCTCTAAAATGAAAATTGAACATAAGATAGGCGCAAGTCACTCTCTACGAGGCTCACGTGATCAAACCGTGACATCGACAAGGCTCCAGCCACAAAACATTGGGTCACAAAGTAGAACCGAGAAATGGTGTATTTGAGTCTTTTGAAGAGATCCCTGGTCTCAGAATTTAAAAATATCTATTATTGGTGAAGCAGTATAAGATTCTATTGACTCATTTTTTTTGAGTGTAGAAATGATTGTTTTCACGTTTGGGCATGGTTTAAGTTTCAGACAACCAAAATTTTGCCGCTTATGTAATGTTCTCACGGCCCATATATGGTAGCGCCGCCTAGGACAAACACTCTTACATATAATACATCTACCCATTATTCAGCCAGTGACTTCGCAAATACTCATTGCCTGATCACCGCGGTAATTTCTACTGGTTTTGAAGCTTGCCCGTGAGCCTAAATATATTTCCCCCCATGACATAATAAACCCCCAAAATTTTTTGACCCCAGAAACATTAAAATTGAGTGAATTCCGGCATATTACCTCAAAGAATCGTGATTTTTGCCGCGTTATGCGTGACATGTAATGATCACGTGAGCCTCGTAGAGAGTGACTTGCGCCTATCTTATCATATATTTCAACCAAACACAGGAGGAGGTCACCAGTGCGTCAACTGGGCTGGAGGGAAGGAGATTTCATCCGGAGGACCTCAGGAACACCAAGGTTTTGATATCTTCAGGACGAGAGGTTGGAGAAGCCTGCTGAACCCAGTGAAAACACTTTCTGGAGGCCTCCAGATTCTTAGTACAACATTCAGGTAAGTATTCGGAATTCCAGACTCAATGGTTTGCGGCTCACATGTTAAATGGGCCGAGATGTCACAACCTCAAGTCCTGCCGCTATCCGAGTCTACGAGCTATGGAGGAGGCCCCCAGATTATAATTTGGAGGTTGGTGAAAGGTGAGCAAGCAAAGCACAGATGTATTTTTCTGGGACTTCAAGGAGCAACACATGGTTGATACGGTGAAAGTAGTTTATATCAAGCCAGTCCAGCGGCAGCTGCCAACACAGAGACCTACCTAGTGGCTCCAAATGTGATGATTTTACATGCATAGGACTGAAAAAAACCTGGAAAATGTCAAATATATTTTTAGAGGTGTGAGAGGGAATTTACTGGGGCAGAATTAGTGAATATTGGGGGATCGGAGAGGCTGCCGGGCCAATTCTCGATGCGGCGGGCTCAGGAATTGATGCCATCAGCAGTGGGGAGGCGCCCACCTCTGAGGAGAGACTGATTATGTAACAGAAGCGCAGGTCTACCACTGTCGGAGACAGTCCTCTTAGGTAGGTTTAACTAGTACAGAGAAACCCACCTAAGAGGACCCTCACATGACCTTTTCGGTGGCTCCTTAGGCGGCGAATGCAGCATTATCAACCACATACCATGTCCCAAACATGTGGGGCACCTTCCTACCACCCATTGCACCTGTAAGGTACACTTAGACCACGACCATGGCCCAAGACTCCACTGCTGGGCTCAGTGCACATGAAAAATGGCCACTTGGGCTACGTCGACAAGAGAGGAGTGGGAATGGAAATCCGACCACAGGGGCACCTCGGGCTCAAAGATACGAGTTGATCGCACTCGGATTCATGGGAATCGGTGGAGCGGTTGTTGAGTTACAGTCCACGCAGGTTTTGCTTCGAAACGACACAATTTACATGTATTTAACATTTCTGCAAACGACAATAAAACCGGGCGTCAATGATTCAATGTTGTTTAGTGCCATCACCTGTTTTACGGCGTACTGTTCGGACGTGGGAAACGACGGCACCGGAGAGCACCCGGAGGCAAAAATACCTACGTTGTCATGAACAGCACAAATTAATATTTCTACAGTGGACGGCTTCCGGAAGTTTCCAGACAATTTTATAGGAATCTTCAAGCGTTTTTTGGACTGGTAGTGAAAATCGGAAGTTGTATTTGTATTTCCTAGAGGGCCGCACCCGAATATACCTCCCTTCGTGTTCTAAAGATTACAACTGCTTCCAAAAAAAAGTCCCAGCAATCAAGCTGCCATCCACCGGGCTTACACCGTAATTCGGAATGATTCCGAGCTGGATCATTGTGAGAAATCTTTCTTTAATCTGTAGTCATACACACACCTGAATGTATCCAAGCTTGGGGTACACTGTTTCAGCAGGACTCCTGGTTTCCATATCCAACATCTGACATGTTTTCTAGCAACATCCCTGAAGAATTGAACAGAAACTTTAAACAGCAGTGTCTGACCATAGAATTTAGCATCCTCTTTGAGCTTTTCCATCAATCTCCTAGCAAGCCCACTGCAAAAGTTTGGCCAAAGACTGCTTGCTTGCATGCATCAGCAAAATCAGATTTTTGCCAGAGTGCCCAGAGTAGGAGGTTGTCTTCCAGAGTGCTCCAGAGTAGGACTGCTACTCCAGAGTGCTCCAGAGGAGGACTGCTACTTCAGAGTGCTCCAGAGTAAGTCCAGTTACTCTGGAGTAGCCCAGTTACTCTGGAGTAGCGGTCCTACTTTAGAGCACTCTGGAGTGTGTCGGCCTACTCCGACTTACTATGGGAGTAACTCCACCTACTCATTCAGAGCATCAAATTATCTTCCATCTGGCTTTTACCACTTAGTAAAATCTGAATTAAATTGAACTCGTTATGTTACCGTGTCTTACTTGTATGATAATATCACCAGAAAAAAATGAGATGTGGTCCCTTGACAAACCTCCCCGCTTGTGTGGGTTGCAAAATCACAACCTGCACTGTCACCACTTCAAGTTCCACCCCCAAGGTAAGCCAACTTGACTGGAGAGGGGTGGATCAGTGGATGTTTGTTCAACAAGAAAGATGGTACAAACTGTCAGAATTTTGTGTGCACTGGGCTATGGCCTCCATGGAGCTGTGGATGATTTGTTTGATGTTCCGGTAATTGAATGAAGGCGACATCTTGGTGATATGTGCATATTTGAGCTTGTCGGTGTGTCTACTGTGCAAGTCAATATAGTAACCCCTTGAAATGATGTGGAAGAAATACTTAGTACCGTTGAAATTTGTTCGGGTTGGAGGTGTTGCCGCGGTATCTAAAAATAATCAAAACACAGAAAATGAGAGCAGTGAGGCACAATTAGCCCATACCTTGAGGCACGAGAGAAGCATGAAAGGAACTGACAGACGAGCCTCATGCTGTTGTGCTTGGGGCCGCCGGTAGACTACTGATCCATAACCACGCGATGAGCATGATGTATTTATGCAGCCGAGTCAACAGAGAGGAAATGCAACACAAACTGCTCGTGCTCAAGCAGGATCCTTTGACATAAAAAAATTCTAGCCAGGGTGAGACAGGAACACAAAGCAAAGCAGGACAGAGGTCATACCAATTTCCTGTGGATTTTCTGTAAGAAAAGGGTCAACAACGGTCGGAAAACTACGCACATACTTTGGACATGTGGAAGTCTGATTGTAAGGTGTTTTGAACCAAAAACAGCCCTTGTTCACAAGGGACACGGTGGGTAAGACATCAGCATAACACCTGAACATAAACGAGATTAAAAAGATCAACTCTAACGAAAATAAATGGTGATGGCCACACGTACCATGACATGTTGGAATTCTCCAGGGGTGTAGTACACATGCACAGAGTTGTGAAGCATTGTGTGTATCCAGGGACTTGAATCTAATCAATAGACCTGCAACACCGAGTCAGATTGATTCCGCAGAAATATGAACGAACCTTTGATACAATGGCAGCGACTGAAAAAAAGTGCAATGATCAGTCATGAATTGAAGGCAAAAAGGTTTCGCGGATGGAAGAATTGAACTTGCTGGATGTTTGAAATAGTTGGAAATGCGAAACTTGTATATTGAAGACGAAAAAGGCTCACCATGATTGTGAGGAGGAACACAGGAGCTGAAAGAAGAGGCAAAATGAGAGGGTATGAGATTGCTGACAGTTTTGACAGAGTCGAATTTAGCGAGACCAAATAGTTGCATTATCCTGGCCACTTGCAGGGGGTCGCCTTCCAGGACAGGCCCATGCAGGACGAGCATTATACTGTCCTAGAACTGAGGTGGGTACTCAAAAGCCTCGACATATTAGTCCCAGCACACAGCTAGCATCCAGATTTCATACACAGATTTGTGCAGCCCGTGGTCGCTATTCTAACACTCAAAACATCTTGTGTGCCCTGTGCTGCTGCGCAGTTCAATCTGCTGATTGTCTATACATGCAAATATGAGCAGTGGGCCAAGCCCAGGCAATAGGGTGGTGATGAGCAGCTTCAAGCTGTCCTTGTCATGTCCATTGGCGATGTTTACGGTCACCGTGGGCAAGAGATGACAGGCACAAACCTGATGCTGAGAACGCAGGTGAGTTCCTGCTTGTCCAGCTGTAAATCACGCAGCACTGGCACTAAGATTCCAGGGGAGGGAAGCTCCCATACTGGGGAATGCAACAAAGACTAACTGAGAGGAGTAGTGCTCATAGAAAAGATGCCAAGTAGAGACGCGACTGGACTCCAGTTGCAACGGGACTTGAAGTCAAAGTGGCAAGAGCAGGTGACAATGTGGACGAGTATTTGTCGGTGGTTCATCTTCTTCCACCACCACCACCCTCTGATTCCACAGAGTGTCTAGCGTTCAGTGCTTCTCACTCCACCATGCAGCACATTTGACTTTGCATGTACACTTTTGTACCCACCTGGTGGCTTTCTCCCTGTTTGCACGACAACATCTCGCAGGGTTTACGATTCAATGTCCCTTTACAGTCTGTGGATTCACTGGACTGGCCAACTGTGCTGAGGAAATTTTCACCTCGTGTGACTGAGCTCCAACCCGAAATCACTGTATGCCAAAACACCAGTGCTGTGAACAGATCATCTGATGGTGCATGCATACTGTCTACTTCTTGACTGACACAAAACAGTATGAGCAAGAGTACGAGCGAACACTTTTGCCCACCTCCAAATCATGGGTCCCTGACGATCAGCCCATCTCTGCCTCTATCAAGGCACAGGTCTCCACCGCGACATCATCATCAAAGCCCTCTCGCTCCACACAAAATTTGATGCTGTAGACTGGTCTCAGTGCGCAATATATATATATATATGTGTCATTCTTCTTGTCTAATTATGCTGTGTTTCCCTCATTATAGGATGGTCAACATTGTAATCATCAGTGCCAATGTCCCAGGTGCACCCAATGACATCCCATCCAGGGCTCCTGTTGTGTGCACTTTGTCCACTGTGGTCTCGGCGACGTCTTCGTCAGTACTCATTCTAATTCGTATCATTCACTTTGGGGACCACATTTTGAGGGCTGCCAATGACGCGAGGAACACCACAGAATGTATGCATTCTCTCACCTCAGATCAGAATTTTTATGCTAATTTTGTTACTCATCCGCACAGCTGTGGGCAACAAGATCAGGAGTGGCGCTGCAGGTACACATTTATTTCAGTGAGCTTTCAATTCACTCCTGATAAAATACTTCACCCAACCGTTAACGTGGAGAACACTGCCGCCACTGAGACTGAGAACATTGCCACCAATGCCAAGAGTGTTGCAAAAGGTATTTATCTTTGCATCTATCACGCTATCCTAATAGTAACTACCCCAAACAAAGAGAAACGAAGCCGCTGTCACCAAGGTTGCAACCCACTAAACCCGCTACCAGTGCTGTAAGGCACGCTTAAGGTATGTAAATGTCTCACATTCAGTGAAAAAAAATAGAGACTGACATCAATGCCCCGGCAGTATTGCCTTCGACCTCCTGCACTGGCTCCTCAACAACGTCTTCACAAGCTCAGCTCGCTGCGTGTGGATGAGGTTGTCATCGGAAACCATATCCAGATGCTTTACGATGAGGCAGACACCGCATTTGCCTTGTTGGCTTTTGGACATTCTCTAGGGTTTGGCTTCATGCTTCCCATTTCTCAATTTGCTTGCTCAAATTATTAATGTACATACTGCGATGTGTACATAGAATTAGAATAACATCTTGTTACACCCAATAATGTCATTTTGAGCACAGTGAGAGAATTCTCGAGGATTCGAAAGTACCAGAGTCGACTCCAGAGTAGCCCAGAGTGCACCAGAGTGCACTGGAGTAACTTGGCGTGCTCTAGAGTGCAGAAGAGAGACTAAAAATAGCTCACAGTGCGCCACAACAGCTACTCTGAGCCACTCTGGGCCCTCTGAACCACTCTGAGCTACTCTGGGGCACTCTAGAGTGCATACTCTGGCTCATTGAGCTACTCTGGGTGACTCTGACCTGACTCTGGCCAACTCTGGTGCACTCACAAGCAGGTAGATTTACTCTGGCTCTCTGGTCACTCTGGGCACTCTGGAGTGCTCCAGAGGGGGACCAGGTTTTGCTGATGTCACTGGACGTACACACCGGTGGCGGAAATTCAGAGAGACCAAAAGCTTTTCAACTGACCTGCAAAACGGCCCTGTCTCTGTCAATGGTCAGAACAGCATGACATACCCTGCAAGCTGTTGGCAGCCTTGTGGATCTTCAGCCAAGGCCATGAAAATGATGCGTTTATTGTCTGTGGCCCCGGCTGCACGCTCTTTCCACCAGTCGATGATCACATTGCACTTCAATAGAGGTAAAAAGGTTGCAATCATATGGTCTGTTTCGATGCAAGCAATGTGGATGTTGGCAAAGGCAGGTATAAGGGCAACATGTTCAGGATTTGCGGGGTTGAACACAATGATTGAATCCATGAGATATTCGGGCTTTCGTCATTGCTGAGGCTCTTAAGTATAAAGATGTCCTTAGATGTGAGTCATATTTAGATTTGGCTGCGGTGCTGTGAGACTAACATCTTCTTCGCAGACCTCTTCTTTCCTCCCAATCCCAACGACATTACCCTCGACGGCATCGCAGTCAGCCACGTCACACAAGCTGATAACATCGCTCTCCTCTCCACCACACTGGAAGGTGTACAATGCCACATGGATGCATTCTTTACCTGGTGCCGCAATAACTTCATGGTAATCAGTGTTATCAAGACAAAATGAATGCCGCCTGGCCCGCTGCCCTGCATACTGCCCACAATCTATGTTGGCCTCGTCCCCATTGAGCTAATACATGAGTACAAGTACGTTGGCATCTGGTTTACTTCCACCACTCGGCAAATTTCTTGAAACACTACTCCGTCAAGCCGTCCAAAGCTCGCAGCATTTCCTATGCTACCTTCTCTGTGGAATCATTTGTAGGAGTTCTCCCCCCATGAGGTCTTACTGCTATACAAGGCTTGCGTGGACCCACACCTGATATCTGGTTGCGAAGTGGCACTGGACGTGGACCGGAATCTTGGGGTGATGCTGGAGATGCCGCAGACCCATTACTTGCAGTGCCTGCTCAGCCTCAATCCCTGGTCAATGCTGGCTGTCATTTTCACAGAGACGGGTATCATGCCAATTCGGTATCATTGCGCAATCTTAGCCCTGGGATATGCCAAAGGGTTTACTAGGATACCAGAGGCAGCTATTGACCTGCCAAGGGCAGGTTTCCCCGAGTCTTTGCACCTAGCAGAGCTCGGCCACTTGTGCTGGGCCGGTGATCTCCACTGGGTCCTGGCATCGCTTCCCACACCTGTAACGTTTGACTCCCCCATGCTTCAATCAGCAGAGGGGATAGACAATATCATCAAGGACGTCGAGAAGGCTTGCAATGGGGCTCTTCAGAGCGAGATCACAACCCTGCTCAAGACCCAATTCTTGAAGAACCGTCTGGAGATCGACGACAGCGGAAGCTGATGACAATCACCCTTCATTTCCAGTATTATCTCTGACTGGTCAGTGCGCCCCACATAATTGCGTAAACATGTTCCTTGCTGTCGCACCACAGGCTCGCAGTCGAAGGGTTGCAGAATGGCAACCGCGTCTGGTGGTACGTCGAACACGAGCTTAGACTGTGCTGATTCTGTCAAGTTGCAATCGAGGATGAGTGCCATGCACTCTTACAGTGCATGGGCCATTCAGCTCTCACCGGTATTAGGGCCACTTTCCTTCATGACCTGTTCTCCCTCCACCCTGAGTTCTGAGTGCAGGTGCAAACGGCATAAGCATATGAGCTCCTGATGAGCATAGTGCCACCTAAAAGGTCACATGAGGGTCCTCTTAGGTGGGTTTCCCTGTAGTAGCTAAACCTACGCAACAGGACCATCTCCAGCAGAGGTAGACCCGTGCTTCAGTTACATAACCGATCTCTCCTCAGGTGGGCGACTCTCTGCTGTTGATGGCATCAATTCCCAAGCCTGCCGCATTGGGAATTGGCTCGGCACCCTCCCTGATCTCCCAATATTTACCAATTTGCCCCAGTAAGTACTCTGCCACACCTCTGCATTTGTATGTGGCATCTGTCAGGGTCCCTGTACTTCTCTGCATGTAAAAACAACACATTTGGAGCTACTAGGTAGGTCTCCATCGAGCGGCCCATGGACAGGCTTGCATATAATACTTGGCTCACCTTTCACCAGATACTGTGTAAACATGTGTTGGAATCCTAGTGAAATACATCTATGTTAGTGTTTGCTTTTCTTGCTCACCTTTTGGTAGCCTGCGAAATTTGAATTGTGGGGGCCTCCTCCGTGGCTCACAGACTCGGAAATTTCCATCCACAGTGTCAACAGCGTCTCAGCTCATTTCAATTGCTGGATTGGAAACCGATGGAGTCTGGAATACTTACCTGGATACTGCACTAAGAATCTGGAGGCCTCCACAAGGTGCTTTCCCAGTTTTGCAGAATTTTTCTCCCACCTCTCACTGTAAAAATATAGAAGCTCTGGTTGTCCTGAGGCCTTCTGGATAAAACCTCCCTCTGTCCAGCTC
Organism: Mycena epipterygia; assembly: GCA_029281465.1. Taxonomy (NCBI): domain Eukaryota; kingdom Fungi; phylum Basidiomycota; class Agaricomycetes; order Agaricales; family Mycenaceae; genus Mycena; species Mycena epipterygia. The sequence continues at coordinate 715,085 of JARJCQ010000042.1, read as the reverse complement.
AGGTGACACACTTTTGACCTCCTCTGGTGCTTGGTTAAAATATATAGTATCTTCAATTCCTGTTTACTGGACATATTTGCGGAGTTTAACTCTATATAATGTGCTGAGTTTGATGCTATAGAATGCATTTTATAGGCTAAGTGTTATTTGATTCAATGTGAAACATAATACTTCGAGTCTGGTGTCAACTGTCAGGAGATATTAAACCACCTGGCCAGGGTCACAATCTCACATATGAAGCAAGACTTGGCAATTCCGAAGTATCCAGGGGAGGAGGACCTATGTGCGACTCAATTTCATCCCTGTTGTATCCTCCACAACACAAAATTTGGTGACCTCTTCTACATTTGAATAACGATAAACTGCACCATTTATAGGCTCTAAGTCTTCTGAACGATTTTCTCTTGTATGAGTAATTACCAGTCACTCACACAGTATTAATACTACAATTTTCAGGCCTTCTTGCAATGTTGGAGGCCTCCATTTCAACATCGGGGAAGCCTCCATTTGTCAGAATTTGTGGGTCTGTGAATGACTGTCTGCTTAAATTGTGAGCTGAAAATATTATCAGAACGATTGAAACACTTGTCTGTGGGTAGGAGATAACTTTGAGCACTTATATAGCTGCACAAAGTATCATTTCGTTGATTTCTCATGTTTCTGCCCCATATTTTGTTCATAAACATCTCTGCAACCTTCGACACCCATTGTAATTCATTGTGGACAGGTCATACAACATCTACTGTGATCCCACATGAGGTAGAAATTCATTGGGATTCTTGCATGTAGTGTTCTTGTAAAGTACATGGGTTTCAACACTGAACCTTGGTTGGCTTCGGTAACTTTTCGTGCACTCAGAGACTATATTCTGTGAGGGCCGGTGGTGGTAGATCTGCTTAATAATTCGATACCGGGCATCCATAGACTTCGATTTGAGCACCAGATACAATTTTTTTGAGAGGCATATATATGTGCAATGAATTTTTTAAATTAGACCCACCTTTATTCGTGCTCTGATTGGCTGATCAGTCATCGGGCCGGAACCTCCTTGCCAATGAACACTGGGATGTAATGAGTATTTGTACTGGTTTTCTGTCCACTGGATACAGTCCCTGTTTATTTTCAAGGGACTGGTAGTGTTTTTAATCCCAAATAGGAGGCATCTACATGAACGGAGGCCTCCGAATTTGGCTTTAACTTCTCATTCTGCCTCCAGATCATGGTTGAATCGTCTTCAAAAAATTGCTACCACAAGTAAGTAGAATCATCAACCATCTTTCTAAATCGACCAATGATAGGTCTCCGAAGCAATGGAGACCTCTGAATTTCTGGTTCAACTTCTCATTCTGCTTCGAAACTATGATGAATCATCTTTAGTGAGTCTTATTACAGGAACATTTGAATGTTTTTGTTCTGCCTGTAGTCATGTTTTATACACCTGCCAGTATCAAGTCCTAGGCTCCTACCCTCCGACCTCAAGGTACACATATTCCGGGGCCTCTCACAATCAACGGAGACTTTGCGTGTTCAAATTCAGATGTGCAGTGTTTCATTTTTGAATTACTGATCCCCCAACGCTTCCTGGGCTTCCTCTGGAGGCCTTTGTAATTTTAGTTTGATTTGTTGGTTGGCATGTGTGTTCAAGGCTCTCCAACAAGAGAAGAAAATTAGCTCTGAGAATGGATAGTGTTCAATTCCACTGGCAATGCAAAACCAAGTCTGCTGGCAATGCAAGAGGCCTCCACACATCGCCGAGATCCCCGAAAGGTGAGCGTGAGCAGGGAAATGAAATATATGTGCCGAAATTTGGGGGAAAAATACTCTTCAGTATTTCAACCGAGCATCCAATGAAAATTGAGTTAATATATCTAGTAGACAACCGCCCGGAGACCTACCTACTGGGTTCAATCCGTTGATTAGACATACAGGGAGCTAGGTGGGTGTCAAAGGGCAGACTAAACATCAAGTATAAATAAAGGGCTGTGCGAGGGTATCCACTGGAGGGCAGAATTGTTGAGTATTTGTGGACCACAGAGGCTTCCAGGCCGATTCCCGACGCAGTGGGCTCAGAAATTGATGCTATCAATAGTGGAGAGGCACCCGCACCGAGAAGAGGCCGGTTATGTAACCGAAGCGCGGGTCTACCTCTGCTGGAGACAGTCCTCTTAGGTAGGTTTAGCTACTACAGAGAAACCCACCTAAGAGGACCCTCACGTGACCTTTTAGGCGACTCCTTAGGTGATTCTGACTGTGTAAAATCTGCAAAACGGCGAGATTGATGGCTGTTCAAGCACGGCACTTGAACACATCAAACCCAGCACATCTGAATCAATGCCGCCTTTGATTTGTAGTGCCGCCCTTCCCAATCAGGTGTGTGCACCCTGTTTCGTATATCCTCATCAACAATGTCCTCGGCAGAGATAATCCACTCTTCCCTGATTACAGGTGGCGCAATACTTTGAGCCCTCAAGATTTCTGCGTTCTAGATAAGCAACAGTGTCGGAAGCAGGCGCAGAACTTACCGATGGAGCGGTATTTGAAAACAAAGGTAGCGAGGTGTTTAATGATTTTCCCGCGGGAGCACTGGGTATTAGTGCTTCTGAACTCTGCACCAAACCTTGAAAAAAAAAAGATGAGCTACTTCCATAGAAGTGAAAGAAAATTCGGACTGCACTGAGTGACCCATGGTCTTCTTTGATCATTCGTGCAATACTTGTGTATTGTAGTGAGGTTTGCCGCGGTGCGACTCCTCCGTTGGGACAGAGGGCTCCACATGGTGTATCTCCACCTTGATAGCACTGAGTTCAGGTGAGATGGCAGCGTTCAAGACATCATCGTCATCTAAGAACCAAGCACATAAACATAAGCATGATTCAGCAGGAACTGTTAACATCGAACCCATTAAAGCTTGTTTAGCGAAGACAAGTGATCTTCGGGTATGGGGAGAAGTTGAAACACTGTCGCGACTGCCATAGGCAACACGGGGAAGCCTAAGGTCATGCTTCATGTCCTTGGCTCCACACGAAATTCCATCCACAGCTACTTCAGCATTTATTTTGTGGTGCGGGGGGGAATCGATGTGTTTCCAGTTGACGGAAATTTTCTGAAACGTGTCGAAAACCGCTCCAAGACTATGAGTGAGGAGTAGAAAAACCTTGTCGCATTCAGAAGGGATCCAGCAAGTTGCTTCTTTGCCATCCGCTGAGATTTCTGCAGCAAACTCAGATAACTCAACGCCGTCAACAGATATCCAGGCATAGATAGGGCCGAGCTTCAGTAATGCATCATGGCCGAGGTATATAGGACTTCTAACATGGCGGGACCCGTGAGACCTAGTTATTCCCAAATTCGCTTAAGTCCTCGACTAATATCCCCATCGCTGATCTGATGAATAAATGTTGTCCTGCTAAATGAGTCGTACTACAAGAGGTTGCTGTCCTCTTCCTGCCCGGCTCAGGGCAGTAGACTTAGGGTAAATAGTATGCATTCTTTCTTCATTGAAACAAACATGGGTTTTGGACTCGGAAGTTGGTGTAGTGAGTTGAAAGTTGTATTTCTCCGTGCCGGAATATACTATATCGCGCTGGGATCCTGGCCACCTAAGGGGTTTGGGCCCGATTTCGATCTTCCACGAGGGCTTTTGCCAGGTTCGTTGGCCCTAGTCAATAGGTGTGCATCCTGCGAAGAGATTGAGCATATTTGTGATAATTTTGGTGCCGTTTTGAGTGTCCAAGGAATTTAATTTTCCAGGATTTCCCGAAAAGGTAATTGACAAGGATCCTGGCCACCCTCAAAAGCCCATTGTTGGCGGCGAATGAGGGCCCACACCATTTACCATAGTGCATACAAGCTTTACGACCTGTGCCTTTGGCATGGCTGACTCGCTGCGCTCGCGTCCGTCCCTTCGGCGGGTCGACAGCTTGTTGGGGCTCTGCCCCAAACCCTGGAGGGGCTCTGCATTTCAGTAGGAAAGTGTAAATTAAATATGAAATTTTTATCAACGGGATACAATAAAGTAATTATAACTACTGAGCATTGATAAATATACTGTGCATCATTCAGTCAGAGAATTGATAGGGCTTCATAAGAAGACTTGCAAACAAATTAAAGCAGCACCTCTGGGTATACAATATTTTTTGTGACAGTAGAATTGAGGTCTTGCTTGAATGGCACGCAGATGTGTGTTAGGGTTTAGCGTTTTACAAGCGTAAGTCAGTAGTAGATACTGAAGTCGTGAGTGATGTTTTTGTAGTTTAGCAAGTTAGTCATAAGTCGTAAGAGCGTATCTGAGTAGAGCAGATAGCAAGATTCGTAAATTCTCAATGCGAGTGAACTCAAACTTAAATCAGTCAAACAGAATCACACTACACGGGTGACCTTGTAACTCAGTGGGCAGCGGCTTAACAAGAGTATACAAGGCACTAAGTTCCTATAGGCAGCAAGGCTAGGTCTTAGTTTGAATTGGCTATAGGCTATAGAAGCTAGTGTCTTCGAAGTTGTGTGCAGAAGTGCTACATGATGGATTGAAGTAAAGATGTGGTGTAGTACATGGTATAAAACTTGTAGTTAATACTAAAGAACAGTAAACTTCTAGAACATTCTCCATAGCATTGGAACATTCCTGAGAAATGCTAGAATGTTCTGTCTGAGCTCAGAATGTTCTTGTCACGATTTGATGCCAATCTTATCGTTCCAACGCCCACGTTACTTAAGCGCACGTGCTCAGGATGCCAGCAATACACAAATGCTGTGCTACACCCCCAAGTGACGGGACAGACACTGCCACAGGATGACGCGTAGGGTCTATTTATACATGAAACGGAGAAGGACAATAGGACACGTTTGACATGAACGATACAGGCGTTCCTTTAATAAGTATTGACAGTTCTATGACAGGCGCAGTCACACACGCCTTAGTCGGTTATTGTAGTTAGTATATTTAGTTTAGTTCACACACATCTCTGTACAGTATAAATACAGTAGTACATTCGCTGTTGTAGTTTAACCTTTTATTCCATTACCTTCGGAGCACCACACTCGCACTACCCAATCCACTCTCATCTTACCGAGAGTTGGACGCGAAGCTTTGACTGTAACATAATAAAAGGTTTACGATCATACCCTCGTACCGCCCCTATTCCCTACCTCTACCTCTACCTCTTTCTGCCGTCGCGGCAGTCCTACCTCTATTCGAATCCCTTCCCACCCCAACAACCTCACGTCGTCCACACCGACGTTAAACAATTGCAGCGCCCATCGTGCGCGGTTCACTCGAACAGACAGTCACTAGGCCACGGGAAACGTTGAGACCGTCCCCAGCCATATAGTAGACGCAGGAGCACTAGCTTAACCTTCGGGGAGGGCTATCTCGTTATCGCGGGGGGTGTCGTAGAAGACCCCGGATAATTCTGTCAGCAACAAACCGCCTCGACTCCACCAACGCCTTTGTGGCACCATCGACCCCGCCCGACCCTTGTGGTCGCGAATCCTACCACCCTGTATAGGGACCACACCCCCAGCTCCGACTCTCCCAGGTCGGACAATTACCTTTCCGCCCCCGAAGTCCATCACCCCGCACCCATCCAACCCATCCTCTACCCATCGGCCTTTGCGTCGATCACCCGACACCGCCAACCCAGACCCCAGACACCTGCGCCACCTATGTCACGCCCAACATCCCCATACGTGTACCGATCCCCTCCCCGCCCACTCCCCCAAACTCCCCCACGACACTCGCAAATGGCGAGCCCGGCTCCTATGGAGCAAGAATACCAGGGACCGCCGTACAGGCCCCCTTCCCCCTATCATCCCCCTGCACAGTATGTGCAAGCACCACCCCCGGCCTCGGGATCCTCGCGGATCACCCTGGCCAAGACCCCGTCGCTGTTCAGCGGCGAAGACAAATCCAAGTGGGACTCTTGGTACGAAGCCCTGGACAATTACGTCTGGGCATATTCCTCGGAGTTTAATACCAAGAAGAAAATCGCCTTCACGGTGTCCCTCCTGGGGAAAGAAGGCGGAGGACAGTGCCCCGCATCCGATTGGGTGCGGAACTGGAGGAAAAGAGCCCGGAACCAGCCGGGCTATGACAAGTACTGCGTCTTCAGTACTTTCATGGGGGAGCTTGCCGAGACCTTCGAGGACGGCAACCAGAAACAGATGGCGCACATGCGCCTGACGACAACCCGACAGGGGCAGACGCCCCTGAAGGAATTTATTCAGCAATGGGAGCTGAATGCGGAGGAAGCCGGGTACGACCTGGCAAACCAAACAGGTGTCCACGACACCTTCCTCATCGAGACCATGGAAACCGTGGTCACGAGTGAGGTGAGGAAACAGCTCACCCAAGGGCTGATGGACCCCCCGGCAACATACGGGGAGCTCCGAAGGAGGCTGATCATAGTCAGCCGGAACATGGAGAAGGCAGCTCTCCAGAAGGCCAGGGAGGCCTCGATGTGGTGGACGAAAGCGCCATCCAAGGCCACCCCCGCAGCGGCAATGATGCCGCAGAAGACATTCCCGCCCCCGGGTTATAAGGGGACCGCGCCAAACCTGGCGAAGAAGATCGGGCCGGGGGAATCCGCCCCGATGGACGTGGATGCACAGAAGGCGAAAAGCACGCCTTTCTTGTGCTACAACTGTGGCAAGGACGGCCACATGAAGAGGGATTGCCCCGAGCCCCGCAAGGGCAAATTTAATATCCGATCTGTGAAGATCGAGGATTGCGCGGAGGAGGAGTTGAAAGAATTCGCGGCCCGGCTCCGCGAGAAGGGTTTTTAAAGGGGGTCCCCTTGCGGCCTAAAGCGGCACCCCCAGTTTCGGTTTCTGCTCCCGTCCTGGCGACGAACAAATATGTACAATTACCAGACATTAGTAGTATAGAGATCGCATCCGATGCAGCAAGCTCGGATGATTTTGATGACATGTATACGGACGAAAATGATAGCTTACGTAGGGACATACACGAATTCCTTGTAGCTGATGTAGAAAAGAAACAAAAAATGTATGTTACGGAATGGCAGAATCGGTTACGTAATTTAAAGAACAAGAAAATGGACTCGGAGAATAAACGCTGGAGCGCGTTTAAGACCCAACTCAAAAAGGCCCCTGGAACCCAAACCAGCGAGAAAAATAGTGAGACGAAAAAGGGTGACGATGTCACGAGGGCTCAATCCTTACCCAAGGAGGAAGCGCCCAAGAAGGAAGGAGTGCCGGTCGGCTTGACCGGACTCAAAGCGGCCAAGTGGTTATCCCACAAGGCAATCGAGGAGAAGAAGAAGGGTCTACTCAAAGAAGAAATGAGGACGATCCAGAAGGAGAGGAAGCATCACGAGATGCTGGTACCTGTGGTTCTCACCACGTTGGATACCGGGAAGACGCGCGCTGTCAAGGCACTTCTCGATAACGGTTGCACAGCCACGTGCATCGATCGAGATTATGCCAAGGCAGAAGGTTTCGAGCTCCATGAGCTCGACGTGCACATCGTCGCCCGAAATGCCGATGGAACCGAAAATGCCAAAGGAAAGATCACTCATTACGTTGAGTTGATCATGGCGATAGGACCACATCAGGAGAAGCAACGCTTCCTGGTGACAGGGCTAGGGAAGGCCCGGATCTTCATCGGGTACGATTGGCTATTCAAGCACAATCCCCTGATAGACTGGAGAGCACAAAAGATAGTGTTCAGCCGGTGTCCCGCCGAGTGCAACATGAAAGGCACGGAGTTCGGCAGAGGAGATAAGTTCAGCAATGAACTTGAGGAGGGCGAGTCACTGTTACTAGTCGACTTCGCGGAAGCAATCGACCTGCGGCTAAAAGGAACCCAGGCGCAACAGTTCGCAGAAGAAGCGAACAAACAGAAGGAGCAGATGACGGAGGACAAGATCCCGGAACAATATCGGGAATATGTCAAAGTCTTCGCGAAGGAGTCTTTTGACTCGCTACCAGAGAAGAGACCATGGGATCACGCGATCGAACTCAAACCGGACGCGAAAGCGGTGGATTGCAAAATCTATCCTTTATCGGTGATGGAGCGAGAGAAGTTGGACGACTTCCTCGAGGAAAACTTGAAGAGCGGAAGGATCCGCCCTAGCAAATCGCCGATGGCCTCGGCGTTCTTCTTCATCAAGAAGAAAGACGGCAGCCTGCGACCGGTTCAAGACTACCGGAAGCTCAACGAGATGACAATAAAGAATCGTTATCCTCTGCCATTGATATCGGAGTTGGTAGCCAAACTCCGGGGAGCGCGCTTCTTTACGAAGCTGGACATACGATGGGGCTACAACAACGTCCGCATCAAAGAAGGAGACGAGTGGAAGGGAGCGTTCCGGACCAACCGGGGGCTGTTCGAACCCTTGGTGATGTTCTTCGGGCTGACAAACTCGCCCGCGACATTCCAGACGATGATGAACGATATCCTCAGAGATCTTATCAATGAGGGAAAAGTAATCGTCTACCTGGATGACATCCTGATCTTCACGGAGGATCTAGAAGAACATCGCAAGATCACGAAGCGGGTCTTGGCGACGTTGGAGGAGCACCGGCTATTCTTGAAGCCGGAGAAGTGCGAGTTCGAACGCACGGAGATCGAGTATTTGGGCGTGATCATATCGCACAACTCGATGAGGATGGATCCTGCAAAGATAAAGGGGATCATGGAGTGGCCTGAACCGAAGAACCTGAAGCAAACACAGGCGTTCCTCGGATTCGTGAATTTCTACCGGAGATTCGTCCGGGGATATTCGGAGGTGGCCAAGCCGCTCACACGGCTGACAGGAAAGGAAGGATGGTCGTGGGGCTCGGAACAGAAAGTCGCGTTCCAGAAGCTCAAGGATCGGATCGCAGAAGATGCGGTACTCGCCTTGCCCACGGACCATGGGAAATACCGGCTGGAGGCCGATGCGTCGGAAGGAGCGACAGGGGCAGTGCTCGAGCAGGAGCAGGAGGGCGTTTTGGCGCCCGGTTGTGTTTCAGTCACACGGACTGGACGAGACGGAGCGAAATTACGAGATCTATGACAAAGAGATGCTCGCGATAATGCTCGCGTTAGCTGAATGGAGGCAGTTCCTGGTCGGAACGAAGGAAACGGTTGAGATCATAACTGATCATCAGAACCTGGAGTACTTCAAGAAGCCCCAGAAGGTGAACCGGAGACAGGCCCGGTGGTTTACGGAGCTGGCGCAATATCACTTCACACTGAAACACCGACCGGGAGCCTTGAACAAGAAGGCGGATCTCTTATCTCGGAGATCAGATCACGACCAGGGAAAAAACGACAACAAAGACGTCGTTCTATTGAAACCGGAATACTTCCGATCACAAGACATAGTGATGGAAGGACCGGAAGTAGAGATAATGGCCGAGATCAAAAAGGAGAAGAAGGTGGACACAAGCGTTAAGTTGGCGCTTGAGAAAAAACTACCCGGATGGGAGAAAAAAGACGACATTATATATTACAACGGACTTATTTATGTACCAAGAAACGAAGAGCTGAGGGACAAACTTATCGGATTACATCACGATAACCCCTTGCTCGGACATCCAGGGGAGAATAGAACACAGGAAATGATAGAGCGAAACTATTGGTGGCCGAGACTCGGCAACCAGGTTTCTATTTATATAAAGAAGTGCGAAGGCTGTCAGCGGACAACAGTCCACCGATATCAGCAGGGAAAGCTGAATCCGCACAAGATAGCGGAGGGACCATGGCAGATCATTTCCATGGACCTTATCGGGCCTCTGCCGGCCAGCAACGGATTCGACGCCATACAGGTGTGGGTCGATACTTTCTCAAAAATGATGCATTGCGAGGCAACTAGCATGCAGCAGACATCGGAGGGAACTGCTAAGTTAACGCGGGATAGAGTGATTAGATATCACGGAGTGCCAAGGAAGATTATCTCGGACAGGGATCCGAGGTACGTATCAGGGTTCATGAAGGAACTGAACCGGCTCATGGGGGTAGAAATGAACCCCAGCACGGCGTTCCACCCGATTACGGATGGGCAGACGGAAAGGATGAATCAGGAGATCGAGAAGTATCTCCGGATATTTATCAATTACCGGCAATCGGACTGGTCCGATTGGTTGGCAACGGCCGAGTTCGCTCACAACGACAAGGTCAGCTCGTCGACGAGCATGTCACCGTTCTTCGTGAACACGGGAATGCACCCTTGGAAAGGGATAGAAAACGCAGTCGAGTCGCGCAATGAAGCCGCGAACGACTTAGCAGAAAAAATGAAAAAGATCCGCGATGAAGCGGCAGCTGCGCTGGAAAAAACCCAGAAAAGAATGAAAAAATACTACGATGCGAAGCGCAGAGACGCGCCGGAGTTCAAGGTCGGCGATAAGGTTTATCTCGAAGGAAAGAACATCGAGACCGATCGACCAACGGGGAAGTTTGAGGACAGAAGGATAGGTCCTTACGAGATCCTGAAGAAGGTCGGCGCGTCGGCATACAAGCTTCGGCTGCCGGAGACGGACAAGTCACATCCGGTCTTCAATGAGAGCCTGCTTACGCCATACGATGAGCCGCCAGCACATAGGAGAGAGGAGAGGCCGCTGCCTAAGATTATCAACGGCGCGGAGGAGTATGAAGTGGAGGAGATCCTTAAGCACCGCAAGCGGGGCAGAGGATATCAGTATCTTATTAAGTGGAAGAATTATCCACTTGGAGAAAGGACGTGGGAGCCGACGAGGCACCTGACGAACGCAAAGAAGCTCTTGGACAGATATAATGTCGAGCACAAGATTGCGGTTCGGTCGGTATTAGCCGAGTTGGACGGGATGAATGAAGATGAGAAGAAGGCGCTAGCTGCGCATTTACGCGAAAAAGGCTTAATGCCACCAAAAACGGAGGAGTCCGCAAACTCGACGAAGGAGCAGACGGTTCCCGTCTTTAAACATGGGAGCTGGGACTATTTAATCAAGCGCTACCAGGCAAAGGAGGAGGCGCGCGCTTACACAGAACGTAAAATATTTGACCCAATCACGGGTCGCTTTAACATATTGGAGAAATTCCCTACTTTCCCAGGGGTCGAGGAGTACACAAGGTCTACTTCTGTCGACGAGGACGTCGACCCTAAGGGGGGGGTAATGTCACGATTTGATGCCAATCTTATCGTTCCAACGCCCACGTTACTTAAGCGCACGTGCTCAGGATGCCAGCAATACACAAATGCTGTGCTACACCCCCAAGTGACGGGACAGACACTGCCACAGGATGACGCGTAGGGTCTATTTATACATGAAACGGAGAAGGACAATAGGACACGTTTGACATGAACGATACAGGCGTTCCTTTAATAAGTATTGACAGTTCTATGACAGGCGCAGTCACACACGCCTTAGTCGGTTATTGTAGTTAGTATATTTAGTTTAGTTCACACACATCTCTGTACAGTATAAATACAGTAGTACATTCGCTGTTGTAGTTTAACCTTTTATTCCATTACCTTCGGAGCACCACACTCGCACTACCCAATCCACTCTCATCTTACCGAGAGTTGGACGCGAAGCTTTGACTGTAACAGTTCTTCAGGTAAGGAATATTCTACAGAGTTCTGTGGATGTTCTAGCTAGAATATTCTACAGAGTTCCATGGATATTCTAGAATATTCTCTGAGGCTCAAATAATATTCAAAACACCATTAAAAAGTAGGTAAAATCTATATAAATTGGCCATGTGACAACCATAAGGGTTGACACGTAAGGAACACATAAAAAGTATGTTATAATGAGTCTACTGGCTCATTAAAGGATAATCCCAATCAAGACAATAATCATGGAGAAGTATGTCTGCACTTGTAGATGAGATGAATAAGGAATGTGAGTAGGAATATGAGAGTATTCACAGATATACAAATATCCATAACAATGTGCACCTAGAGAGTGCAATGTAAAGCTGTCCATGAGCGAACACGTCTGTGTGCAGGTCCAGGCCAACATGGTCGATGAACTGGCCCTGGGCTTTGTTTATTGTCATTGAAAATGCCAGACAAACAGCGAATTGACATTGTATTAAGAATCTCTCAAGAACCATTGCAAAGACCATTTGCAGGGTCTAAGTTTCAGAGGACCATGATTGGACATCCAACTTTCAACTTGGCAAGAGGATCTGAGGGGAAACACTGCTAGATCTTATATGGACAGACAGCACAGCAGTAATGTATTACAGGGTGAAAGACAATTATTTCTGCTATTAAGTGTGGGCTTTCAAGAGTATGGTTTTCACGTTCCTGTCTTTGAGAAGCAATCCAAGCCCTCTGTGGAATATTAGTAGAAGTTTCATCCCTTGAGTCCCATAAAAATTAATCAGTCCTTAAAAGTGACTGATAGGGCTCACATGGGAGAAAGGAGATTAGCTGTGGCAAATTGTCAGAGAGGAACTTGAGCAACACACTAAAGATAAAGCTTACAGAGGCTTTTGAGGCAAGGTATAGCAAAGAGGGGAATAGAAGGGCTGAAATCTGAGGGAAAAACACTGTTAGATCTTATTGAGATACAGGCAGAGTAGTGTATTATTGCAGGGCAAAAGACAATTATCTCTGCTATTAAGGAGGAGTGAGAGGCAGTCTATAAGGAAAGAACAAATTCTCATACCTTATTGGGCAGGCAGTCTAGGTGCTGTGGAGAAGAGAGAGAGAATGGTACTGTATCAGATGTTTTTGCTGCAGATAGGAGCCTTACGCGATGCGAGGCAAACACATGTCCGAAAGGCAGTGCAGGCCTTCGGCCGAAAGAATCACGTGACATTATCAGGTGATCAGATGATTCTTTGGGTGCAGTGTCTGTAGTGTTTTTATATATAGGACATTATGCGACCTGTGCCTTCACCACAAAGGCTCACCACAGACACGGCGGATTCTCAGTTTCTGCACAGACACGGCGGATTCTCAGTTTCTGCACAGACACGGCGGATTCCGAGTTCGGGGGGTTCGCCCGCACACGGCTAATTCCGAGCCGTGGGACCTGGGGCCAACATCTCGACAGCATCACATGAATCTCCACATGACTTTCTGTCAAAGGCTGTGCTCATCGTGCTTTCATGTATAGGATGGGATTCATATAATGTATTTTGGGCACTTATATCATACATTGGGCCTCGCAAAAGTGGAGTAGCGAAGACATTTTACAAAGGGCCTCGGCAGCGGAATCCATACTGTCATCTAAATTGGGCTAGTGCGCCAGTGGTAAGACGCTGTAGGCCGAAATAAGTTATAGGGAGGTTTATTGGAACCCAATGGACCCACTTGAATGCATATCTCTACTTCCAAGGTGTACTGTTGAGAACCCGACATTTAATCTTTTTTCCAGCGTCAAATGGGTGATTTTCTATCTGCATTCATATTAGGAGGGAGACGGAAGCATTCAAGTGTTGTATTATGGAGAATATGCATGCCTTACCTATCATAATGGATGCTGCAAGGTGTTGGAATTATAGTCTTGAAGAGGCCATCGGTATCTCAAATTTAAGAGTGCGATCGTCGAGTTTCTATTCCAATTGTGTTTTTGAATTTGGTCACAGAGCGCAAGTCCTCAGGCAGATAGTGCATATTCAGAAGGAAGCCCCATGTTCGAGCAGAAAAATGAGCCCCCAAGGTCCCGGATCCCCGGCGTATTGGTTGAGAAACAGGCGAAACGGTCGCTCGGGGTTATCAAATTGGCGTTCTCACCCTCCGGACCGCAATCAATCCGGGCACAGCTTTGGATCAACTTATCACTTTCGGTTGAAATTTGGTCTCAAAGTGCGCAATGGGTTATATTCCATCATGCAAGTACAAAGGGGAGATATTACATGCTCCAGTGTCTTATATTTGACCTGTGGCCAGCTTCCTAGTGTGGCCAGGATCCTAGTCACTGATAGTACCTCCCTCCGTGTTCTAAAAATTACAATTGCTTCCAAAAAAAGGTCCCAGCAATCAAACTACCGTCCACAGGGCTTACACCGTATTTCGGAATGATTCCGAGCTGGCTCGTCGTGAGAAATATTTCTCTAATTCGTCGTCGTACACACACCTGAATGTATCCGAGCTTGGGGTACACTGTCTCAGCGGGACTCCCGGTTTCCGTATCCAACATCTGACATGTTTTCTAGCGACATCCCTGAAGAATTGAACAGAAACTCTCACCAGCAGTGTCTGACCATAGAATTTAGCGTCCTTTTCGAGCCTTTCCATCAATCTCCTAGCAAGCCCACTGCAAAAGTTTGGCCAGAGTCTGCTTGCTTGCATGGACGTACACACCGGCGGCGGAAATTCGGAGACACCAAAAGCTTTTCAACCGACCCGCGAAACGGCCCTGTCTCTGTCAATGGTCGGAACAGTATGACATATCCCGCGAGCTGCTGGCAGCCTTGTGGATCTTCGGCCAAGGCCATGAAAATGATGCGCTTCTTGTCTGCGGCGTCGGCTGCGCGCTCTTTCCACCAGTCGATGATCACATCGCGCTTCAATGGAGGTAAAAAGTTTGCGATTGTATGGTCTGTTTCGATGCACGCGATGTGGATGTCGGCGAAGGCAGGTATAAGGGCGACATGTTCAGGATTTGCGGGGTTGAAAACAATGATCGAATCCATGCTGGACATGACAGATTCGGGCTTTCGTCGTTGCTGAGGCTCTTAAGTATAAAGATGTGAGTCATTTTGGATCCGGCTGCGGCGCTGCGAGACTCCGCGCGGATCCGATATACATAGCTGCTGATGACGTACGCATGTTGAATCCGCGGGTCGCTGATGGCCGAAGAGAAAAATGATAGCACGAAGAAAAGAAAGAAAGAGGCAACGCGAGACTGCTTGGGCGTTAAATGAAAAGTTTGAGGCTGATAGTAGGAGTTTACAACTGTGGGAATTAAGACACATCCCTGCAGCCTTGTATGTAGTAATTGTTGAACGTTGCCGGAGATTCGTTCTCCGAGTTAATAGCACACCAAAGCTGGTGGATGCTTTCGATGCATGCTTTTCATTGGGTCTGATTGAATATTGAAGTGAGTGAGCACGGGATCTCGAGAAATCATATGCAAATACTAACTCGGATGGCGATTATACTGAATAAAGCCGGTATTCCCGCGATGGCTCGCCGGAAGGGCAAGTTGATAGATTATGTAGCGTCGCGAAGAGCGGACGCCGCGATGGGTGTGTAGGTCGGAATGTCGTCGCTCGGGTGGGGCCCAGCCTTTTTTTTTTGCGATCGATTTTGTTTTTGCGTCTGCTCAACGGATCGCGGCCCAAAATAGAAGGAGAATTACGTATCGCAGGGTTTAGTAACTCGACACCCCGGCATATCCTTGGATTCCGACTCAGTTTGCGCTGGCGAGTTAAGGAAACCTAATTCTGAACTATACGAACAAAAAATATTCGAAGTCCTCTCAGCGATCAGCTGACTTTCATTAAATACGGGGTTCAGGCTTCCGGCTCAGGTAGGAAGTCGTTCAGAACCATGCAGGTTTACAATTCATCGAGTGCAAATGGAGAAGTTCCAAACTGCAAGCCGATGCCTGGAGATGTCTGGTGACTAAGTTAGCAAGGTCACCAGGAAGGGTTGCGATACATGCCGGAATTGGGGGAAGCTGACATTGAAACCGGTGTTAGATGGGCGCGTCTGCCTGACCGCTGGAACCTAGGAGAGTAAAGGAGAACGAAATGCACAATGGTCGAATTCGGGAAACGGAAGTGAAACAACTCGCAGCGAGTCGTGCCAACTTCTTGAGAGGATTCCATCGTAAACGTACACGTGCATGGTGATGTTCCAATAACACCCAAAGTACGTTTTCTGGCGAAATAAAACGATGCAGAAGGAGGCTCTTTGGGAGGTGATCAATTGCTAGGTCAATTACTAGTAGGGGATTTTTAGCGTAGTCCAGATAAATACGGGGCGGGAATCCAAAAAATGGTGAAAGATCCGAAGGCTCGGGTGTCTACATAACTCCAATGGGATCCAGCAAATAAATGAGACTCAAGTCAGATCGATCACTTCACCGGGTTTGAACACGGAGCCTTTCTCCATCTTCACGCCAGAGGACTCGTGTTTGACTTTAACACCTTTGTTCTTTAATTCGCGTAGCCGTGCCTGGTCGTGGGCTCTGTGTTAGTTCGCCTGGGTGACAGGTATAAGGAGCTTGCCTCGAGTTTCCTGATCTCGTCCGCGTCGCTAACGTCGGGTACGTCATCCTCCATGGTCAAATCAACAATGTCCTCGGCAGAGATAACCCGCTCTTCCCTGATTACAGGCGGCGCAATACTTTGAGCCCTCAAGATTTCTGCGTTCTAGATAAGCAATAGTGTCGAAAGGAGGCGCAGAACTTACCGATGGGGCGGTATTTGAAAACAAAGGTAGCGAGGTGTTTAATGATTTTCCCGCGGGAGCACTGGGTATTAGTGGTTCTGAACTCTGCACCAAACCTTGAAAAAAAAAGATGAGTTACTTCCATGGAATTGAAAGAAAAATCGGACTGCACTGAGTGACCCATGGCCTTCTTTGATCGTTCGTGCAATACTTGTGTATTGTAGCGAGGTTTACCGCGGCGCCACTCCTCCGTTGGGCCAGAGGGCTCAGCATGGCGTATCTCCACCTTGATAGAACCGAGTTCAGGTGAGATGGCAGCGTTCAAGACATTATCGTCATCTAAGAACCAAGAACATAAGCATAATTCAGCAGAAACTGTTAACATCGAACCCGTTAAAGCTTGTTTAGCGAAGACAAGCGATCTTCGGGTATGGGGAGAAGTCGAAACGCTGTCGCGACTGTCATAGGCAACACGGGGAAGCCTACGGTCACGCTTCATGTTCTTGTGTCCGCACGAAATTCCATCCACAGTTACTTCGGCATGTGTTGTCTGATGGGGGGGTAAATCGTTGTGTTTCCAGTTGACGGAAATTTTCTGAAGCGTAATGAGAAATGGCTCTAGAATTGCGAGTGGCGAGGAGTAAACCTTGTCGCATTCGGAAGGGATCCAGCAAATTGCTTCTTTGCCATCCGCTGAGATTTCCGCAGCAAACTCGGATAACTCAACGCCGTCGACAGAGATCCAGGCATAGATAGGGCCGAGCTTCATTGGTGGTGTACGCCAGGTTGCAGTCGTTTGCCTAGCGCTCAAGAGTGATCACCGTCGGGAGCAAGCGGTTCTTGGCACGTGGAACGTTACGTCACGCGAAGTTAGGGGTAATTAATAATCTAAGCCTTGGCAAGAGTTGAATCAATCTTTTGTTGCCGACTGGTAAGATGTCCAGATATCTCTTTTCACCCCACCACCATGCCATGTAGTGGGCGCATCCTCACCCTCCTCGCCCTCGCCTTGTTAGCGGTCGTCCAAAGCTCTGAAGCAGCCACCGCAACGACCACCAGCAAAAACTACCAAATCACCCCACCAGTGACGTGCCCCGGCCTGTACTACACCTACGGCGGCGTCTGCTGCAGCGGTACCACGGGGCTCGCCTGCAGCTACTCGGACATTCTCGACGGCTACCAGACTCCCGCCTCCTGCTGCCCCCCCGGCGCCTTCGTCTGGGCGCTTCC
The DNA here is from genome assembly GCA_029281465.1 of Mycena epipterygia. NCBI lineage: Eukaryota > Fungi > Basidiomycota > Agaricomycetes > Agaricales > Mycenaceae > Mycena > Mycena epipterygia. Next base: position 697,575 of record JARJCQ010000042.1, on the reverse strand, counting down.
TCTGTCCGACGCCCAGATCGCCGCCGCGCAGGCAAACGGGACGTACACGGGTTGCCCAGGGAACATGCGCCTCGGGCTCTGCTGCTCAGGCGGGATTATATACGAGGACGACAGCGGCGCGGACGTGTGCAGTCTTGGGACGGCGGTGTTCACCGCGAGCACGCTGGCGGACGGGAGCGTCTCGACGAGCACATTCCCGCCGGGGCCGACGACGAGCGAACCGGCGTGGAATAGCTTGATCACGACCGGCGCGGCGACTGCTACGGCTACGGGAGCAGCTGCCACTGCTCCCCCGGGACTCGACATCCGGATGCTGGGCGGTGCGGTTATGGCATTGGGAATACTGCTGTAGGCGTCAACTACGATTCGACTACGACCACCGGCAAGGCATCCAGTCCACGTCGTATGCATACCGCTCCCTTATTTATGACCTGGGTTTCCAACGCGTGTACATTCCCAATTAATTGCGGATGTCCATCTTTTCGATCACCGAGTCCAATCTATGACCCATGCGAACTTTTCCGCAAGAAAAGCAGTGGCTTTCCACCCGGGCCCAGTCGAACGGGCGTCGTCTGTCTGTATGGAGTCAATTAAGAGCAGATACACTTCCGCTACCGAGCCTTGTTGTCTGACGCCGGAACTGGAGAAGACCGGCATTGTGTATGAAATGCCTTGGAATAAAATAAAACGAGTTTGTCTCACAATTACATTCGCCTGGAACAGGCAATATTTGCATTAATTTTCGTAATAACTGCACTGAAGCAAATTCAGACTGCCACCGAACTTTGTCCCTGACCTTGGAACTGAACTCAGGTAATGTGGACGTCGCCGAATGCCCATGCATGTTCCGGATTTCTGGAGTCGGACACGATGGGAGGACATGAAGGCGGAAGATTCCAGGACATTCGTCAGCTTTCGCGATCTTGTGATGGAGACATTTCGAGGTCAGTGGTAGTCCCGCGGCCGGAACCATGCACAAACTAAGGACATTAGGGGTTCCGTGGGGATGATAAAATCAGGGAAATGGATGTGCACGAATGATTTTAGCGAATGATGCCAACCTCTTGGGATTCAAGCGTAAAATTACACCGTGTACATGTTCAGCAATCGGCTACAGAACGGTTTGTTGTGCGAAAATAAATAAATGAACGTAGTAGGAGGGAGATCAAGTCAAGTCGATTACTTCACCGGGTTGAAATATACGCTCTTCTTTCTTTATCTTCGTCTGAACACCCACCAGGTCACGTTCCGGTTGCTTGGAACCCCGTTTCAATGCGGCTAGTCGTTCCTGCAGATGGGAGTCAGATTTTTGCGATGACGGAAACTCAGTTTAATTTACCTCCAGTTTCGTAATCTCTTCAGTCTTGGTCGTTTCATCGTCATCCACGGTCAAATCCAAAATATCTGTGGCGGACACGACACGATCCTTCCTGACTTCAGGCGGCGCAATACCTTGAGCCCTCAATATTTCTGCGTTTATATAAGCAAGAGTGTCAGGAGTGAGGGGGAAGATAGCTGACCGATGGGCCGGTATTTAAAAATAAAGGTCGCGAGGTGTCCGATGATGGCCCCGCGGTTTCTGCGGGCATTAGTGGTCGGGAATTCTGCACCAAACCTTGGAAGATACTAATGAGTTTGGTTTTCATCGAAATGCGAATGAATAATCGGACTGCACTGAATGACCCATGGCCTTCTTCGATCGTTCATGCAATACTTGTGTGTCGTAGCGGGAATTACCGCGGCGCCACTCCTCCCTTGGCCCGCCGGGCTTCGTATTGCGTACCTCCACCTTGATAGTTCCGAGTTCGGGTGAAATGGCAGCGTGCAAGAAAGCATCATCATCTAAGGACCAAGGAGATCAGAATGTTTCTGCGGAGACCGAGAGCATCGAACCCGTTAAAGCTTGTTTACCAAAAGCCAGCGGTCTTCGTGCATAGGGGGAAGTCGCTACGCTGTCGCGACTAACAGATGCAATGCGGGGAAGCTTGTGGTCTCGGACAACCATACTCTTGCTTCCGCACGAAATACCATCCACAGTTACTTTGACATTTGCCCTGTCGCACAGCGGTGGGTCCGTGTGCTCGCAATTAACAGAAAACTTCTAAAAAAACATAATAATGAGACCGCCCGACTGCCAGGGGCAAGGATTAAACCTTGTCGCATTCGGAAGGGATCCAGCAAGTCGCTTCTTTCCCATCGGCTGAGATTTCCACAGCGAACTCGGATAAGTTAACACCGTCAACTGTGATCCAGGCACAGAGTGGTCCGAGTTTCATTGATGCGCCGAAGGTCACAGTCGTTTTGCCGGAACTTGGAATGAGTTGGCGAAAGCCGGGAGAATAACGTCACATTGGAGTTCTCGACACGTGGAACGTGACGTCACGCGAAGTTAGGGGCACATTTGAGCGCACTCGTTGTCCAAGCAATTCTAAGCCGTAAAACCTAGCCATGGACCTCAACCAAATAGCGCGTGCAGAAAATACAGTCGTAAAAAATGAAAACGGAAAATCCGAGGGTTGTGAGATCTTCCCGACCCAAATTATCAAGCTAAAGAAACGGAATCAAGTCAGGTCAATCACTTCCCCAGGTTGGAATATCGGCCCCTCGCTCTTGATCTCCTTCTTCACATCGGAAGGCTCTTGCTTGACCTTGCTTTTCTTCTTGTTCTTCAATGCCTCAACTCGGGCCTGGGTGTGTAACCGTTGAGTGCGTGGAGTGTGGCAGCCATTCGGGAGTTACCTCGAGTTTCTTAAGCTCAGCGTCGTCCGGGTCTTCCTCGTCCACATCCATAGTCAAATCCAGGACGTCTGATGGAAACACGGCCCGCGGAACCCTGACTTTGGGTGGCGCGATGCCTTCAGCCCTCAGCAGTCCTATATAATGCAGGTGAATAATGTGCGTAAACGAGCGGAGGGACTCACCTATGGGACGGTATTTGAAGACAAAGGTAACAAACTCTTTAACAACATGCGGTTCACATGTGTTGTTCCTACCGGCATGGTATTCAGTTCCAAATCTGCCAGAACCATAAGAAATCGAGTGGCAAGGATGCGAAATAGCCACTGACTGCACCGAGTGACCCATGGCCTTTTTGGAGCGTTCATGCAGGATCTGGGGCTGGAAGGTCAGTCCCCTGTAGGAGACTCTCTTCCCCGGATCCCGAATATGTCGAATGAGAAGTTGAATACTTCCGAGGTGGGGAGAAATCGCGGTGTTCAAGTAGTCGTCGTCATCTAGACATCTAAAGCTGACGACGTCGCTCAAAAGGATTAAAGGACGAACCAGTCAACACCTGTTTACTAAAGAGGAGTGGCCTTCGTGTGGTAGCCGATGTAGGAACACTATCTCGGGAAGCCGTGCTGACATGGCGGTCGTGGCCTCGAATATTCATGCGCTTGCCTCCACAATCAATACCGTCGACAGTCATTACACCCGAAAGTATGCGGGATGTTGAAGCCTGATCATCCTTCCATTCAATAAGAAATTGCTGCAATGGAAGAATGAGCATCCGAATTTCAGGGCAACGAAGAACAAACCTTGTCTTCTTCGGATGCGATCCAGCAAGTCGCCTCCGTCGCATCCGCCGAGTATTCCACAGCATACTCAGACAACTCGACGCCATCGACGGTCACCACAGCAGAAAATTGACCTAGTTGCATGATACGCGTCGTGGGTCGTCGCCTACGCTCTCGAGAGGTTTTGGTGTGTGAGCGTTGGTTGGACCTAGCAAATGGTGAGGACAAAGGAATCGAATTTGAGACGGTGTGACCGTGACATCACGCGTCGCACTCATTAACGCAGTGGCCAAGGACGCGTAAAATCACAAGAGTTACAGATACAGAGACAAGAAGAGTACAAGAACAACAATGTATGTGCGCAGCCATGAGACGAGACGAAGAGAAAGAGACTGAACGAATCGGGAACAAGAAAAGCGCCAACAGTCGGCCTATGTACATACGGACGGGGGTGGATGGATGGCAAGGTGCAGAATGGGTCAGGGTTCGGAGTGGCAACGAGTATGGGTGGCTGCGGCGATATGTGCACCCGAGGCGATGAGGATGGGGAACGAGTAAGTTGTCCGGCTCAATGCAGGTACTTCTCGTTGAGCGCATGCACCTCCTTGGAGAGATACGGCCAGGTCAGCGTCCGCGCGAGGTCCTTCCTCAGCCGGCTCGCGTCCTCGCCCGCGCGCTCCTTCGCGAGCTTGATCTCCCACCCGCAGAGGTTGTACAGCAGCCGCATGTTAGGCTGGATGAGCACCGACAGGCGCCGCGAGCGCACGATCAGGTACGCGTCGACGAGCGGGAGCGAGAGGTGCTTCATCACGTACGCGATCTACAGCCCAGATCAGTATCCAAAAATACTCAGCACACACGAGACGTAGACTCACCGTAACGGTCGCGCTGCGCGATACACCCACACGACAGTGTACGAGCACCTGCCCACCCTCCTGTCGCGCCTTCTCGATCCACTCGCAGATCGGTTCGAGCTGCGGCTCCAGCGTGTCGATCCCATCATCGCACACGCCTTTGATGTCGAGTACCTTGATGCGCCCCTCACGCTCCTCGATCCACAGCGAGCCCTGGTTCCCCGGGCCCTTCCCCTGGATGAAGTGCGCGTTTGTGTTGTGGTTCGGGCGGCACACCGCGGACGTGCACGTCTCCCCGGGCGACGTGCAGTGCCCCGGCGGCGGCACCAGCGCGCACTCGCCCACGGAGACGACGTGCGTAATTCCCAGCGCGTGCAGCATGTACGCGTTGGAGGCGTGGTTCCTGTACATCATCATTAGCATAACACTCACACAAAAACAGCAAAATCACGCACAAGTTGCCGAGATACAAGAACGGCAGCACCCGACTCGGGAAGCTCCCATCGAACCGCGGGTCGTTGAACCACGACTGGTGGTCGCCAAAGCTCGGCAGCCACGGGCTCGTCCGCGCGCGCGGGCGCCCCGCCCGCGTCACCGTGCCGGCCTGCGACGGCACCACGATCGGCGGCGACATCACCGCCCCCGGCGCAAACGACACACTCTTCGCCGACGGCCGCACGCCCCCCGCATACGCCGGCGGCGGGCTCGGCGCCACCTCAGTCGCGGCGGCGGCCGCGCTCGCGCCCATCATGTGCGCCCCGCTGGCACTCCCCAGACTCCCCGTAGACGACACATTCGCGCCGCTCATCCGACGGCCCAGACGCGTCGGCGCGAACACCTCCCCGCCTCCAATGCGCGCCTCCACGCGGCGCAGCAGGCCGAGCTCGCCCGGGTACACGAAGAAGCTGCGCCGCTTCGCGACCTGCAGCTCGAGGTACGCCTCGGGCAGCGTCAGGCGACGCACGGCCATGAGCAGCGAGAGAGCGAGCGGCGAACTCTCGGTGTACCCATCAGAGGAGTAGATGAGAACCTTGAGGGGCCGCGTGCGCGGGGGCGGGGCGGGTGTCGCTGCGGGTGACGGCGCAGGCGAGGTGAGGGAACGCGTGCGCGGGGCGCCGCCGGGGGGAGGTGGCGGGGCCGGGAAGAATGACGCAGGCGACACGGCGGGGAAAGTCGACCACCGGCGCGCACCCGGGCCAGTCGCGGGAGTGCCGGGGCCAGAGCCGGGGGTACCGCTATTGCTGTTGCTGGAGTTGGCGTTGGCCTCGCGCGGGGGCACGGGCCGCAGGCAACGCTCGAGGAACGCGACGACGGGCAGCAGCGCGTTCATCGTCTGCGCGGTATTCGTCGGCGCGCTGGGGAACGGCAGGTGGATAACCGCATTTGCATTTGGCGGGGGACGCACGCGCCCCTCCCCGCCCTCGGACGCGCGCACGCGCTCGTCCCACATCGCATCCAGCATCGTCAGATGCTCCTCCGCCGCGCGCAGATGCGTCAGGGCGGGGAAAGGCGCCATCTCGTGGCACTCGACGCACACATCATACCCCATCCCCTCCGCGGGCGCGTTCGTCGTCGCAAACTCGAACGGGTCCTCCCCGCCGCCGTCCGCCGCGCCGAGCGGCACATCGCCCGAGTTGCCGAGGAACACCTGCCCGACCGCGGGCCGCCAATGGCTCGCCGTCGTCGTGTTCGACAGATCCTCGCGCCCGCGCTCGTCCTCCTCCGCGCCCGCGGCAGACGAGAACGGGTAGCGCCCACCGCCGAACACGCTCAGGATCTCGCTTGCGCGCGTCAGCTCGCGCATCTCGTCCCGCTCGCGCTGCCCAAAGTCGACCGTGTTCGGCTCCGTGTCGGCGTTGCCGTTGGGGTTGATGGGCGACGCCACGGGTGCGGGTACGACGGGCGCGGGTGCGTCTATCTCGCCGGGTGCAGCTGCGTCCATCTCCACAGGCGAGGCCGCAATCCCGTCCACCTCCATCCCATCTACCTCCTCGCCCCTCGCAGCACCCGCCCCTCGCCGCTCCCCGCCCTCAAACACCCGCATCATCAGCTCCGGCACCGTCGCGCGCAGCGCGCGCGCGTCCGCATCCAGCACGAACACGTTGTACTCCAGCTGCGCGTTGGAGTCTGTGGGAGGGAGTCGCAAGTCAGCGCGGGTTCAGGGAGTGAGCGTAGGGGGTGAAGAGGAAAGTCAACGGCATTCGAAAGTTTGGGCAGGGCCCTCACTGACTCTGTGCCGAAGTGCATGAAACTAAAAAAACAAACTCACCATCAACCCCCCACCCCGCTCCCTCCCTCTCCCGCCGCTTTCTCTCTACCGCGCTAACAAAGCGCCGCGCGAGCGCGTGCAGCGCGGGCGACGCCAGCCCGCGGGGCGAGTAGAGCACGATGTCTGAGAGGGTTGCGTAGATCGGCTGTAGAAGGAAGGAGCGGGTTAGTTGGGTTGGGAGAAAGAGGGGAGATGATAATGAAGAGAAGAAAGCGGAGGAAGGGGGGGAAGAGCGGGATAATCAAGCAGATAGACGCCGTTAATCTTTCCTGGCATGCGGGCACTGAGACTGGGCCCCAAACCCAGGTCCCGAGAAATCCCAGAAACCCGTGAAACGAGCACGCTACAACCCCACAACCACAACAAAAATCGCACAAAAGACTCACCACCTGAATCCCGAAATTCCTCAACGAAATCCCATCCGGCACGCGCGCCGGGCGGAACTCCCACTCGTCGTCCGGGTCCGTGGAGCCTTCTCCTCCTTGCCCTTGCGCTTGTCCCTGAGCTTGTGCGTCGACCGCACGAAGCGCCGGTGCATGCATGAGGGGCGGGCGCTGGAAGAGACATTAGTTAAGATCGGTTGCGGTTTCATTTCAAAAGGTACAATGAACACGAAAGGGAGAACGTAAAAGGTAAGAAAATAAACGCAAAACGAAAGAGCACAAAAACGACCGCCCTCCCGCCAAAACACCGCGCACACGGCCGCCCCTAGAACGCCAACCTACAGAACCGCCACTGCACAACGAATCATCCCCCCGCTCAATACTCCTGCAGAACACTCGCCGAGCGCCTCCACTCCTCACACCCCTTGAAAGAAACACCACACCAACACACAAAAACGCTGCCCTCCCCTCTCGCTTCGCACAGCACGACCAGCACACACGCCTCTGATAAGGTCCCAAGCAGCCTGCAAAATCGACACAAAAGACCAAAGATCCCCGCAAAGGAAAATGGCAAGACCCGCATCCCACAAACGCAAAAAGGACCGACGCAAAACCAAAGCACGCCTGAAATCACTCCAAGAAGCACACCCGAGAAATAACACCACGAATAAGAACGCCATCCCAAGAAAGAAATATTGATTGAAGACGCAATCCGAGAAGAGAAGACGCCATCCCAAAAAGGACGAGCGCGATACGGCAAGAAAGAGAAAGATGGGACACGCTCCCAAGAAAGCCAAGCCCGTTCCAAACCCAAATCACCCAACGCGCAATAAAACCCCAAACGAAAACCCCGCTCCAAGAACCCAAACCGCATTCCAGAATGAAACCCCCAAACCCCGTTCCACAATAAACCCCCAAAACCCAACAAAAAAATACAGAAGAAGAAGAGCAACGCACCTCGCCTCCAACCCTCCTCAGCAGCTCCTTTGCGCGGAACGTGCACGTCAGCAGCGGGGGGTGGGCCGGATCCCACTCTGTGGCGGTGTTTGCGGTATTCCCGGCATTTACACTGGCGGTATTCGGGTTAGCGCTCGAAGTGGCGGTTGCAGTTGCGGTATTCGGAATCAGATTCGAAGCGGCGTTGGCGTTGGCGTTATTCACATCCGGCGTGATTTTGTCATCGTCTTGGGTGGCGGAGTACGAGGAGGAGGTGGACGGGGGGGAGGAGGATGTGGGTGCGGGAAGGACGCTGCGGGTGGTGTTAGTCTCAGTCGTGATCGGGAGGTGGTAATTGTGGAGGCGGGTAATAAGACAATAAGGGGAGGCTGCGAGCGGGTGGAAGACAGAACAGGGGGTGCGCAGCGGCGAGAGAAATGCGACCAGCAAGAGCAGCACACAGGAATAGAGAACACAATAGACACAATAGCCAGCCAGACAAACACACAACTCACATTTCCATCGGTATCGCGTCTCCGGGGAGTGCGCTCTGGAGCTGTATCGCCGCACGGTGGTGCACGGGGTGCATGTGCTTCCCGTCGTCGCCGTCGGGCTGCTCGTGCTCGTCCGCACCGCCGCCCCTGACAATGCGCACGTCGTCGACGTCCATCGCGGGCAGCTCGCCCGCCTCGTCCGCCTCATCGTCGTCTTCTTCCTCGTCGTCCTCGTCGTCCTCGTCAGAGAAGCCCTCGTCCTCGTCGTCCTCGGAGAAGGAGATGGCGGGGATGGCGGGCGCGTGCGCGTGCACATCGGCGTCGTCGTCGGCGACGACCCAGACGAGGCCGCGGAAGCGCGGGGGGCGGCGGCGGGCTGGGGCAGCGAAGAAGGTGTTCTGGGCGTGGTTGTCGCCTTCGAGGCCATGGAGGAACGGGAAGAGGACGCCGTCGGGGGGGTGGGCGACGATGTGGGCGGTGTGCATGGCGGCAAACTGGGATGCATCGAGCAGCCTGGCCTTTGGGCAGTCGGGGAGGACGGGGAGGGCGGCAAGGAGGCCATTTTTGTGGACGAGGCCGTGTGTCTGCGGGTCGTCCATGGTCGTTGTCTGAAAGGGCCCTTGCCCGATTGGGACACCACTGCCTCGTGTAGTCCGATCAATCACCGCCATCAGCTTCCATTCATTCACTCATTAAACTTGTATCTTGTCTTCAACCTTTCACACACATTGTCTACCGCTGACCCTGCATCATGATATGCACTCACGGACTCTATTCCGACTCGTACATCCAACGTACATCTCTGTACATCTCCCGTCTGTAACTCTCTTCTGATCTCCGTCCCAAAATAATTCTCACAAGCGCTGTTCTAAATTACCCCACAATCAATCATCCGGATCCAAAGGTGTGATAAGGCTCAGTTCCAGAGAAGTCTCATTAGAGGAGGGTCCGCGGTTGTAGGCCATGTCTGAGAAGTTAAAATTTAGCAGTTCGATTCAGACCTAAACTATGTGTGCACGGTGCAGATTTATTCTTTTCTCATTTCAATGATATCCAATAATACACTTCCTTATCTAGTTTCAAGGCACAGGAGTAAGGCTCGGTAGCGGAGGGTCCGCATCTGCTCTCGATAATTGAGGAAAGCTGGAATCCATTCAGATGTCGCCCGAGCCACTTTGCCTCCATTCTTTATTTATTTTAGGGAAGGGTAATCAAAAACTTACTCTCCTCATCTAGTCCCCACACGCAGTCAGGAAATAAGGCTCGGTAGCGGAGGGTCCGTATCTGCTCTCAATACCGTATCAATCTGTATGGGTGAAATGGTCTGGCAAGTGTTAGGGCCATTTCAGCTTACAACATGCCTTTTATGGTAATTTTGTTGCCATCAGTTACCATAAAAGGCAAATTTCCAAACAAAAACAGGCCTCCATACAGATTGGTACAGTAATTGAGGAAAGCTGGTATCCATTCAGTCTTCAGATGCCACTTGTTCAACTCAGGCCACATAATAGAGCTGTACCTTTTTCTTCTGCAAAAAAATACAGCTCATCTAGTTCTGAAATAAATAAATACAGCTCGGTAGCGGAGAGTCGGTATCTACTTTGCATTGACTATTAATGGAAGCGTGCTCGAACCAGGCCCAAGCCATGCATATCTATCTGGCAAAGTTTTTGTTTCTTATTTTAACCATGAACTCCCCCACCTAATCTAGTTCTGAAATTGACGAATACGGCTTGGTAGCGGAGGGTCCGTATCTGCTTCAAATGGCCAATTAAAATTGCATTATGATGCAGACGTCGCCTGTTCAACTCAGGCCCGAGCCATAATGTGATGGTTTCTAGAGATATATTTTTTGCCCTCTGAGCAGTTCTCCATAACTCACCCACATTATTCAGTTCTGAAGCCAGGGAATAAGGCTCGGTAGTGGAGGGTCCACATCTGCTTCAATTTCTGAATTGAACACATAATAATGCAGAGGTCGCCTGTTCGATTCAGGCCTGAGTCATGACGCAGAGCCGTGCCATTTTTTTCTCTTAAAAAATTCAATGAGCTTCCCCAGCTTATCTGGTTCTGGAATAAATAAATACAGCTCGGCAGTGGAGGGTTCACATCTACTTCACTTATCCAGATATGTGTTTGGATTATAATGCAGATTTTTGCCCGTTCGAGGCCCAAGCCATTGTGTTGGGTTGAACTTTTTCTGTCAAGGGAATCAGAAAATTTGCCCTCATCGTCTAGTTCTGGAGTCAGGGAATAAGGCTCGGTAGCGGAGGGTCCGTATCTGCCCTCAATATTAGGCTTCCAAATAATGGAACAGACGAAGCCTGTTCGACTCAGGCCCAAGCCATAAATCTTCTTCGTGCGATCTTTTTGATTTTGATTTTGATTTTTAATGCCCTCACCCTCCTGACCATAACACGGCTTGGAATTAGCACTGGGCCGCAGTTGCATACCACGAGGTACAGGAATCCTCTGGATTCAACCATTGAGTGGTTCATTTGATTTTATAAATTCTTTCAAAAATACCAAACTCAGCCCTATTATTTAGTTTCAAAATTAGCACATACCGCATGGTAGTGGAGGGTCCACATGTGCATAGTTTTCAGGGTACACTGGATACATACAAAGTAGGCAAAGCCTTTCCAACTCAGGCCTGGGCCATGACAGTGAGTTGTACTTTGTTCTATCAATGGAATCGAAAAACTTTACCCTCCTTATCTAGTTCTGAAGTCGGGGATAAAGCTCAGTAGCAGAGGGTCTGCATCTGCTCTCGATACCAGGGCATTGGTTCAGATTCAAGTTATACAAAGCCTGTTGACTCGGCATGAGCCAATTTTTTTCTTTTAGCTCCTCAGATTTTGGCTGATGGGTTTCATGCATGAATTCGACTCAGTAGTGGAGGGTCCACATCTGCTGTCAGTTAGAAGGAGAGATTTCTCATGCCTACAATTATGAAGCAGGTGTTGCCTGCTAGACTTGGGTCTGCCATAAATTTTGAAATTATGGCACAAAGTTCGGTAGCAGGTTCCCATTTGCAGGTCATTCACTACAACCTGGTGAGCTTTCACCCGACAGACCTTACTCAGATCCATGGTTAAATATTATCCCCCAAATTTATAAATAAAATGTATTTTCCTAACCAGCAAAGCCTACATGTATTATGCTACTAGATGGACTACCTACACAGACAGACGATCATCAATTCGTTTAACATCTTTGGCCTGAGAAGACCTTTCAAACAATGGACGAGCTGCTGTCCACATTTCAACTGCCTTGGTGGAATTTCCCTGGTGCTTTGCAATATCACCAAGTCGCAGCATGCAGTCACCCCTTCCTCGGTGAACATCCATATGTGTAAATCCATCCAAAGCTGTAGTGAAAAGACTGCAAGCAGTGTCCTCATCTCCCTTCAACACAAATATGTCTCCTAGGCAGCGAAGAGCTTGGTGGATTTTAGGTTTCAGCTTATTTTTAACTGTGTAGACAAGAAAGAGTATTGTCCAACTGGACATTGAGTGGACCTCATCAGGGTTCCAGCAGCTAATATCACCAAGCCTCTCTAGACAATCAACCATCTCCGGACTTGATTTTTCCATCACCAAGTTCAAATAGTTCTGTAATTGTGTTTTTGCAACTGTAGTATGACCCTGAGAAAGGGCTAGATCGGCAAGGAGAATGTTGAATGGGATTATCCCGCTATCACGTGTTTTGTACACAGATTTGGCTCTCTCTATATTATGATTAATATCATCAGGTTGAGCACCTGTGGCAATGTCAATGATTGCAGTGATTAACAAGACATCAGCATGTCTGAAGGCCCTGTGGGGCGACTGCTGCGGAGACTCAGAAAATTTCTGTAATATCTGAGCAAGAATCTCCCGGGCCTCGACATATTCTGATTTCTCCAAATGCACCTGTGCCTGAGCTTGCATGATGATAAAGGTCATGTCAGTACCTAAGAGGCCACAAACATCCAAAAGCCGCATTGCTCGCTCGTATAGTTCAATGCTGTCTTTGTAGTCACCCAAGATACTCAGACACCGAGCTTCAAGGCGTACTGCTCGGGCCTCTGTATTTAGATTGCCACATAATTTTGCAACTCTTGCCATTTCGTGGGCATGTTTCTTGGCTGTAATGAAATCCCCATGAACACTCCCAGTTATGTGTGCTATTCCAAATAATGCTGAACACTCTCCATTTGCATCTCCGCAGGATCTTGACAGAGACAGTGCACTTTCAAAGAATTTTGTAGCTGAAGCCACATCATCGAGATGCTGATAATAATATGTTCCAGCAGCCATATAGAATTTAGCTAAATTTATGATCATGTTAGTGATTTTCCTTCATGGCTGAAGGGAGTTTTTGACTCACATTTGGCTTCTCCATCATCAAAATGGTTCAAGTGTTCCAGAGCTTGCTGGATTTTATCTTCTGGATTTGGAACATCTAGGCTTACATATGAATCAAACATCTCTGCAATGAGCAGCACATGAAGTTTATGGTCTTCAAGTTGTGGTGCAAGGGGGGAGATATGGGCCATTAAAGTAGAAAGACCTCCGCCACTTCGTCGAGTGAAAGCATTGAAAGAGAGGGTGCAATATACAGTCTGCTCAAGATGAGGATTATCAGGTTTTAGTCCAAGCAGAAGGATGCTTTGGAGGTTTCCAAAGTTTAATTTGATGTCATCAACGACTCTGGCACCTGATGGAGAGCCATTATATCGTGTGTACAGCTCCAAGAGCTCATGATAATATGTGCGGAGAGCATTAACAAGTGGTGATTGTGCTGGATGAAACCTGTGCATATAATCTCGAATTGGGACCAAGGTCTTGAGCCGTAAATCACGGTCAACATATGCAAGGGAGGTACGCAGTAAAGTAGCTTTGGAGGCCAAGATGTCCTGGATGGGAAGATGACTTTGGAGAAGCTCATTGTTGGAAAGACCATCGGGAAGGACTGAAAGCAGGCTTAACAATTGTAGTGCACCAGGAGAACTAGACATCCTTGGACTCGAAAGTGACAAGGCAATAGATACATCCAAGTTGGATTCTCTGTCATAGCCACTCGATAGGAGTGAAGTTTTGTCCTTCTCCCACCGGGATAACACAACAGAACAGCTTTCGTAGGCAGCCAAGTGAGCAATGAGATCTATTGCCAGAGGCATATTATCTGTGAGGCTGAGGAGCTGTTTGATATCCGGATCATCATCAGCATCTGTAATGTCGATAAATGTTTGTCTTGCAGCCTCATTCGTCAAGGGCTTTAAGGGTGCTAAAAATGGCCGAGTCCAGCGAACTTTGGATGGTCTCTCAGCCCCTCGCATTGTAACCTATTATATAGGGTTGTAACCAGAGCCATTGGGATGATATTAGTTCACTTACAATTAATGCCAAGTTCGAAATGTCTGTGAGGAGTGCTAGAAATTCTTCAACATTGCCACGTGAGTTGGCAGATTCCCAGGGAGTTTCAAGATTATCTAGAATCAAAAGACAGAGTGGTTTATCTGAAAAGTATTGGATGATTGCTGTGGTTAAACTTTGGCCTTGCTGCTTCAGGTCTAGAGTAGATCCTATAAGGGAGGCAAGATCGCTACTAGTAGTCGCAGATTCCGAGGTGACAAAGAACCGATGCTGGTACTTGGCAGTGATATCTGGATGGTGCAACACCACTCTAGCAAGACTAGTTTTTCCGATACCACCAGGCCCTAGAATTGCAATTCTCGCAGGTTCCTGTATGAGAACACTGATGATCTGTCCCACTTCTGCCTCGCGGCCGTGAAATATCTTTGGCTCCGCTGGTAGCAAGGATAACGAAATCAGGCTAAGCAAGATATGGTAAGAAATCCGGATTAAAAGCTTGTGTGTAACCATGCCTGCTCTGTAGACTGGACATTCCGCCATTCATCTGAGCAAACATCAGTTTGACGATCTCGCCTCAGTCATGAGTCACTTACCGAAGATATTTCCGAACTGCTGCCGTCAGATAGACCGGTTATCACTTTCAAAAGTGCTTCGTGTTTCAGCTGTGCCTCCACTTGCATATTCGTGATCTGATTCGACACATAAGGGTCATTGTGGACCTGAATAATGATTACTATACATGGAGCTGGACGCACAGATGAGGATACGCACCTGGAACACATCGAGAGCATTCTGTAATCCCGCTTTACAATCTTTCAGAAGCGCAGCAGTTTCACTCTGCCGGAAGAAATGTTTGATCTTGGGACCGTCCTGTTGGGCTTCAACGAACACAGATATCTTCTGCAGTGTTCTGAAGAGAATTAATCGGTCGATTGGGAATGAGAACAGAGGTACGTACTCTGTAAATTTTCCGATCTGGTCGAGCGTTGCAAGCGGGAGGACATCCCCAGCATAAGACTTGATATGAAGGTTGATGATAGCCTGAAGGACGACATGGACGTGCTCCATTAATGCGGTACATTCATCCTTATTTCTCTTTATAGTCTGTCAACAGTAAGCAATCCTAGCCGAGTAGAAATCGTGTTTCAAAAAATACCTGCACCGAAACCAACAGCGAGGCGGTCGTACTCGAAGCAGCTGTCAAGAAAGGGGCATCCAAGACCGTGCAAAGTTGATTTACGCCGGCCACGGAAAGTGCAAGACATTCTATAATGTTGGTGAAACGAGTCTGAGCGATGTTGGTCTGAGGGGGCATTTTCCGAACGGCTTTTCTTCAAGCCAGCTTATATGATATATCTGACGGAGGCCATCAGTTTCCGCCGGCAATCTATTATTATCATGTGCGTAGTTCGCGCTGCGGCGCTACCCAGATAAGTATCTCAGTATCGATGGCAGCCATCTGTGACTCGCTGCAAAGGACGTCTTCCGTTCCTCTCCGCGCCACTCGTATTCCCAATATTGCCCATCGAATCTGAAGCATACCTATATAAGGCCCCCGGTCAATACCTTATCTGGCTGTCTGCGATAAAGTAAATCAGCCCTTAAAAATGACCGTCATCCCCGGCCCCCAGATAGAGTAAAATAGCTGGCGAATAGGCGGAGCCCGTCATTCATAGAGTAAATCGCGGGCAGCACGGATTTTTTTTTTGGGAGTCTTCGAGCCATGGGATGGGAAAATTATGTTCCAGGTCAGCATTACGGCTGAAATTTGTAGACACATTCCCGAAATTGAGGTCTGGCCCCACAGATAGGCCGCAGAAGAGCGCAAACGCATCCGGAGAGGAAATTTTCGATTATTTAGACCAAAACCCGGTCCGAAATAGAGTAGAACAGTCCTCGAAAGTGAGATTTCATAGAGTAAATCAAGGATTTTCTTGGCTGAAAAGCGGACAGCCAGACAAGGTAGTGACCGGGGGCCTCCTATATATAGAGAGAGACCGAGTCGAATGTCAATATGGATTACATACTTATCGAGCGAGACGACGGACGTCTTGATAGCTCCTTCCGTACATAACCCAGGATTTTCGGAGCCAATAAGTAGCACTTACCGATGATAGCATTACTTTGGTTTGCACCCGCGAGCGTCGGCGAATACCAGGAACAAACAAACAGTGTGTCAAGAGAGAGTCAGACTAGACTCGCTCTGGTCAAAAAAAAAAATTATGGCATTATGATACGAGAGAATTCATTACCGTAATAGTGAAGTTCGAACCTTGTCGGCATTTCATCTCGGGCCTCGGCCATAGTCACTTACCGTGCATCCGACCGTGGTGAACCACACACACGGCGGCATCCGCAGCCCGGGTGCGAGTCTCAAGCGAGTCTCGGAGACAACTAACTGAACGCGTAGCGAGGCAGGAACGGGGAACCGGCTCGTGTGGGAGCTCGGGGTGCACAGAGCATGCGTGTATTCAACCTGAGTGACAGTACTCACTGGTGGAAGGTTATTGGGACATACCATCGTGTCACCTGGGACTTGAGCCCAATAAGCAGGGGCTAAACAAGTGTTCTTGTCCTTCCAGTGCGCCCGAAGTTGATGCCTGTTTACGACGAATAAGACGATTACGGGAGAAGAGGACTGATAACTGAGCGGGAGAGTAATAACGAACCGTGCGACACCATGTTCGGGTTAAGTCGGATTTGCGCGAAGGAGGTTCGTGCTCTCGCGCATTCTCTCAGTTGCAGCTCATTCTGTGTAGTCCGACGACTTCGCGGCACACATATCAGTCGTCCGTTTACGTCTTGCGTTCCTACGTCTTGCGTTCCAGTCAGTCGACTCACGTGGAATATAACAGGTAAACTCGCTGGTCATATCCAGCATCCCGCTGAACGCTGGTCACCGTCGAAAGAGTGCGTCGAATCTGTTTTCCATGTTAGATAGTTATATCCTCAGCCCGAGGCGCTCCTTACCTTAACCCGGTTAATCGGGAGTCCGGAGAATGAGATGGGGTTTCAACGGCGTACGCACCTCCAGGGACTGCAATAAACTGACATTCTGCATTAAGGCGCCGGAGTCCGGTGAATGGCAAAAAAAATGTTTCATAGCACGTACTATCCTGTGAGTCCATTTTGAATCTGACGGAATTCACGGAAACACATTCCTGAAAGCTCTCGAATTCGAAGCAGCAGCGATAGACGATAGACACAAGGTCTTGAAAGCGAGATTGGGGTCCCCGAGCCGTATGTCCGACTTCGAAAGCACAAGCTCGTGGCACTACTATTGAATAGGAAAATATGGTCAAAGAAGACTCCGCGCGTTTCGGGGCCAACACAGGGTAGAGGAAGAGGGACGAAACGTTGGGTAAGGGCGTTTTGAGATTGTAGAGGGCTTTCAAGTTGCGGAAGAGAGGGACCAGCGTTGTCCAGCGACAGGCGAGTCATATTTGAACTTGAGGTAGAATGAGAGATGTGGCTGGTACAGATATCCCGAGCTTTATGCATTCGAGCTGCAGGCCACAACTGAACCAACAACGTGAGAGTGCAGATGGTCACGGTCTAAATCGGGAAGGACCTCTTTCTGTCCACCATCTATGTACACACCGCACACCGAGCTCGAGGCCGCATTCCAACTCCTAAACTCGCGAGCGAGGTCAAATTACACTTTTATGAAGAAACCATTCCGACTGGAAGAGCCTCAGGCCTGAGAGCGTTAGGATGGTCTTACTGTGTTTCTGCACCCTGAGCAAATCGCCCCCAATCGTTAACCGATAGCTGGTGAGCCATCTACTCGCGAATTTGCGCGCCCCTCACACCTGCCAGCTGAAGGTGTACTCGACGGCGTTGGAGGCTTCGTGTCCGACGGAATAGCCAGAGTAGTCCAGAGTGCGCCACATCGTCTTCACAGGCCCATCCGCCGTGCGTTTCGACGCCGTTGGAGGCTTTACTGTCCGGGCGGGTCCACCGCGGACATGAGCACGCCAAATGGTCATCGTCTCCCTCTCGACTTGGTTCTGATTCAGCTTGTCACCTCACCCGCCGCCGCGTGCTGTACGGCTGGGCCGAGCAGAATCTGCTGTTGGAGTTGTGCAATCAGACTTCGAGCTGCAGGTGCGTTTTATGTCTTTTTTAGTTTATTGTGGGCCTAATGGTGCTCCGTCGCAGTGGAAACGTACATACTGTTCCACAATTTTCCTCCAATCTCTCCCCACTCGATTGTCTTCGACGTTCTTGCCGTCGAATTTCGCTGCACGTCCCACCTCCACACTGGCTTTATCTCTGCGAATGCGGCGTCTTTCAGCGCCCTGCCGCCTTTTTCGGGCGGGTCACTTCACATGGCCTCCATCACATGCCTAGGACGAAGAGCGGGCATGCGGCGGAGGAGTTCGGGTCGAGCAACGAAGGGTGGAGATATACAGGTCCGAGCCCAGCCTGGTGCTCTCAGCGTTCAGGTGCGTCATCTTCTTCAGCTCGTTGCGCCCCTCCCTGTCTTTCTTTCCGTCCCCCTTCCATCGCTCACGTCGTCACATCTACTCCTCCGCATGTCTACTCTAAGGCCTACCCCTCACCGCCACACCCTCCCCAATTCCTTTGCGTCACTCCAGTCCCTTCAGTTATCCGTCTTCCGCAACATCGCTGACGTGGCCACCCCAGTCCACCACGCCCCACTCCTACCCCACCGCGTACGCGAGAGATATCCTCGGCCAATATCACAGGCCGCTCACAAACGCGAGAGGTAGAGGATCGTGGACCGCGATCCCTCCGATCTCACCGTACGCTGGGGCAGCGCAATTGTGGATAACAAGTTCGGGAGCAGGCTGCGTGCGCGTCGCGCGAACGATGGAAGGCGGTGTGTCCGCGTGGCCCAGTGGCGACGCAGCGTGGGGCTTGGCTTGCCGACCGCGATCCTGCTCCGATGGCTTTGTGTTTGTGAAGATGTCGACGACTTGCCGGCGAAATGCGAAGACGAGAGAGACCTGCGATGGTGCAGAGTAACACCTTCAGCGCGAAAAGCGGGCGCAGTTCATCACGCCGGTGCTTGCCTTGACTGGGTGCGGCCTCCGGCGGACACATCCCCCCGCTGCATCATTTGCGTCAACACCGTTTGCGAGCAGAAGCTGCACCACCTTTATGTATGTGGGGTGGGCATGTGCTCGTGCACTGCCGGGATGAAATACTGTACCTCTCACTCCCGCTCGTCGTGTACTTGATCGTGCGCTCGCGGCGCTTGTCCAGCCCAACCTCCGGCTGCTGTACAACCTCTGCGGGTGTGAGATCAGGTTACGAAGCAGCGCGACGGCGAGGGCTGAGAAAGGAGCTCGCAGGGGCGCTGACCTGGCCGTATTTCAGGTCCAAGGAGGTGAACGCGCTCAACGAGAAGATCCTGCATTGAGCCGAACGACTCATCCATTCCTCATCGCTATCGCCCCGGACGCGCGTCGCCACCCATACTCGCTGTCACGCCGAACCCTGACTCCGTCTGTACCCTGCCATCCATTCATCCACCCCCGTCTCAGGTCTGTATGTTGGCTTTTCTTGTTCCCGATTCGTCCAGTCTTGTTTCTCTTCGTCTAGTCTCATAGCTACGCTCTTCTTGTCTATTTATCTGTAACTTTTGTGATTTTTCACGTTGTCTTCGACGCGTGATGTCACGGTCACACCGACTTTTCTGCGCGACCACCGACACAAATTACGTACCGAGACCGTAGGCGCCGGCGCACGACGCGTCTCATGCAACTAGGCCAATTCTCGGCTGTAGTGACTGTCGACGGTGTGGAGCTGTCTGAGTTTGCTGTGGAATACTCGGCAGATGCGACGGAGGCGACTTGCTGGATCGCATCCGAAGAAGACAAGGTTTGTTCTTCGTTGCTCTGAAAGTCGGATGCTCATTTTCCCGTTGCAGCAATTTCGTATTGAATGGAAGGATGATCAGGCTTCAGCGTCCCGAGAAATTTCGGGTTTGGTCACTGTTGACGGTATTGATTGTGGAGGCAAGCGCATGATGATTCAAGGCCGCTCCCGTCATGTCAGTACGGCTTTCCGCGATAGTGTTCCTACATCGGCTACCACACGAAGGCCACTCCTCTTCAGCAAACAGGCTTTGACTGGTTCGTTCTTTTGTCCTTTTTGAGCGACGTTGTCAGCTATAGATGGATAGATGACGACGACTACTTGAACACCGCGATTTCTCCCCAACTTGGAACAATCCAACTTCTCATTCGACACGTTCGGGACTCGAGGAAGAGACCGTCGTCCTACAGGGGACCAACCTTCCAGCCCCAAATCCTGCATGAACGCTCCAAAAAAGCCATCGGTCACTCGGTGCAGTCAGTGGCTATTTGGCGTCTTGCCACTCGATTTCTGATGGATCTGTCAGATTTGGAACTGAGTTTAATTCCACCGATAGAAACCAGAGACGGCACCCACATATAGTTAAAAGTCTTGTTACCTTTGTTTTCAAATACCGTCCCATTGGTGAGTCGTTCTGCTGTTGTTTACACATATTACTCACCTGTATTACAGGACTGCTGAGGGCTGAAGGCATCGCGCCACCCGAAGTTAGGGTCCCGCGGACTGTGTCTCCTGCCGACGTCCTGGATTTGACTATGGATGTGGACGAGGAAGACGCCGACGACGCTGAGATTAAGAAACTCGAGGTAACTCCGGACTCATGCCTTTCACAATTCACTTACTCAACGGTTCCACACAGGCCCGACTTAGTGCATTGAAAAATAAGAAGACTAAAGTCAAGCTTGAGCCTTGCGATGTGAAGAAGGAGATTAAGAGCGAGGAGCCGATATTTAAACCCGGGGAAGTGATTGACTTGACTTGATTCCATTGCTTTTACTTTGAATAATTCGAGTTGGGCATGGCCGGAGATCCTAGAATTCTTACATTTCTGTCCTCCATGGTTTCATTCCTTTCGCGTGAGCAATGCATATAGCACCTGCTTCACGCACTATTCGGTTGAAACACATGGTTAGATTTTACGGGGGTGGAATTATGCATAGGCCGTCGGCGGAATCCTGTGATGTGGTTGGTCGTGGTGGTCATGCATATGGGCGGTAGCGCGAGGATGCTCTCCGATGTACAATTTCGAACCAGGAGTTCAATCCTGTAAATGCAGCGAATGAATTCCCACATAATTCAATATTGACTCACTCCGAGTCGCTCCGAGTCCATTCAGTTCCGATGCGTATGAATACGGCTCTGTAGCGGAGGGTCCGCATCTGCTGCTAGTGGGGACGTAATCGCGGTCGCATTGCATGCAGACGACGCTCGTTCGATTCGGGACCGCGCCATTCGAAACTGGGGTACCCTTTTCTTTTTGGAAAAGGATCCCTGTTGTTCACTCGTTAGCCCACCTCAGCTACTTAGCAGATGAAAGAACACGGCTTGGTAGCGGATGGTCCGCATCTGCTTGCGATATCCAATCCTGGTAGCATTACAATGCAGACGTCGCCTGGTCAGATTGAGGCCTGAACCATGCGTCTTCAAGTGAGCATTTTGTCGTCGATCTCAACTACCTATTTATTCAACCTCCTAATGAGTAGTACTTTACCTCAGACCAGATGGGGTTGATTAGTCTAATGATGATGGTACGTAATGGACACTTCCCGTCAAAAGATAATCGCGTGTTCGGCCGCCCGCCCGCCTTTGAACGGTTTAACTGGCGCAAAATACACGTAAGTCCCTACGAGGTGTTGCTAGGGCCAGGGTTTCTCTTCCAGTTTTCTCTCAGCCGAATCCACAGAAATTCACTGATTGAAGGTCAGGGAAGAACTTTTATTAGCCGTATGCTAGGTTACACGGGCCACAACTATAACTATGTCTTCCGCGCGGAACGAAAAAATGCCGGGCAGAGTGAACATACTGCACTCATATTCTGTGCAAATTCTCAGTGCCTATCTAGTCTCTTATAAACAGACGCTACAAACGTTGGTGCTCGTATCTCGCATGTTTGTAGTGCCTATCTGCATGATCACAAAGTCGGCTTGCGAGACTATGCAACCCTACGAAAACTGAATGGAAACAGGAATAACTAGCTTCCAAGGTTCCGGTTGTATTAATCTAGGATTCATGCTCCCAATCTTCCTGTGTTGAACTTCAACTTGAAATTTCAAAGGTTGCATCTGAGCGGCCGGATATCTCCGGTGATGGCGGAGTTCAAACACGAGTCCTTCATTTCTCTCAATATTCTTGTCCTACATACTGCATTCAAAGAGGGAAAGAGGGTATCATATAACGAATGGCTCTGAAATGCACCACGACCGTGCATTGACCTTAGCATCGAAATTGGCGGGCTGCGGCGGACTGCTTTGATTCGGCCCAGTCGGCTGGCAGCCGGCCGCGGCATGAACTCTGCCGCAAACAAGCTTCCCTGTCAAATTCGACATCTTGTCAACCAAATGTCCATTACGTCTTATCATCATTAGACTAATCCACCCTCTTCTCCCATTTATGCGCGCATCAGTCACATGTTCTTGTAGTTCTCGCTTTGGCTGATGAACTTATCCGTAGTCTGTTGGTTACCGCGCTGATTAGTAGGCGGCCTGCGTTATTATGTAAGCTTCCGTTTTGGGAACTTAGCCGAGACGCGTCGAGACGCGTTTCTCTTCTTCACCGTTAAGGAAGCTCCTCGGATGGCGGGGAATGGATTGAGGATAGTTATCCTAAATATCAAAGATGGTTCCTTTTACACATTGAACACAGTGGGGTGTTTGCGAGGAGGAATGACGAAAATCAAACGAGGAGTTCCACTGGCTCTATTGATGCTGGGGAAAATTGAAAAGACATTTGAAAGTGTCTATTTCAGAATGGGGACCTCCAATTTCCCCCTCAATCCCAGCTAACTCTAAGACACGTTCAAGTCGCGTCAATGGACTGTGCACGTGAGTCCCAGAAAGGGAAATCTTACATAATAACGCAGGCTGCCGGGTACACCACCAATTTGCGACCACGCAGATATGATGTGGGGCCATCATCTCGGCTCCATTGATTTGATCACCTCGACCCAATATGGTAACTAGCTCGGATCGACGTGAACAATGAGGTCGATTGACACCAGTGTGTGAGCTGATTTATAGCTGGTTGACAGCCCTCCGTTCCATGCCGAGGACAGGTGAGTCTGCATCTCAGATAGAGGTCCCGCCCCAGTTGCACTACAGCTCGAGTAGCATGCGCGCATAAGCAGTTCGTCTGAATGTTTTCTACATGCGATACAGATGTTGTTGAGCTGAGGGATAATTCCAGATAAATACAAGAGTCTATAATAAATTTATTCAAGGTGAAGCCTCTGGGTCAATATCTAATTCCTGTGCTCTTTTGGTTGGTCTGCGAACCCTTGCCGAAGTCCTTGGAGCATTAGTTTAGGCAGGTTCCTCTCCCTCGCCGCCATAATCGGAGTCACTGTCATCGCGTCGCCGCATAGTACGAGGCTTCTTTTGGGAACGAGCTTCACCTTCTGTATCGGAAGAATCCTCATCGCTACTGTCTGCAGCAACCTGCCGTTTCAGTGGGCGCCCGCGTCCCCGCTTCTTCGGTGCATTATCCGTATCAGGGTCGGAGTCCACGCGACCGGGCTCGGAGTCATCGCCACTGACAGTGGTCCGAGTCTTCTTTCCCTTTTCGGGAGGATGCCCGCGCTTGTTGGGCGCTGCTTTCGGTTTTCCTTCTCCTCTCTTCCGCTTCTTCGCATCTCCTTCTGTGGCAGCTGTTTTTCGATTCGAGTGATTGTCGCGCAACCATGCCGCAAGCTCGTTATGTTTGATAAGGCGGTCCGCTGTTGTGAACATAGGCACCGGTGCCCAAACACTGCGAGGGAGGCAACGTCACAGAAGGTGGGCGTTATGAAACGCTGTTGTATTGATCAACCAGTGTTCCAATGGCTGGTGCTCGATAAAGGATTCTGTGACAGATGATTCAACACATTCCTGCATCTTTGCTCGGGTACCTGAGGCGGTACATTTCGCCGAATAACAGTCATGTTGAACATTGAATTGAAACTGAACATTCTAGATACAGTGTCAGTAAATATTTCACACCTCTTTGCAGTTACAACTCACTGTTGACGGAACAATGAGCAAGGTCTGCTCTCCTTGACGTCGATACAATTTTGGAAGATTGAATATGGAATGGCGTTCTTCTGAGATGTGGAAGACATCTAAAATCACGAGCGGCGAAACTCCATTTGTCAGAATATTGTGGATGCGACCCAAGGTTGGAGCATTCTGTGGTCGGATCAGATAGATAATTAAAGATCGTTTATCAGGGCCTACTGTGACTGGTGAAATGGCGTAGACCCAGGAGGAACGTGGGCACCGATCTTTCGATTTTGCAACCACATTTAAACAGTGTTGCCAGGTTGACTCGTCTTGAAATGCAGCAAGATTTATTGCTGTATTAGCATCTGTCTGAGAGAGTGTAAACTCCGCTCGGAGAGGAGTGGGGAGGCCTTTGACGTGTTTCAACGGCTCCAGCTTGACCGATCCTGGAATGAGTGAGCTACTTAAATAAATAAGAATTTGAACCATTGGCCCATACCTTGCGTGAGTGACTTAGGATTGGTCCAGCCAAGAAGTGTTTGAAGAATTGGACGCTCTGATAGAAAATCTTGAACAGCCGAACCAGTGCGTTCCCATTCCCCTGTGGGCGATGGCCACCAGCCACCTGTCAAACGGTGTTTGAGGCCCTCCTGGTGTGTGAGCTGCCGAGCTATATCCCGACTTGGTGCAAGATGATTGGAAAGAATAGAGCACCACCGGAAAATCACATTGTAACATTCAAATGATTCTGTGATTGCACCTAGTAATGGGCCATGACGAAGAATGTCGTCTTTTGTGTGCGCCATAATGTGGAGTTTGTTCTTGGCCAGAATCTTCGTCGGGTCAATGATCGCAAAGATATCTAGAACATTGGAAACTGCGATCTCGACATCTGCCTGTCAATATTGTCAGTTGCGTTGAGAACGAAGAGATCTCTAGATATTTACCAGGTATTGATCAATGTTGTCGATCTCTGGATATTTACCAGGTATTGATCAATGTTGTCGATCTCTGGATACCAAAGAAGGGGAAGAAGCTCGCCCATGGCCTTCCATGCCGAAAATTGCAGTCCATCTGTCAAGTCGTACATGTGAAAGATACAAGTTTGAGCAACCTGCTTGAATTGGCATCCAATCAGGGAGTTCGCAAATTGCATGATATAGCTGGCTCGGATAGGAGGGATGGAAAGCCCTGCGGTGTCTGTGGCCCCGAGGCGTAATGTGTATGTGGTTTTTTTGCTGGGATTCCAACTGGTATGTGTTGAGTGCCACGCATATTTTATAATGCCGAGAAGAATTGTGTGAAGGATTTCGATTGGCGTATCTTTTGAAACATCGAAACCTGTGGTTCAACGCATTAACAGCTAGTTAACTTGTGGGAAGAGGACGAACCTTTCATTGACAGAAATGGATTATATATCTTCGACTCATTTTCCTTTACCCAGTCCATCAACTCCTTGACAATGTCGGCACTATCAAGATTTGGGTCCCCCTTCTTGAGTTCATGTGATCGGCGAAGCAAGTCCTTGATCCAATAATTTGTATACGCATCTTTAACCCCAGTATCGGTTTGGCGTGCTTTGACTGCTGCTTCAATGCCGTGGCAGGCGCTTTCAATTTGCTTATGTAGTTCTTCAAGTGTGTCGGCCGCTGTACGCGGGGCTCCCGCCTGAATAAGGTTGGGATTAGCACATTATCACGAGAACAACTGTTGCTCACCTCAAACATGTTATGAAATCCGAGGTCTGTCCGCTTGTGCTCTCCGCATCCTCCGACCTTGCATTTACGGCAAAAATAATTGCCCTTAGCACCGATATGCCCTGTCATTTCACTTCCCATCGGATTATCGGAAGGCCCTGTATTGATAAATAATCGGAAAGCCGCCTCCTGTTGATTACTCTCATCGTAAACAGAAACTGGGTGGGTATGGGTAGATCTGGAGTGCAAAATGAATTCATCTCGCAATTATTCCAGTGGATCAAATACAACGCACACGATAAGGGATTTTATTCCTTCAAATTGTTCCGATGAGGATGCGTGTGGCGACGTTGTTACGAAATGTGTGTGAAACTCTTGCTGGAGAAGAGAGCGAGGAAGATTCCGGTGGGTGCAATAGCAATTATAGTGTTTGTTCCACGACTTGGATCGGTTTCCAGAGACATCGTCGAAGAACAAGTCAATGAAGCTGGTGTATAGGGGCCTGCCGTTTGCCAGTTCTCGAAGTGGATTTGGCATTTTTGACAAGTAATCTGCGTCCGAGAAAGGTTCTAAATGCAATGAGTTATGAGTATGAGTATCGCAAAGCAGATTTTATTATGGCCGTTTACCATTCCATGCGATTGGAAGCGTCTTGGTGAACTCCAAATCGAAAAAGTTATCCTTTAAGTCAGCCGCACGGATGAAGACCTCTCTTGAATCATTGACATGGGCAATACCCTGTGCATCAAGGGAAACCTCGTATGCATCGGCACACATCTCTCCCTTGCTAATAACCCAGCATAGGGGAATTACGAGGCATCCATTATGAAGTCGGGCCAATTCATTGACGTAGAAATGGCGATGACCAAGGACAATCATCGGAGTGAGTGCATCTCGATCGATTTCGCGACGCCATTTTTGCGCATACCATGCTTCGCTGATTGGACCGTCTGGGATTTCGGGGTAAAAATGCAGCAACTTGCGTGTGAGGGGATTAGCATAGTCCTGAATAGATGTCAGTTGTTGGTATTGTAGTTGTGGGATGTTCAAACCTTGGCAATAATTGTGCTAATGTCATTTATGTGGAAAATATTCCCTTGGGTGGACTTCCATGGGATGGTCGGCACGCCTCCTTTTTCGTGAAGGTTGGCTTGAAGTTTTCGCAAGGCGTCCAGGGAGGGAACATCGCGTGCTCCTCCCTCGCGCAAAATCCAAAGAAAAACCTTCATGAGTGAATTCGAAACTTGTTGACGCGGTAAGTTGTCCAACGTGTCCAGCAAAAACATCTGTGGTTGAAATGAGATCTTGCAACACATGTCTGCGTAATCCTACCATTTTTGTTGGGTAAGGGCACCATTCTGCCGTGGATTTTGTTGTGGTTTGACCCATTTCATCGTCAACGGCGTCAGCATTGTCCGCAGAATCAAATAGCTCTGGCAAAAAAATGTGGTCAGCTCTGAAGACGTTGTGATCGCGTTGTTAGTTGACTTACGGGCATTATCTAACATTTCACATAGAACCGCATCTTCCTCGTCTTGCTCGTCGTTAACAAGTGTGTCATCTGCCAAAAAACCCAGATTGCGCGCAATTGCAGTTGCATTCCAGCAGCCAAATTTGTCTGCTTGTTGCTCGAGTCGGGCTTGTTGCCGCAATAATCTGCAGTTGGATCTTCGCCGGCACTGAATGTTGCGCCTTCAGTGAGATACCGAGACCACATGTCTTGTTCCGCAGCACTAGGATTATATTCTGGGCCATCATCGTGTCGAATGTCCACGGGAATCTCGAACTGAGCTAGGTCGGAGTTAATGGTCGCATTTTGATTTTCAATCGCTGCCACTCTAGCGATCCTCAGCTCTTCAGCCTTGAAATTCTTGTCGTGACTTTTGGATAAGAGATGCTTCTTGTCACCATCTCGGAGAATCCACTCTCCAGAACCGCTGTAGCACTCACAGACGGCGCATAGGAGTTTCTTTTTGTTCTCAGATTCGATGAAGCCTGCGCCAGAAAGATATTTTAAAAAAATGCGGATAAAGCACGGTGCTGCGAGACACCTACATTCATCAAGGACCTTGGAGGCGCGCGGCATGGTGGATATCAGACGGTCGGGAGAAATGGGAAGGGTCAGGTTAGGGGTTAGCAGTCCGAATCGAGTTCGGTGGCACAACTTCGCTCAAAATGGTAACTTACTGTCCATTGTCTTATTCCTACATATATTCGTCGCAGCTGTTGTGCGTTGTCTTCCATCTCCCATCTCCCACCCCCACTATGGCTCCAACTCTGGAAGAAATTGCTGCCTATGACACCAAACTTGCTGCTGAAATGTTGGCGGACTCACCGGTTCAGGCTCTGCCACCAGGCCGGCAGCAAGGCAAGAAGCGAAAACGCACCGCTGGCAGCGATGGCGCCATCAGTGATGAAGAAGAAGACGACAACGATGGTGACGGAGGGCTCTGGTGTCATATGTGGAACTGATCTCAGGCCGGATTAGGCCTGCCAGGCCCAATTCGGCCTGAGTCACCTACAGCCAGGCCGCATTGGGCCTGGCTATTTCCCACACCCCTATTTTCATTCCCCCCTTGTTGTTTTATTCATTTCATGTATTTGCGGACATGAAATAAATACATACGATGGATATCGGTCAGGAGAAGATATATAGCGCCGCAGGCCCAGAAAAACTGGCTCAAAATGACGTCAGAACTGGAGAAAGAACTAAACCTTAAATCAGACAGAATATTCAATTAGCATACATTGTGTGTCCAAAAAATGTGGAATATGTCCGGCCCCTTCATAGATCTTGAAAAGCGCTGCAGTCTGGGAAAATTGACCAAAAACTGACTTGTAAGCCCCAGGAAATCCAGTGCAAAGCCATAACTAGGTACACAGCACATTTATAGAGGCTTCTCAGCCTGCGCCGTGGAGACGAAGGCTGAACCCAGTCTATTGAAGTTAACATGTATTTTTTTCATCCTCAAAACGGTCAGTTGAGTTCTGTAAGTGTCATAGATGGACGGACAAGAATTTCACAGGTTTATACATGTTCAAATCCCATCAATTGATTTCTGTGCAATAGAGGTCGGAAGAGTCGTGCTCTAGCTATGTAAAATCTTGAAGAACATTCTGAGGCCTCATCGGGGACAGTAGTAAATTCTTTGGACCAAATACATGAGATAAAGGTAAATATTTGTAGAATGACATGGGGGCATACTGCAAGGCTCAACCTCAGATAAAAGATATTTGACAGTTTCCCTTTGTCATCTAAGAGTTACCAGACACAGCATTTGGGCCACCCCTTGTCGTCTAGCAGCCTACCTCCCCTTGTACCATGCAAGTATTATTATGGTCTCTCGGCTTCATAAAGAAAGACACCACATCCAGAGACAGGCAAAACATCGAAACTGTTTCATAGTAATTATTTGGCATCCGGAAGTCGAGGTCCCAAGCGAGGAGAACTCGATCTGCGGACGAGAGAAAAAGAGTTAAGAGTGAGGTTCGAACGTGCGACCTCCAAAAAGCAGCATGTGCGATATAACACACTAACCAACTGAGCCACGAGCCTTTGGTTGGTACCTTTCATCAACGGACTCACACTCCCGGAGAGGACTTTTTGAATATTTTTGAATTACAAATTTTAGTTCCACATATGACACCAGAGCCTGACGGAGAGCTCCCCGTCCTGTCGTCCATCCCCGGTCCCTCCTCTGGCTCCACTTCTGACGGCAACATCCTTGCTTGGCTAGACAAGTTGCCACTCACAAACGACTCAAGCCATCGCAGCTTACAGAGCTCGAGGTGTTTGCGGCGGTGCGTGCTTTTGTTGCGACGAAGGTTGCTGTGCTCAGACAATCTAGGATTCCGCCACTGCACGGCAAGTCAAGCTCTATGGGATGTGTCTCAGTCTCGAAGGCAAGTTGGCGCAAATCGTCACAGCAGCGCCAGAGTTCGCTGTTACCGCGTCGCTTGATGTACGTGCTTCTGATCTCCATCGGTGATGTTGCTCACTGGCATGCCTCACAGAAGAACATGCGGCAGCTGGCGTTCTGTATCATGTCTTCGGTGAAGGTCTCTTCGTACAAAGGCAGCGTGACTACAGCGCATTTGATGGTCTGTCATTCCAAGTCTTGTCCGCTGGGCCGGCTGACATCCTCTTAGAATATCTTGAAGACCAAGTGTTATGACTTGCCCGCTGGCATTGAGTTCATCCCCTCGGACTGGGCGTGCGTAAAGGCTCGGGCCGAGTATCATTTGACGCAGTGCCGTGCCACCTTGAAGAAGTTTGTATGTCTTATCTTTACTCTTTCCCCTACCTTGTCATGTTCTCACTCGTTCCCAGCTCAAGGCCAGCATGCCACCGAAGTCGCCACCCAAGGAACACTGGAATATTTTCGTTCTAGGCCAGCGCTTTGTGAAGGACACACAGACGGTCCTTAAAGTGGAACTGTGTGCTCGAATTGCCCTCATGGTGCGTTCTTATTCTCTCGGAGTTCCCCATCTGATCCACCTGCCGTAGAGACAGCGGTTCATTCTGTACCTGGGGAAGATTTCTACGACAAGCTCGATGAGCGGCTTGTCTGGATTCCTGAGCAAGCCCACAACGACCCGAAGAAGATTGCCAAGTACGTTGATTATTTATTATGTGTTGATGTAATCGCTAATAGCCTTTGCAGAGCCTTCAAAGTCGCACTCAACGAGGATCGCGCTAACCACGGCAATTCGGCGGATTAAAAGCTCCCTGAAGATGCCGTTGTGGATTCCTGGCAGCTCTCCGTGGACGAGTCCATTCTTGTGGACGGCGCAATTGCATAGTCGACCTTACAATATCCCATTTTCCTTTCTCAAATATTATTGTTTTTTTCTCAAATCTATTGCGTGAATGCGAGCCACAACCCATCGATATTCTGACCCCAGGACCATCTATTGGTGGCAATGAATGCCTGCCGCTCTGCTAGCTTATTTGGAGCAATCGAGAAATTCGGCTCAGAGCCCTTCATTCAGCACGCTGCGAGTACTAGATTTGAGTGGCAGCTGTCTGCTTTCATCTCTGTTGATTGTCCGTGTCGGAGGATGGCTGCAAGGCACAATGAGAGGAAGAGACGATGACGAACGCTTGATAGCAGCAACATCTGACTCGAGGCAGTGAACAATGGATATATTGAATGTCTTACGGACAATGCAAAAGCGCGGTGAAATGTGAAGTGACACATCACTGCTATGTACAATGGAAACACGGTGAATTGATTCCTGTCCAAACATGCGAACAATGTGAAATCCACAATGCCATCACCTGAGATCTTAACAGCGCCTCGATGTGCCTTCCACGTCGTAGACACGTCTCGAAAAATTGGCGGTGTATCAAGCGCGGTAGGTAACCAACAGACTTTATCGAGCGAGGAACGAGCTAGAATCAATAAAGTGTCTGTCAAGAGAGACTAACTTATCCGCTAAATCAATGAATAAAAATATTTTTCCAACGTCCAACCTACACAATGTAACACATGTACTACGATACTAGACGAATGCACTACCTAAGCGGACAGACGATCATCAATTCGTTTAATGTCCTTGGTCTGAGAAGACCTTTCAAACAATGGGCGAGCTGTCGACCACATTTCAACTGCTTTGGTCAAATCCCCACGATTTTTCGCGATATCGCCAAGGCGCAGCATGCAGTCTCCTCTGCCTTGGTGAATATCCATTTGAGTGAATCCATCCAAGGCTACGGTGAAAAGATTAAAAGCAGTGTCCTCGTCCCCTTTCAATAGAAATACATCTCCGAGGCAGCGAAGTGCCTTGTGGATTTCAGCTTTGGTCTTTGATCGAAGGACAGAAATGAGAAAGATTATTGTCCAATGCCACATTGAATGGGCCTCGTTAGGGCCCCAACAGGTCACATCCCCGAGGTCTTTAGGCAATAAATAACAATAGCAACCTGCATGCTCCTGTACGAGTTCAAAGAATTCTGGTATACCGCTTTTGCAGTCATGGTACGCCCTTCACGAAGGTCTAGACTTGCAAGGATGATGTCACACCAAGTTATCCAAGAATCTTTTATGCTGGGCATGGATTTTGCTTTGTCCAGAGAATGGCGTGCATCTGCTTCTTGAACACCTGTGGCAATATTAATGGTCCCAATCTTTAACAGAGCACTACCATATCTGCTGGGGGATCGTTGTGGGGAACATTCTTGGAGAATTTAAGCACAGATCTTTCTAGCTTCACTGTATTCTGATTTGCCTTCAAGAACGGCCGCCTGACTAAGCATGATCATGAAATCCATGTCGGTGCCGGAGAGCCCACACATATTCAGCAACTTTCTTGCTCTGTCGTAGCCTTGAGCACTCTCTTCAAAGTCACCAATTTCATCGAGACACATCGCTTCAAGCCGCAATGCTCGTGCCTCAGTATATAGATTCCCAGATAATTTTGCTACTCTTGCCATTTCATGGGCATGTCTCTTGGCTGCAGCAAAATCCCCACGAACATTCAGATTTATGTGAGATATGCCAAACAATGCTAAGCACTCTCCATTTGCATCTCCACAGGATTTTGACAGTGAAAGTGCAGTCTCAAGGAACTTCATGGCTGAAGACACATCATTCAGATGCTGATAATAATATGTTCCAGCTGCAATATAGACTTTAGCTTGGAGTACCAAATCATTAAAGTGTTGAAAGTGTTCCAGAGCCTGTGTAATTACATCATCTGGGTTTGGAACATCCAGGGTTGAATATGAATCAAACATCTCTGCAATGAACAGTGCATAAAGTTTATGATCTTTGAGTTGTGGTGCAAGGGTGGAAATATGGTCCATTAAATTAGAATGAGCTTCAGTACTTCGTCGAATGAAAGCATTGAAAAAGAGGGCACAGTATACTGTCTGCTCAAGATGAGGATCATCCGGTTTTAGTCCAAGCAGAAGGACACTTTGGAGGTTTCCAAGATTTGATTTTATGTCTTCAATGACTCTGGCCCCTGACGGTGAGCCATGGTATTGTGTGTATAACTCCAAGAGCTCATGAAAATATTTGCGGAGTGAATGGACAAGTGGTGGTTGTGGTGGATGCAACATTTCCATATATTCTCGAATTGGTACCAATGTCTTAAGCCGCATATCGTGGTCAACATATGCCAAGGAGGTACGAAGTAAATTAGCTTTGCAGGCCAAGATTTTGTGGATGGGAAGCTGGCTTTGGAGAAGCTCATTGTTGGAAAGACCATCGGGAAGAATTGAAAGCAGGCTTAACAACTCTTTGGCACCAGGAGAACTCAACATTCTTGGGCTTGAAAGTGACAATGCAATAGAGACATCCAAATTAGATCCTCTGTCATAGCCACTTGATAGGAGGGATGTTTTTTCTTTCTCCCACCGGGCCAACACCACAGAACAGCTTTCATAGGCAGCCAAGTGGGCAATGAGATCTACTGCCAAGGGCAGGTTATCTGTGAGGCTGAGAAGTTGTTTAATATCATGGTCATCAGCACCACCTGCAATATCAATGAATGTTTGTCTTGCTGCATCAGTTGTCAAGGGCTTTAATGGCTGCAAAAATGGTCGAGTCCATCGAACTTTGGCTGGTCTCTCTGCACCTCGCATTGTAATCTATTGTATAGGTGAGTAATTGGACTCATTGGGATGTGATTAGTTCACTTACAATCAATGCCAAGTTCGAAATGTCTGTGAGGAGTGCTAGAAATTCTTCAACATTGCCACGCGAGTCTGCAGATTCCCAGGGAATTTCAAGATTATCTAGAATCAAAAGACAGAGTGGTTTATCTGAAAAGTATTGGATGATTGCTGTGGTCAGATTTCTCCCTTGCTGCTTCAGGCCTAGAGTAGAACCAATAAGAGAGGCAAGATTGCTACTAGTAGTTGCGGATTCTGAGCTGACAAAGAAACACTGCTGATATTTGGCAGTGATATCAGGATGGTGCAACACCACTCTGGCAAGACTGGTTTTTCCGATACCACCAGGCCCTAGAATTGCAATTCTTGCTGGTTCTTGTATGAGTACACTAGTAATAATGTGTTCCACTTCTGCCTCGCGGCCGTGGAATATCTTTGGCTCCGCTGGTAGCAAAGATAACGAACTCAAACTAACCAACATGGTAAGTAATCTGGATTAAAAATAGAATATAACCGTACCTGCTGTGTAGGCTGGAAAATCTGCCATTCATCTGAGTGAACATCAGTTTGATGATCTCACCTCTGCCATAAGTCACTCACTGAGGGTATTTCTGAACTGTTGCCGTCAGATAGACCGGTTATCACTTTCAAAAGTGTTTCATGTTTTATCTGTGCTTCCACTGGCATATTCACGATCTGATTCGAGACATAAAGGTCGTTGTGAACCTGAATAATCATTAAATGGAATACATAAACAGTGAACACACAGAGAAGGATACACACCTGGAACACATTGAGAGCATTCTGTAATCCGGCTTTACAATCTTTCAGAAGCGCAGCAGTTTCGCTTTGTCGGAAGAAATGTTTGAGCTTGGTGCCATCCTGCTGAACTTCAACAAACACATATATTTTTTGAAGGGTTCTGAAGAGAATTAATAGCTCGATGTGGAATGACAAGAAGTCTGCGTACTCTGTAAATTTTCCGATCTGGTCAAGCGTTGCAAGCGGGAGGACATCTCCAGCATAAGACTTGATATGAATCTTGATGATACCCTGCAGGACCACATGGATCTGCTCCATTAATGTGGTACATTCATCTTTATTTCTCTTTGTATTCTGTCAACAATAAGCAAGCCTAGTCCATTCAAGTTGTGTCAAAAATACCTGTACTGCAACCAACAGCGAGGCTGTCGTACTCGAGGCAGCTTTCAAGAAGGGGGCATCTAAGACTGTGCAAAGTTGATTCACAGCAGACACAGAAAGTGCGAGACATTCTATGATGTTGGTGAACCGTGTCCATGTCTGGCTGATATTGGTCTGAGGGGGCATTCTTGGATATATACCACAGGTAACAAGAGACTCGAGTTATATATGGAAAGTGCCTCCATGACATCGTGGCCGTGAGACGAACGAAGTACACGATAATTGTGTTGGAAATATCACCATCAGAACATGTGCCGTAGGATATCATGGTTATAAATAATGTGAAATGATCCTGTCAGAAAAAAAGCTGCCCTGCAACCAACAGTGAGGCTGTTGTACTTCCCTGCTAAGGGGCACCCCGGACGAGGCAAAGTTGACTTACAGGGAACACAGATGTCGTTATACACATTAGTGAGTCAAGTATTGGTGGGTTAGTGGTTTCGGAAGGTCATCGGCCTGAGACCCCACGAGACTCAGTTTAAATTTAGGGTGTACTCGGATGGGAGAATACTAAGCATAGCATGGCTATTTTGAAACAATGTTGGTATCATTGCCTATAGCGAAGCACGAGCGTTTGTTATCAAGAGACTGCATTGCCTCCAGAAACATGGTTGCAGAGTTGAAGACAGACCAGCCGCAGTGTCGGTCCTTATGGACGTAGTGACCATTACACCGGCAGCGGTCAGTAGTGTACCAAATGGCAGCATTCTGCCAACAACACTACGGACCGTGGTGCTATCGTTACTCGCGGAGTATATGGAACGCGGAGGCGCTCTTCGAAGTGAAATTTTGAACCAAGAGTTCAACGCTGTATATACAGCTCGGAATGATTAGTGAATTTCACGACTCTAACCCACTTCATCTAGTTTCAAGGGGTAAG
The DNA here is from genome assembly GCA_029281465.1 of Mycena epipterygia. Lineage (NCBI taxonomy): Eukaryota > Fungi > Basidiomycota > Agaricomycetes > Agaricales > Mycenaceae > Mycena > Mycena epipterygia. The sequence continues at coordinate 662,323 of JARJCQ010000042.1, read as the reverse complement.
AATAAGGCTCGGTAGCGCAAGGTCCGCATCTGCTCGCAATAGCTAATTTCCTAATGCGCGATTACGCCCGTTTGACTCGGGCCCGAGCAATTCGAAGCTGTTATCCTGTTTTTTGTTTTTTGTTTTTGAAAAGACTCCTTGTGGTTAATTCGCTCGCTCAACTCACCTACTTACTTACTAGATGTGAGAATGCAGCTCGGTAGCGGAGGGTCCGCATCTGCTTACGTGGGCTCTGAACTCGTACCGATTAACGCAGACGTCGAACCATAGAGGAGTGTTCCGTTCTTTTATTTTTATGAAAGGGACGCCTCAGGTCGGTTGCCCACTTCACCTACTTGAAATATGTAAGAATATGGCTCGGTAGCCGATAGTTGGCACCTGCTTGCAATTCATGATTACAACGCAGGCGACGCCCGTTCAAATGGACCTGAGCTATAAGTCCTCAGCTGCTGGTTTTTCATTGTTGCGGAAGAGTTCGCGTACATAGATCGAGCCTGCATTGATACTTGGACCATGGATTGGACTGGGTCATCATCCGCGATTAAATCAATCGATTGAGAATGTATACGCACCGGAAACCCAGGTCATAAATACGGGAGGGCGTATGCATACAGTGTGAGCGGAATTCCGTGCTGTTGTCGTAGTCGAGTGGCAGTTGGCGCCTACATCAGTGCTCCCAATGCCATAGCGGCACCTCCCAAAATCCACACGTCGAGTCCCGGGCGCGCAGTTGCAGCCGCTCCCGTAGCCGTCGCATTCGCCGCGCTCGCCGTGATCAGGCTATGCCACGCCGGCTCGTTTGTCGTCGGCACCGGCGGGAACGCGCTCGTCGAAACGCTCCCGTCCGCCTTCTCACCGTAAACACCGCCGTACAAGACTGCACACGTCTGCGCCGCTGTCATCCTCGTATATGATCCCGCCCGAGCAGCAGAGCCCGAGAAGCATGTTTCCCGGGCAGCCCGGGTATGTCCCGTTTGCCTGCGCGGCGGCAATCTGTGCGTCGGATAGGGGGGGGCAGCAGTAAGCGGGCATCAGGTAGCCATCGAGGATGTCCGAGTAGCTGCAGTCGAGCATCGTGTTGCCGCTGCAGCAGACGCCGCCGTAGGTGTAGTACAGGCCGGGGCATGTCACTGGTGGGGTGATCTGGTAGCTTTTGCTGGTGGCCGTTGCGGTGGCGGCTTTGGGGATCTGAAAGCACGCTAGGAGAGCGAGGACGAAGAGGATGAGTACGTCCACTACATGGCATGATGGGTGAAAAGAGATATCTAGACATCGTACCAGTCGGCAACAAGGGATTGATTCAACTTACACCACTCTCGCCAAGGCTGATCTCTTGCCGTTTTACTAGAATTATTACCAGCTCATCTCCATAGACCTCCATTATAGAAAAATTGCCTCGGATCCAAGACTTGGAAGTTGGAACCTGAAGGTGTTGCCAAAAGAGCCAACAAATGCCAGAAAAACCGAAATAACGTGTTACGCGTCGCGATGTACTTCACCCTAGAGGTTATATCGTTGGCTTTTCGCATTTCGTCGAGTTTTCGTCCGAGCTGCCTTCATTGGACCCAAGTGGTTCGCGGTTAAGGTGAAGTGTGTGACTCGTCACTTGGGTCACAACGGTGATTTGCCACTTGCGCCAACGACTTTTTGTTTTTCTTAAATCGTCCTGACATGCCTATGGAACTGTACGGCTATCTGACCAGAAAGACTGGCCCCGCATCGAGAAATTAGACTCAGGCCCTGGAAGCGGCTCCAGAAGACTTCGGGTGGACGTATGAGCATTTCGTGGACAGCTGCGCCTTGGTGATCCACCCGTACCCCTACAATTTTAGTACAAACTCCACACGCCCCTCGCGCGCGCGTCCACTGAAAGTATGAGACACCCTCGTCCAGCAGACGGGGCCACGTGCACCCGAAGCCTTGTAACGTCGTTGTCGCAAGCCCATCTGGGGCTCTCGGCGTGGTTTTTTGTCGACCTGGAGATCCAGCGCTGGGCAAAACCGAATCTATCTCTGGGCGCATGCGAGCCAGACCTGAAGGTGCATTTTCCTTATACTTTTTCTTTCGCTGGTATTCCTTTTGTGAGTCTAATGACACTCGCAGTCAAAAAGGTCCTCGACTGGCTCGACTCCTTTCATAGGTTGCCCCTACGCGTAACATCTCCATTCGGGCCTGAACGCACCTGGCCGTCATCGCTGCAAGTTGCCCCACTTCGAATTCGCGCGTGCTCATCGCGACGGGCAGAGGGAGCAGCCACGGGAAAACTCGGTTCGAGGGAAGCTGGCGCTCGCTCGGCCTTCAGGTACGTCTCCTTCAGCTCTTCTCCCTCATTTCCCTCCCCATTCCCTAGAATCCACTCTACGTCCCTCTCCTCCTATCCACACCCAGCTCCGGGCTCCCTCCCTTCCCTTTACGCCCCTCTCTACTCGGCCATTCTCCGCAACATCGCTGATGTTTCCTTCCCAGTCCCAGTCTCCCCACTCTTATCGCGAACCAGCGTTACCCAGCACGCTCGGACCACAGACACGCATCTGTGCGAGACCGTGGACCGTTAGGCCTCCGATGACATCTCCTTGCGCACGCTGCGCGCTCGCTGGGGGGAACAGTCGTGGTCTGCATCGCGATGTCGAGAACGGCGAACGAAGGGGAGGGCGTGTCTCGACGACGAGGGAGACGGCCTCTATCGAAGGAGGGCGTATATCCGCCCGGCGCAGCACGAGATCGTAAAGCGCGATTCCTCCCATCTCGCGCGCGCTGCCTGGTGCAGCGCAATTGGAATGTGACTGCAGTGCAGTCGTGGAGCGAGATGCGTGCGCTGCGCGAAGACGGAGGGCGTGTATCCATGCGCCACGGAGGCGATATAGCGCGGGGGTTATGTCGCGGTCGTGGTCGTGCTTTGAATTCGGCTATGGGGGACGCGCACGACTCGGAGCGTGGTGGGGTAGGTGGAGATCGTGTTCTGCTGCCGTGAATTCGATGTGTGGCGCTTTACATAGCACTGCACCGTGGATGGGACGTCGAGACCCGCGATGGACACCAGTTTCGGGCGCGAAATACAGTAGCCAGCGCCGAAAATGCAGGATGTGATGGATCGACACTACTGCGTACTGGTATCGGCGTCCGCGCCTGCTCCCACTGACGTCCGGGCTGCATCTTAAAGACGGGTGATGTGGTCCCGACGGAGGCGCGTGGTTCGGGGAAGTGGGCGTGGAAACTGGGTCCCGGAGTTGGCATTGGCTCACTGAGAAGACGGAAGTGGGGTGTGGATGAGGGTGCACCGTGTGGGAAAGGCGGGTCCTGCAGGAATACCTGCATGTTGTGACGGCGGGGGGGAGTGAGTGAGGCTCGCGTCTTTCGTTCCTCACCGCCGCCGCTCGCATTCCCAATGGTTCCTTATATTCTCCCCATAGAATCTGAAAGGGCCAGGATTGGGCCAAAACAGGTAAAAAATCAGCATACTTGACACCGACTCGTAGCACTTATCTCGATTTCATGCTTGCCGAGTCTTGGCACTCGATACGCGGTAATAATGTTGCCACAGTAGCCACCAATGGAGTTTGGCCGCAAGCGTAAACCATAAGCGAGGAGTATCAAGAAAATACAGCGCTTGGTCTGCTCGTCAAACAAAACTCCCTCGAGCGAAACTCGAACTTCGTCTGCATTTAACCATACCAGCATCGCAACGATCGTGGAGCGTCGTGGAGCACACGAACCTCGAAAACAATCTGAGACAATTAGCAGAACGCGGTAGCGAGGCAGGAACGGCGGACCGGAAGCTCGGGTGGTTACACAATATTAATGCTTCGACGCGAATTTGACCAGCGAGAGGCCATCGGGACATAACTTGCTATCGTAGAAATAGTAGGTAGTGGTTGGGTAATTCAGGGAGCCAGATAATAAGATATTGTTGAGTTATTGTGATATCGATCGCATGAACAAGAAAAAATGCAAGATTGGAATTTGGTTGGAACTTGAAGTTGTATCTAATAAGCAGGGGCGAAACAAGTGGGCTTGTGCTCCTTCCAGTGCGTCCGTTGATGCTCTTCACGGAGAATGAGAAGATGCAGGAGAGGACGAGGACAGATGACTAACCGGGGCAGCAATAACGAACCGTGTGGCACTAAACGCGTTGCGGTCAGCAAGGTGGTATCGGAATTGCGAGGAGGAGGTCCGTACTTTCGAGCATTCTCTCAACTGCCGCTTGTTGCTAGCCGTGCAGTCCGATGACTTGGCGGCGCACACATCCCAACGCTGCTGGTGGTCCGCGTGCATCCTGTGTTCGAATCAGTCGATTCACACCGGATACAGCAACACGCACGTCATATCAAGTGTCCCGCCGAAGCGCTGCTCGCCGTCGAAATAGTGCATCAGTGCATTTTCGATATTAGCCAGTGCGGTCGTTAGGTGCTGCTTCGCAAGATCTTGGGTGGTCGTGGTTAATCAGGAGTCTAGATGATGACACGCATGGCCTGCCTTTGCGCCACTTGGGGCGCTTGAGTTCGCTCGTCACCAGCTTCTTGAGATTCTTGAGGTACGGGATAACCTTGATGCGCGTCTCGAGTGGAATGTGAACGGCCTGCTTCGGGGAGCACTGCCGCGTGCGCAGTGCGGTCCACATGAAAATCTCGAGGCGCTCCAGCTGGCGCTGCGCCTCACAGACCTCCGGCCACTGATTGACGTTTAACAGAAAACGCACGACATACGGCGGCAGGACGCACCTCCAGGGGGGACTCTGCGAGTTGGGCGGCGAACTTCGCCATGAGGCCATTGGCCTCCGGTGAATGGCCGCGCATCCAGCGCGAAAAGTACATGGTCTGGAAGCAGTCGCGCAGCACGTACGCGTAGTATCGCTCCCAGGAGTCCATCCAATTCGAGGCGAGGGGCTTTCGGGTCTCATACGCGGAGCTGTACGCCTGGATCAGTACGGGGAGGTGCAACGATGCCAACTACGTTTAAAAAGGGGACATCAGGCCGCGGCCACAGAATTCATTGCGCATTGGGAATCACCTCGTTGGTGATAGGCTCGAGCGCAGGGTTTTTCCCGAATGTCTTCTGGCAAAATTTGCCGTGCTGTGGGTGGATTGAGTATTTTGGTCCGAGGAAAGCGACTGTTCTATTCTTACATTCATACCGCCAATCATCCTTTGGCTGAAGGAACACTTGTCGGCCACGAAATCCTTCCACTTGCCGTCGAGCAGGCCGAAAGATTCAGCAATACTCTGCGGGGAGACGGGCTCCAGGTCCCTCATCATCCCAAGCATACTGGACAACGGGTCCGTTGGCGGAGGGAAGAAATCAGGCATTTGGGGATAGAGAGATGAAGGTAATCCGGATCGTCGGCGCCTCGGAAACAACATTGACAAACTTACGATCGACCTCCACCACAACAACTCGGTTTTTCTCTCCTATAAACCAATCTTAGACTGTCTTGACTTCAAATCCGTGCCATGCGAAATCCGTCTCACGAGTTAAGCCTCGTCTTAACCGGATCTTGCTCGAGATTGAAACGGACGTGACAGTCACTGGTCAGTGGTGATCAGTCTATATGTGTCTATCCCACTCTTTGTCTATCCGTCTATCGTGGTCTTCCGTAGAAACCGGTTGCCTATGGCTGTCTCTAAAAGTCTGGGGCAGTCTCTGGCTCGCTGCGGTTTCTCGTGTCTACCAGAGACGTCCAGAGACATCTGCTATTTCAATCCAGATGTTCAATAGAAGGCTCACTGAAAAGCTATAGAGGCCGTGACTGGCACTGAACCGACTCTCGAATCTCGATAGGAATCTGAATGACCGAAGCGCACTGCCAGGATGCTCGTTATCTACTCACTTGGGCCTCACTACATGCTTGATAACGTCATGGCATCATACGACCTGTCTCATTCTCGGCTTCAAGCGCTGAACACTTGAGCATCATAAATATCCACCTGCTATTGTATTGAACCTCTCGGGAGCATCCGCCGGACTTGATATAGATCTTATTTTTCTCAGCTCACAATTCAATTGAAACCGCACCTCAGCCAAATTTACAGAGGTCTGATGCCACGAGAAGTAGTCGTATGACCCTCCCGCAATGTCTTGCTGTCAAATTCTGCCGTCTGCAAGAATCATGGGGTTTGAAGCGCAACGTCACAATGCGCGTCAAAGAAGATGAGCCATCCGGTACTTAAGTGGGAGTTGGATATCATGCCGGTTGCTCTAATCCTCCATACACTGGAACCACCATGGGGCTTTTCTACAACTTCTCCGTTGCGCTATTCTCGGCTCTTGGATCGTCAGTTTTCTCTCTCGATGTTTCCATGTTTTGACTCCGCAGCACCCAGCTTTTTGTTTGGTGAGTGCAAACGACCAGTGCTGATAGTTCTAGGTGGATAATTGCCCCAGGATAGTCCGTACATTCCTCTAGCATCCCTCCACTGATCCTCATTATTTTCAGCGATTCCGGCGTCATCGGATCTGTTGTGTCCCAAGAGTTTGACTTCTTCCATGCATTCTTTCACTCGCCAGGGGACAACATCATTGGCGCGATAGTGTCTACGGTGTGTCGCATGTATGCCGCCATTGCTCATTCGCTGACGCTGCATCTCGAGTTCGCCGGCGGATGTACGTCCTTAGCATATTGCCGCTCTATCCAAATTAACATCTCACGCAGGCTTCTTTGGTGCCGCTGCGGCGGGGTTCCTCTCCTCACATTTCGGTCGGAAGCGGACCATCCAGATTGGGGCTCTTGTCGCGATGTTAGGATGCAGCCTACAAACCGGCGCACAGAATGTGTCCTATCTGATAGTCGGGCGTTTAATTGCGGGCCTCGCAATCGGATGGTATGTGCAAATATTTCATTCATCACAAGATAGTTAAACGGCTTGTAGCCTGAGCATGGGTAAGGTCTGAAAGTTTAATAGTCACAGTTGGCTAAGGAGCGCGGTCAAGTGGTCCCGCTCTACCAGAGTGAAATTTCGCCCCCTGCGTTGCGCGGGTTTTTGACGGGATTAACGCAATGTCAGTCCTCACTGTTGTATCTTCCCTTCCAATGATAATAATTGCCTTGACACAGTCATGATCAGCATAGGATTCTTAGTTGCTAATTGTGCGTACCTGTCCGTTCTGCGAGCCATCTTTCTTAACTAACATTTCCTAGGGGTCGGCTATGGCTGTCAGTTCATACGAAGCGACGCCCAATGGCGCGCCCCGCTTGGAGTGCAGATTTTTCCAGCAACACTCTTGTTTCTCGGGTAGGATTTGTGAAGATATAAATCTTGCGTTCGGTTCTCATGGGTTCCAGCATGTTCATCTTACCGTTCTCACCACGGTGGCTAGTCGATCAAGGACGACACGATGAAGCGCTGGCCGTTGTCCAGCAACTCCACGGTGATGCGGAAAACAAAGAATTTATCGATCTTGAGTTCGCTGAAATGTCCGTCCTGAACTCTGGCCATTCTTCGCTGCTGATGATAACTAGGCTGGAGCAAATTCAATACGAGAAGGAGCACATTTCAACAAAGGTGAGCATGCGTCCCAAATATTTGTGAGAGATGTTCACGTATGTCGGCCAGTTCTCCGATTTGTGGTCAACGAGGCCCATGCTGCGTCGCACGCTGACCGGGATAGCTATCCAAGTGTGCACGCAGTTCACAGGGATCAACGTCTCTGCGTACTTCCAACCGACGCGTGTGTAGACATCGATGCCTCTTGAGATCAGTCTACTGAACTCCATTCAGTATATGCCGCCCTGGGTCTCAGCGGCTCCAAAGTTCTTATGATAACAGGGATAAACGGTGCCCTGGGTGCCGTCGTGACGCTAATCTTCATCTACTTCATTCTCGATCGTGTCGGGAGAAAACCACCTTTGATCTTTGGTGTGTGAACCGTCGGAACCTCGTTGCGAGTGGACTAATTTTATCAGGCGCGGTGGGGATGGCGATTTCGTTGGCCATCGAAGCTGCCATCAATGCAAAATGGGGTGGTGTGAACTCGACTAACCATGCAGCGCAGACCGCTGGTGTTGCGTTCATCATCGTGAGTGTCTCTACATTGCCGAGTTCTTGGGGGTTCTGACCACCACCTGCCTAGATTTTTGGTTCGCTCTTCTTCAGCGTCAGTTTCGGTCCGGTCTCTTGGGTGTATCAAAGCGAGATGTGCGTTGTCTCTACCCTTCGGGTCTTGCTATTGCAAACGGCATATCTATCACAGTTTCCCCATGCGAATCCGCGCAATTGGAACGGCGGTCTGCACATGCGCAAATTGTTGGCGTACTTTCGTCTCTGCCATCCACCCTCGTTGATAGTTTTACTCCAGGGGCATGCAACGTCCTCATCTCACAAGTATCCCCCATCGGAATGAGCCGTCTCCAATACAGTAAGCGCGGAATTCGTGCCAAACAAAATTTTCTGACCTTGCTACAGAGTTTTATATTCTCTTCGTGGTGATGAACATCGTAAACGGGCTCATTGTCTTTTTCTTGTGCGCTCACCCATCTTTCTTTAAACACGTTCTGGGCATCTCACCCGTTGTAACAGCTTCCCTGAGACTAAAGGAAAAAGTCTGGAGGAGATGGTGAGTCATTTCTGCCGAACAGTCGAACAGTGTTGAGCTGGTTGTGACTTTCAGGACGCAGTCTTTGGAGACCAGGTTATCCCGCATGCGTTGGAAACGAAACAGATGCATAATGTCGTTACGGAGGATGAAAAGCTTCGTGATCCGGATGCGTGATACGATCCACTACCATTGTACCAAGCGATATCGTTTTTTTTTTTTTGTATTTCGAGGCGAATGGTATCCAGATTTTGGGGTGAGAGTTGGGTGAGAGCATCAGGTTGCTGTCGTCAGGAAGAATTCTCGGTTGATTCTCGGGAGTCGGACCGAGAGTACAGCCACATCCACGTGTGAGGTCAGCACTGCCACTGACCGCTCACCGATCACCCTCGCCGCCACCTCTGTTGACTTCTCGCAGCTCCATCTCACAACCATGGAACTCAAGCCAAAAGAGCATCGTGAGAACCTGGAAGAAACTATGTCTTCTTCCCAGTCCGAGGCTTCGCTAGCGTTCCATGAGTTAGTAGGAAGCCAGTTGTCAGGATGATACACCGCTCAATAAGCTCACCGGACAACAGTGAAGATGTCCCCGGAAGTGGTACAGACCTGTTGAGGCCACTGGAGGGACGCTTGCCACGTCGCAGGGCCTGTCAGCACTGCAGGTGCGTAGCGTGCTTGCTTGTTTTCTTCCCTTCAGGTTGATGTCACTTTCAAGGGACCGTAAGATGGTATTTCTCACTGTCGACTGTGATCCAAACACGACTTTGAACTCTCCTGTAGAGATGCGATGGCCAAAAACCAGCCTGCGGTGGTTGTCTTAAACGCTCCAAGGATTGCGACTATCAGACTCGAGGAGTTTCAAGGAGGTTTATGTCCAGCGGAGACGACGGAAGTCAGGTCCCTGAAGAGGATTCTGAGTTGTCTGATGTTCCACCATTTGGAGTTGTTCCCGAAGCATCGACACATCCTGCCAAACCCATTTCAAAGTATGAGTGCAGTTATTGTGGCAAAGGTTTCAGCCGCCCAAGCAGTTTGAAGGTCTGCGTGTTTCTCTGGAAAATACCACTCAAGGCTCAATATTCCTTTCCGCCTTCTACTTCAGATACACCTGAACAGTCACACAGGAGAAAAGCGTTCGTCTGATTCATATTCGAAGGAAATAATACAGAGTGACCTTTTACAGCATTTATCTGTCCCTTCGAAGGCTGTGGGCGAGGATTCACTGTACTAATTAATATGCGCAGACACAGCAGAGTGCATGCTACGTCACAACCGTACGATTCGCGCCCAGGGCATAATGGGCGTCGAAATTTGCGCAGGGCCTCGTCGAGTAATTCATCTGATGGGCAGAGCTCGGCGTGGATGAGCGGATTAAGTGACGCTGGAAGCAGCGAATCTTCGATCGGTTCCCCTTTCCCCTCGACGTCTCGAAATGAGTGGAATATCCCTAGTTACGATCTCCCCTCACACCAGCTTGTGTTGAAGGATCTGGTGAGACCGCATTCCTTTTCATGTGTCTGCATCTAAATTATTACCACTCAGGATCTGACCGGCAAGGTCACAAAATTGGATCAATATCCATTCGAATCCGGAGGCGTTGCTGATATATATCGCGGGATACTGAACCCATCTAAATCACCTATCGATCGCTTATCGTGGTCAACCTACGATGGAGTTCGACAGGTTGCTGTCAAAATATTCCGCCGTATGCATTCTGAACAGGAAACACTGGAAAAAACCAGTAGAGTATGTTGGTTCAGAGCTAATCTAGATATACATTCCACTGACTGATTCACCTAGTTTCTATACGAAGAAGCTCGAAGATGGAAGCGGCTCGACCACCCAAATATTTTACCGTTTCTAGGAATCTCATTGGACTTGGGACTTTCTCCCGCTCTCGTATCACCATTTTGCCTCTCGGGTGCTATAATAAAGTATTTGAGTCACAACTCAAAAAATCCAAAGGAAAGACTGCAGATGGTTTGTTTGCGTCTGCCACGCTGTGCGTCTGCTGACCATTCACTTCATAGGCGATAGATGTCGCCGACGGCCTAGCTTATCTCCATTCAGAGGGTATCGTACACGGCAATTTCTCTACGGTACGCATGGTCTCCTCCGGCTACGCTAGGCTCGCGGTAATACTCACATCCGTAGAAAAAAATCCTCGTCGATAATGAGGGCTCCCCGATGATTTGTGGCTATGGGATGACTGCAAGTCAACCCGCAAACACCACTTCCTCCCTATTTTCTTTCCCAATCCGATTCACATCTCCTGAATGTTTCTCGATTAACGGTGAGACATCCCCAGTGCGGACGGCGTCCGCCGACGTTTATGCTTTCTCAATGGTCACACTTGAGGTTGGTTGATTTCCCCGGAAACATTCAAGCATTGTCGATCATCTTCCTTCAGATCCTTTCTGGACTTGAACCGTATCACCATTTACCCACTGAACATGCCGTGTTCATGCATATTATTCGGGGTGATCGGCCTATTCGGACCCACCTGGATCATCAAGCAGTTACTAATCGCATCTGGCGACTCCTCACTTCGCTGTGGAAGCAGGAGCCATATTTGAGACCTGACATGACAGATGTTGCACGAAGTTTGATTCAAATGTGCGCAAGTTTAAGAACGCTATAATTGCGCTGATATAGTTTGCTGGAGTAGACGAGATAATGAAGACGCAATGGATGAAGATTTCGAACCTAGCGAAGTGTGTGGGTTTGCACACAGTTTAGTCCTCGATTAACACCCTCCTAGCCTGAATCTAACCGCCCTCGAGATGACAATGTAAATTCACACCCGGCTCTTTTCTAGTCATTTGTTGAATTGCGTTACAGGAAGAAAGAAGTTCTAGCGGGGAGGAAACTTTCTTCGGGGTTTGGTGCATTATACATTATCATTTCGAGGAATCTGACTTCATCTCAAGGACTCATATCTGCCAGACAGTCAGGGTCGAGATCTCAAAGGCCGCGTCACCCAAGACGACCAGTACCCGTTTGCTGGAGGAGGCAATTCGAATATATACCGAGGCAAATTAACCCGATCCGATGGCCGTAAAATTCGGGTGTGTTCTGTTTCTCTACATTGATTTCCCACATATATCGTTGCAGGTCGCTATCAAAATGATTCGTATGTCTGACGATGGGTCTGGTCAACTAGAACATATCTTGAGGGTAGGTTGCACCCAAGAACGCCTTACTAAAAAGTGTAACAGTCTTCCATTATAGCATCTTAAACGTGAAGTAGATGTCTGGAGCCGGATCAAACACAATAATGTTCTTCCATTCATTGGCGTATGCGACGATATTGCACCATCGCCTGTTCTGATATCTCCGTTTTATAAATTCGGGCATGTTGCGACATACCTCAGAAAACATCCAGAGGCTAACAGGGAGGAGCTTGTAATTCCAGTCCTCGCACCTAAAATTGGGAGATTAATTCATTATTACAGGTGCACGGTGTGGCATCTGGGTTGCAGTTCCTACACGACAATGACATTATTCACGGAGACCTTAAAGTGGTACACGTGACATCTCATTGTTTTTTGGTTTACTCTAACAATTGCTCGCGTAGCAAAATGTGCTGGTTGACAAACGAGGAACTCCTTGCATCTGCGATTTTGGTCTCGCGAAGGTAATTTAATCTCTTATAAACAGACGCTGGAACATTTTTCACTCGTACCTCGCGTGTTGTAAAGGTAATTAACAGGCGAGGTTTCACGACGTCGAGTGTTGGAACAGCACCGTATATGGCACCAGAACTCCTTTTCGTGATCGACGGGGCGACTGATGAAACGGCATCTCCGAGCACAACGAAGAGCTCTGATATATATTCATTCGCTCTTTTGGCTTTGGAAGTGAGTCGATCTGGTTGGTGCCACTTCATTTCCATGGGCTCAAATAGAGTCTCCAGATCTTGACCTCTGAGTCTCCTAAAGGAAGGCCCAGCAGACCAATCGTTACAGTTAAAGTTCTTGCAGACCTTCGTCCGAAAAGGGCAGACTACAGCATCAATGAGGTGACGAACGAAATGTGGTCGGTGCTTGATCGATGTTGGAACTTCGAACCTCTGTTGCGGCCCACCATCACAGAAGTTCAACGCTCTCTGCCAATTGTGTGTCATAAACCCCGAGCAAAGTGCCAGCTATTAATTGTCTGATTTACAGAGCGTGATGTCCGATATAGAAAACCCTAATGAGATGGGGCTGCCCTCGGAACTGCCGCTAAAGAAAATGCGCACGGATACTCTCATTACGCCCGTCCAGTCAGCCGTTCTCCATGCTCTCCTGGCGCAGGTCCGTTATGTGGCTTTTGCACTTAGTCTACGCTTATTTCATACAACTTTTCTAGTCCCGATTCCCAACCATCGCCATGCGGGAGGAAGTAGGACGTTCCATAGGTATGAGTGCCCGCCGGGTCCAGGTAAGTCGATATGATCTTTACTTGTCGCTGGCGCTGAGGCGCCGCGTTTAGATTTGGTTTCAAGTAAGCCCTCCAGCGGCGTCCACACACCCACACAAAACACTGATATGTCTTGCCTCTATTACAGAAACAGCGCGCTCGCCGTACAGAAGACCAGAGTCACTCTTTACTCTCGGGGCTGCCACCGCTTCCGATTGTGAGCATGGCTTCATATGCTAGCACATCGAAGCATACGATGGAAAATATTTCGTAGTGCGATGCCCGCACCGCTTTCTTTGAAATATTCGAATGTATACATCATTTAAATTTAGACCAAGAATTCAGACGTTGACAGCGCCGACCCTCGTGTCCAGTGAGTGCTTCCTAAGTAGCGCCGCGAGCTGTGCCGATGTGATCCAGCCTTGTCCTTTCTCATCACCCTCGACGCCTGCTCACTGGCCGGGCAATGGGACACATCGCTTCGGATATACTAGCTTCAACCAAAAGACAATGCGACGAAGACCTCCAAAGAGTCATCGCTTACGTTACTTCATTTCTGGATAACGTTCTTATGAGCCATGATTGTGCACTGGAAATCGGGGATCGTGTACCCGAGACGGATCTGGGTGGGTGTCCAATATCTCTCCCGCGTTCCCTTTTAATTGCTTGGTTTGAAGCCACATCGGCAATCGACGTCGACCGAGAAGGTCGTATCTTTGGAGCGCGACTAGATCTCCGCCATGTTCCTAAACCAGCCACTGATTACTTCCAATCCCTCATCGCACTCGATACCTCAAAGCTCATTTTTTGCGATATCCTCGGCATCGCAAGCGCAATCCTCGCCATGCCTGTGGAAAAGTTTTTAACTCAGCCTACGGCGTGTCAATACTTCGTCAAAAGAATCCGAGACATTGGAAAGACCTGGGAAATCAATCCCCAATGGTCTGGACAGAGATGCTACTTCCAGATGCTGCTGGCTGTTTCCAGGTTCAGTCGAGCGGTGAAATGGTATTGGCAGGCTGAACGATACCCAGAACATTATCTTGGGAGCGACGCTGAAGAGTCTTGGTCATTTTTCCTTTCGAAATCCTCTTCATCGGACAACAAGGATCCAAACGATGATACTCATGGTTAGTCAGAAATTTGTGCATGATTTCGGCGGTTGAGAGCTCAGAAATCTAGGCCCTCGGAAAGCATCCTCACTAAACTCCGTTGCTGGCGATGCCAATGTGCCAGAATCTATCAAAGACTTCGAAATTATCAAGACTTTGCACAGCGGTGGCTCAAAGTCTGTGTTCCTTGCCAAAAGAAAATCCACAAGCGAGAGCTTCGCTGTCAAAGTTCTCGAGAAGGCGGACATGTTTGCGAAAAACGAAACGACCATAATACGCGCTAAGTGCACGGCGATTTTAAATCAAGCGGATTCGAAGTTCGTTAGCAATATCCACTTCGCTTTTCATAGTAAAACGAAGGTGTATCTGGTCAAAGAACTGCTTTCGCAGGGTGATTGCGGGGCTCTAATCCGCTCACTTGGTCGAATTCCAGAGGACACGACAAGGGACTACACATTCCAGATTATCCAGGGACTAGACTATCTTCACCAGCAGGGCATCATACATCGGTACGGCAAATATTTGAACCTCGTATTCGGCGCATATGACATAATCCCATATTTTAGTGACCTACGCCCGGAAAACATTTTGATTGACCAGACGCATCGCTTGAAGCTAACCGACTTCGGTTTAAGTCAGGAGGCATTTTTGAATCGAAATATTGGCGGGTCCTCAGGACAAATCATTGGACAATTCGTAAGAAGCGTTCAATATCTCACACCTGAGGCCATCCTTGGCCTGCAGGACGATAATATTAGTATCGATTGGGTGGGTGTTTCATCCCTGGACTTTGCTTGGCTCTTGGTTAATCTAGTTTTTAATTTCCCGAATAGTGGGCAGTCGGCATCATCACATATGAATTCATCTATGGTGTTACACCATTTCAGGCGGAAGAACTCGAACTGGTGTTCCAGAAAATTTTATTGGGCCGGATAGACTGGAACTGGAGCTCAACATTCGCGCCTTCGGTGGTGGCTCGTGACTTTATACGGAGCCTGCTGGATGCAGATTCCGCCGTTGCCCGAAGCAGTTCCCGTGGCGGGGAAGGGGCGAAAACCCACAGCTTTTTCGACAACCTGCGCCAAAAAATCCCGATTGCAGGCGATACCGCGGACTATGCCACTAGTTCATCTCCGAGTCCTAGGACCATATTTCACCGGCCTGCCGATCATGTTGGAAAACAACCCAATACCCCCCCTATTGGTTCAGCCACGGTCCCTCCTCGGACACTGTCTGATCGATCTCCTGCAAAGTCGGGCGTTCTAAAACGCCCAATGCCATTAGCCTTGAGTCACAGGCAGTTCAGTCAAGAATCCAACACAGATATGTCTCCTAGCGGTCGGCGTCGCAGCAATTCTGGGCGGAGCACACCATCCTCCACCGGAACCTCCTGGCCAGGCCTCCGGCGAAGGACCTCCTCGAGGAACTCGTCTGACGGGCGGGGCTCCGCTTGGCTGAGCGGTTACACCACAGCTGACAGCGACCCCGAAAGCGATGCATCCTCATATGTTTCTCCTTTACCTTCGACACATTCTCAAAGAGAATGGGATATTCCGAGCTACGACCTTCCCTCGCACCAAACTCTACTCAAGGATCTGGCAAGATCGAACTTTCTGGTCGTATCCATGTAACTGAATATTTCACTTCAAGGACTTGACCGGCAAGGTCAACAAATTGGATACATATCCCTTCGAATCTGGAGGTGTCGCTGACATCTATCGTGGAAGTCTGAAATCATTCGATTCACCTGTAAGGCTGCACGTATTTCTTGGTTATAATATCTTAATTAAATCGAGTTCAACAGGTTGCCGTCAAAATATTCCGCCGCATGCATTCTGAGCGGGAAACATTGGAACGAACGAGCAGGGTATGTTATTGGTTCAATTTGTGGCAATATCAATTTCCTAAAAGAAATATAGTACTTATACCAAGAAGCTCGTATCTGGAGGCAGCTTGACCACCCAAATATTCTACCCTTTCTGGGGATATCACTGGACTTGGGCCTTTCCCCTGCTCTCGTATCCCCGCTCTGCGTCTCGGGGCCGATAATGAAATACTTGCATCACAACAAGAAGGATCCAAAGGAAAAATTGCAAATGGTCGGCTCCAGTTTACGCACTTGACTTATGTTGAACGACTTAAATAGGCCATCGGTGTTGCCAATGGTCTGGCTTACCTCCACTTGGAAGGAATTGTTCACGGAAATCTATGCACGGTACGCTCGATTTGCCATGGCTGAAGTGTATCATGTACTATCCACGTCTGTAGAAAAAAGTTCTCATCGACAACACTGGTTCGCCGGTTATTTGTGGATATGGGACGTCGAAGGCGCTGCGCCAGCCTGCATATACTACATCCTTACTCTCGTCGCCAATTCGCTTTGCTTCTCCTGAATGCTTTTCTGTCAAGGGGAACACATCTTCGGTCCGCACTGCATCCGGGGATGTATATGCTTTCTCGATGGTTATACTGGAGGTACGTATATTAGTTTGTGAACTCTGATCTGCCTTTCCCGAGCTTATGATTTTAGATTCTTTCCGGACTTCAACCTTATCATCATCTACCTACTGAACACGCTGTGTTCATTCATGTCGTTCGTGGTGGTCGGCCCATCCGTACCCATTTGGATCATCTGGCGGTCACCAATCGTATATGGCAATTCTTGACTTCCCTCTGGAACCAAGACCCATTATCAAGACCAGAAATGACCGAAATCGTAGCAAGCTTAGTTCGGATGTGCGTGCTCGTAAATATTATAATTTTCGTCTGATTACTAACTGAAGCAGGCGAAATAAAGAAGACATAAGAGACGAAGATGATTCTACGCTAGAACTCGAATCTAACGAGGTGCGCGGGTATATGCACTCAACTATCGGATAACGAACCCTCTTAACAGCTAGAATCGTCTCACGAAGTAAAATTGCCTAAGTTAATTTGATTTTTCTGTGTTAAACTCTTTCCAGGGCGGAAAGAATCCCTCTAGCAGTGGCTCGGAAGCCTCAGATTCCCTCGGGGTTTGTACCGACCCTTCTACTTTTCTCCTATCCTGATGCGGGCGCCATCAAGGATATATCCCTTCCAGAACTAAATGGCCGCGACCTCAAAGGCCGGGTGACTCAGGAAGATCAGTATCCATTTGCTGGGGGAGGCAATTCGAACATATACAGAGGGAAATTGACAAGATCTAACGGGCGCAAAATCCGAGTGCGTTTGCGCCCTATTGTGTGTCAACGATCACTGATCGTAGTTCTCAAAGGTTGCTATTAAAATGATACGTATGTCAGACGATGGTTCTGGCCAACTAGAAGAAATTTTGAGGGTAAGCTCACATAATGCCGCTCACAAAACGGTCTGGTAATTCCTGAACAGCGGTTAAAACGTGAAGTTGATGTCTGGGGTCGGCTAACACACAAGAATGTTCTCCCTTTCATCGGCGTCTGTGACGATATCGCGCCGTGGCCCGTCTTGATTTCACCTTTCTATAAACTTGGACACGTCGCAACCTATCTTAAAAAGCACCCGTCGACCAACAGACAAGAGCTTGTAAAACCATGTCGCAAACACTCGTCATTGAAACTAATCTCCGTTTTTTACAGGTCCGGGGAGTAGCATCTGGATTGCAGTATCTCCATGCACACGACATAATTCACGGAGACCTTAAAGTGGTACGCGTCACATCCCTTTTTTTTGTTTGATTTATTATAACAGTTGTCCGCCTAGCAAAACGTGCTGGTTGACAAACGAGGAGCTCCATGCATCTGCGATTTTGGAATTTCAAAGGTCCTCAATAGGCGAGGGTTTACAACGTGCAGTGTTGGAACAGCGCCATATATGGCCCCAGAGCTATTTTTTGTCGTCGACGGGACAACTGAGAAAGAAACATCTCCCAATACAACCAAGAGCTCCGATGTGTATTCTTTCGCTCTTCTGGTCCTGGAAGTAGGTGTGCATCACACATCTAGTTACAATGGTTTAAACAAAATTTTAGATCTTAACTTCTGAACCCCCTAAAGGGAGACCTAGCAGGCCGATCGTGACTATCCAAATACTTGCCGATCTTCGCCCCAAGCGTGCGGACTACGACGAGCACAAGGTGACCCAGGAAACATGGTCTGTGCTCGACCGATGCTGGACCTTTGAACCGCACTTGCGTCCGGAGATCTTCGAGGTACTGCGTGAACTGAATTGGCGACGGAATTTATAAAATACATGGATTTTTCGAGGGTCTCGGCAGCATCACGGACGTAGACCTCTAGCAATTATTTACGTACATCTTATGTCTCCCGGTGGGCTGCGTGAAATCGGTTTAAAACCTTTCTTTCAACTCCGCGATCTCCACCCAGTGCTCCGGGTATTGCAGCAGCCGCCGAACCGGCTGCTTGACGATCCGGCAGCGTGCCGGCGTTTCCGCATGCGCAACAGGCGGCAGGTTCAAGGGACCGTATATCACGCCACAGCCTCAGCGAGGCGATCGCGAAGCGGCGGGAATCAGCCGCTTGTAGAAAAAACTACATAATCAACACGATAACCAAATCTACGTTAAACACGTCAAAAACATCTTTCAAATTCCGACGAACTTTGGTGAGATACGAAGTCCAAATCGCGCAAAATGACTATCCCAGGAAGAAGGATAATAACGGTGTCCATGCGACGACGTAATGTCCCTGAAATTGAAGGCTCAACACTTCCAAGTGGCCTGCGGAGGGTCAATATCAATGCAAACACAAGAAAAAAACAGTACATCTGGCGTTCCGGGTGTTCCTACATTGTGGTACGCAGGCAGTCCGAGACACGTAGCGAGGGTAACCAGTTTGTACCCCGCACCCTGCAGCTTCGAAATAGCGTAGGGAAGGACTTGGTGGCTATTAAGAAAATCCTGGCGTCAGTCGACCGAAATGGAATAGCGAAAAAGGCAAACGCGGTGGTTTCTGTGAATTCCGGTTTAGGAAAGTGAAGGACGACCAGGTCCACGGAACATACCGTATGTCTCGTGGTTCAAAGCGAGCAAGGTGCTGGGATGGGAGCCCACAACACCATTGTATAGCGACTCGCTTTGTGCTACTGTCGAGCCGGTTGAATCGCCAGAACTGCGCACTGTGTTAGGTGGAGTTCAATTGCAGCTTGGCGCCACTGACTCGAAATCCCAGAGAGCTAGACTTTGGTTTCGAATATAGGAAGCCTGGCGCACAAGATTGTTGTAGTTTCCGTACGCTGCGAGCCCAATTAAGATCAGAGCAGGCGCATAGGCGATTCAGAGGTGCATACGAGGACGCATGAACGCCGGTGTAACTCCAATTATCCGTTGTAATGCCACTAAAGGGGTGCTATCAACTTCTCCAAGTAAACGGGATGCATCGACTCACGCTCAACGCGGTACATTTCATCATGAACTAATTAAAGAGCCTTGATTAAAATAACAATTGAATAAAAACGCGACCGACTTTCGTCCCAACTCAGCGTCGAGAGATCCAAATGGGCCCAAGTGTGCGATCCAATCATATGGCCATGCGCGTAGGCGTACTTGACGCGTTTCTGCTCGTCTGCATCATAAATGCAAGCGTCTACCGGATTTTAACGATGTTATGAGGTCCGAGGAGATGCGAAGAAGCCAGGGCTCACAATTATTGCCGTCTATGGATTCCGGTTAGATAGGTAATTTCCGAAAATGAAATCTTACTGAAGAAGAATGTGCCGACGGCGCCAGCAGCGACGAGGGCTTTGCTGATATCATAGCTGAAAATAAAGTAAAGTTGCTGATCCCGCAGAGGAGCATAAATGATAACGCACAGGTAAACCCATGGGCCATCATCCTATAAGAAGAGAAACCGGGTTATTCAGAGAAATGGGTTTCAAAAGACGAGCGCACGAATGTGAGGGCTACATCGTTTTTGTTTGTGCAACTAGAATAAACAGCTGCCATAGGCCCTCCTTGGCGAGCCTCGATCTGTGGCCCCACGGGATTGGCAACGGCGCATGCAGCGGCGAGGACAGTGCAAAACAGGGAAGCCAACATGGGGAACTGCAAAACCGGGGGTGGGGAAGGGTTCGAAGGGAGACCAGCGAATGGGCACAGAAACACCGCCCTTAAGTAAATATGTGGTGGTCACATCCGCGAAGAGCCGCCTGAGACTGCTACATTAATAACTCATTTTAGTGACGGCCTTTCCGGGATTGGGTAATTTTTTCGGATGATAAGGACGATGAATGCGGACCACTGAAACAACTTGGAGTACCTCCCAAGGCTAGCCCCTAACAGTCCTAGCCGTTTGTTGGATTATTGACTGGAAGGTGGTACGCCTAAAAAGATATGGAGTCTGAATAAGGATTCAGATACTAGAAGTGCGGCAAATTGGTACTAGTACAGTGGAAGGAGTGAGAAGATCATCGGAAGCTGGGCACATTTATTGGCGTGCACTGGATGCCGTATTCCAATAGCGGATCGAAAAAAACCCAGAACCCTGGAGTAAGTACCGATCAAATTACGCGAGTCATACCATGTTGGCCAAGTCGTATTTTTGATCATGTTCTGTATTTCGGCGCCAAGATCCGAGCGTTCGAAGTCTTCAGTCAAGATTCAACGTCAAAGCGAACATTGAAAGACTAAGTATTTTGCCCAGCAGCCTAAGGGTCAAAGGATTTAGTGCTACTAGTAACTCGCACAAGGAATAAACACAGCATTTTCAGGAGCCGCTCCAACCTAATGCACTCCTCCTCCTCCCCAATCTGGCGCGAAGCAGGGATCGGCGCGTAACTCTACCAAAAGTATGGACAGTTATCTGCACATGCGATGCACGCTATAAGCTAGGGGCGGATTGGTTGTGCTGCCAGAACCGAGCATCGATCGAGCCGAGGCGAAGCCTGAGGTGGTTGAACGGCGTGATTTATTGTTATTGTTAGTCGTGTGGCTTTCAGGATTGGCGTCGAGGATCCTTCTCGCGATTGTGGCTTTGGTGCTGGATCGACATCAGGGCGCGGTGCAACAACCGTGGGCAAGGACTTTGCTCTATCATGAGTCCTTGAAGCAAATTGGAGTACGCACCGATGGAAGACTGGCGGCAGGTCGTTGCGGCGCGTTGCATGAAAAGACAAGACCGCCCGAGTTAGAAGACATACCTGCGAGGATACTGTGGAGATCTGAGCGCCTAAATCGGGAGGGGACTTGGAAGGAGAGGGACAGAAGGATAACGGACCGAAATGAATTAATATTGGAGCCGCGTATGCCGCGATGGGCGAATGCGTGATAGGAATAGTGGGCGCGCGACATTGCTTACTCTGGGACAGTCTAGATCTTGCCCAATGCCGAACGAACCTAGGAAGCCATGTGCGTTTAGCGAATGAACAGTGGAGTACCAAGTTTGTGTCATAGAGTCGAGTCGGGACGTGCACAGCTTACCGCGGCCAAAACGAAGAGAAGAGCAGCTCAGCATCGGATTTAACGACAGCGCAGTGGATTTGGAGTCGATGAAGTTGACGCTCAGGAGGAATGTGGAGGAAGTGTTCGAGTAAGGGTTCATCGAGAAGCGGAGAATATCAGAGGGAATTATGCCTGGGAATCGGTTTCTATGAAGCAGCAAGGATCGCGGGGGAACAGATGATTAAAATGACCCAAGTATATTACAAACAGCGTACAAAACCAAGAAAGAGCAGCGGATGGCAATAATAAAGTGTCCGTTACGCGGGTCGGTTTACTTCGTCTGTGGGAACGGACTAAGTTGGCGCTCAAGGGAAGACTACGATAACCGCTTACAGCCTCCTTCAAGTGCGTGATAAGATCGTTCCGATCTTTGTCCTTCTTCAATCCTGCGAATGCCATCTTTGTTCCAGGGATGTACTACGCCGGTGAGTTGATGTCAGCTGCTGGTCATGTCTGTGCGCAAGATGTGCACCTTTTTCGGGTTTGCGAGGTAGTCAAACAATGTTTCCTCGTCCCAGGTGACACCCTTGTTCACATTGGCTGACGTATACGAGAATCCCTCGACCTGGCCTGTTTTCCGACCGAAGAGCCTGGAACCGCGCACGTCAGTCAAAAGTCGAGCAAACGCGCGGCGACGTGGCGTACCCGTGCAAGTTGGGCCCAACTTTGTTTCCTTCACCAGCGCCCAGCTGAAACCCAGGAATGAGATCGGAGACGCGAAAATGAGGATGAGGAGCTATATACCGTGTGGCATTGCGCGCACCGCGTTTTGAAGAGTCCGGCACCTTTACCAGCGTCACCTGGTAGGACCATGAGTGAGCAGAAATACTAGGCGGAGGAGTTGGTACACATACCGGGAGAGTAGGGCATTTGAGTTTATTTGAGTAAAAGACGATAAGATGGGAGGGTAAGAGATGCCAGCAAATTTAAAGCACACAAAAGTGGGGCGGGAAAACTCGCGTCAATGGTCACGTCATGATTGGAGATTATATTTAGACTAGCCCTAACCCTTATTGTATAATCCAAAGTAGCCTGCATTTCGCACGGTATGATTTGAAGTTGAACGTCTCGTCCGGTCTCTGAATCTGATTTTGCAGACCATGATTTTCGGTAGAGTCCACCCCTTCTTCTCAAGTCCCCTTGGCTAGAATTTTAATAGATCCAGTCACGTCAGAGTTCAACTGTTACAACGTGGCTCGACGCCAACGTCATGGTTTACGCGCACATTGCCGGTGACCCGGGCGCGCGCTCTACAAACATCTTGCGTTCCTATCTCTCGATATGTCCTACGATTTCAATGAGATGCGGTAACATTCGCCCTGACGTCAAATAGAATAGGTTCGAAATCTTCACCTTCATTATTTTGTCTATCCCAGCAAACTATAGCAACACAACAATAACTATCTATCCGCTATCCGTATATTACTACTCTAATCTATTCCACAGGTACTTTTTTGAAACTATTACGCGACACCCCATCCGCTTGGATCTCCAGATGCCTCTCCAACCGGTAATGGCCCACCTGCGGCAAAATCCTCGCCCAGAACAGCCAATACACGCCCCCGAAGAGGAACACGCCCGCGCCAACGACGACGTGCAACCAGTACGGCAGGTTCTCGTACACGCTCATGCCCGGCGCGGGCGGCACGATGGGCGCGACGGCGAGGAAGACGTTGGCGAGGAAGAAGAAGAACACGACGGGCCAGGAGGCGCGGAAGGGCGGGGCCCACTCGAAGCCGTGGTGCGCGGCGAGCGGGCTGTAGAGAAAGAGGAGGCCGCCGCTGATGAGGGAGTTTATGATTGCCAGCGGGTATGAGACCACTGGTAATATGCGTAAGCGTGGAGAGTGGTGCATGGAAGGAAGAGGGACGCACAGTTCAGCACTAAATTGTATGCGTCGCCTGGTGGAGGCGCGAGGATGACGATTACGGAGACCAGCCATTGTAAGAAGAGGCCCGCGGCGGGTGCGTTGAATGGCTTGTTGGAGGCCAAGAACCTCGAGAACGGCAGAACGCCCAGGCGGCCGAGTTCCTGGTTGACTGTGTGATCATGAGAAATGTGAATAAGGGAAGACGAAGTTCGGCTGCTTACTTCTTCCTTGACTGAAGAGGACGGCCATGACGTTACCGAGAGCACTCAACGCGACGAACACGCTGAGCGCCTTCTCGGCCTGCGTGCCGAACATGTTGCGGAAGTATGACGCGCTGGGCTCGCTATCAGGAGGAGATCCAGGGAGAAAAATTAGGGTAGACATACGCGACGGTGCGCCCAGAGTTCAGGATATCCTCCTTCGATACGGCCGCAAAGTAGGCGACATTGACGAACATGTACACAACGGTGACGGACGCAATGGCCAGGGGCCCCGCAATTTTCAGTGTCCGAACAGGGTTCTTGACTTCAGAGAGCGCGTAGTTGACGTTGGAATATCCAATGAAGGACCTGTGGATGTTATCAATATCCCGTTTGAAGATGCGGAAGCTCGTCGCGTACCAGATGACGTTGTACAGCCCAGACACGAAAGCATTCGCGTTGCTCGTCGTGCCCTCGAACGCATTCCTAAAGTTGTGCGGTTTCTCCTCTTCAGGCAGCTTGATGTGCCCAGCTAGCGCAGCAAAGCCAGAAAAGGTGATTAAAAGCAGGATCGCGATCTTGAACACGCCGAGGGCGTTCTGGAGGTGAAGTCCCCATTTGAGGAAGCCACCGTGCATGATGAGGGAAAAGGTCACGCAGGCGATACCGATTCCGCGCTGGTTCCACCGCGTCACCTCCTTTCCCGCAGCTAGGATGATGTCTGCAGTCGCGTCAGCCATATGCGAGCACAGTGAGTGCGGATCGTCGTACATTCTCCGAACACAGTCGCATTTCCTGCAGGCCACGGCATGGAGACCGCGTACGCCGCATACATCACGACGGCCAGATATTTTGGCTTGGAGTAGATGTAGCTCAGGTATGTGAGCTCGCCGCCAGAGCGTGGCAGCCCCGTCCCGAATTCGATGTAGACAGCCAAGCCAGCGGCCGCGATCAGAGCACCGATGACCCACATGAAGAGCGCCAAACCGACGGAGCCAGAAGTAGCAAGGATGGAAGACGGTGTAGCGAAGATCCTATTTTTTTTTTCAAAAAAGTGCGGTCAGAACATCCAAGGCGTGAATAGTGAGTGCGCTCCGCGTACCCAGTTCCGATAATGCGATTAAAAATCAGGAAGACAGCAGAAGCAAGGCCGATCGTCCTCTTGACCTGAGGTACATCATCGAACGACTCTCCGTCTCGCGCTGTCCAAAGTGGGAAATCAGGCGAGGCGTCCACAGAAGGCCAGAGAACGTACATGAGTTGTCATATTTGGTCAGGGCAACGCCGTCGACTGGTTGGCGGTCATGCCCCGCGGCCACTTTGTGCACAGACTTGCCGTCCTGAAGCTCAAGAGACTCCTGGCTTGAGCTTTTGTGCGACATGACGGATGTCTCGCTCGTCGAGAGGACCGGGTGCAGGCTTCGATACGTGACGGGAAAACGGAGAGGATGCCCATGGAATTTGCGCGTTTTGTATGCCCAGTTCCGCGCAAGCAGAGACTTCGATGACGCGATTTGCAGACAATGTGGGCCATATGCTCCGGCCAATCTGAACAGCCGTGGACGTCCATCGGCAGCTCGGAAAGGACCACCATTTTGTACTTACGGCAATTGGTGGAGCCGTCAACGCCATACCATGAAGGACTCGCGTCATTCATGCCCCAGATTGACGCTTATATTTGGCCTGAAACGCGCGGACCTCCAAACTGCTTGGGCGGCTGAAACCTTTACCACAGTACTGAACGTTAGCGGAGCGTGGGACTCATGCAAAACATGGTTTCTTCCAGCTCGATTCGTTTGGCTTGAGTTCTATGATTGTGAAATGGCGAGAAGAGAAGTTTTAAAAAGTGCGGACGAGAACGGTCTGTACCTCCGGTGCACGCCGATGTGGCTGTACTTCGGTCTGACTTCCGACTCCCGAACCTTCCGAAGATGGAAATGTTTTGGGTTGAATACTGCAAGGACTCGCAAGTGCCCGCATTTAAGAAAGGCCAAAAAATGGTGCCGTGTTATCCCGTTAAAGTGTATCCAACAATCACGTGATATGGGTTGAAGAAGACAATCCACAAGAGGTGATTGATCGGGAAAAAGGGGGACAACGATATGTATCGGGGTGCCTTTATCCTCGGGCGTGCATTACTCCACATCGAATGGGATGCGGATGCGGAGTTCGGTAAGGTGGCCAAAGAATTCGCACAGAGTCTCGAACGCGGTGTAACCCATACTCTTTGAGAACAGGCAAAAGAGTGAACTGCAAAGGGGGATCGTGTGAGATCACCGGGCCATTGTCCAGGACCTCAAGGGCTGGGAATTTTGATAGAGTCCCCGTCGAAAGCCGGATCTTGACAGCTAATTTGCGCACGTGGGGAAAGGACGGAAGGGCGGCCATGGCTTCATTAAAAAGGCGCGGATTACACATCAGATCCAGTTCGCCGAGGCACTCCGGATGGAGCAGAGCAATCCAGTGATCCAGTTCGTCCTCAGAATTAATGTCGTTGTGGAGCAAAAAGCTGGATAATCTCAAAGGCTGTGAAGCTGATTCGATGGTTTCTCCGGTCACGACCCTACAATTGGTGATATGGAGGTGCGCCAGAGGCAAGCGACACAGGTTCGCCATCCGATTTGCGCGAAATGCACGCCCCAGCAATAAAGTCGCTGAAGGCGGGTGAAGCACGGGAGGCGCTCAAAGAACGCGGATAGCAGGATGTATGGTGTGTCTTGGGGGGAAAACTCCCAACTGGTCCCACATTTTCCATCCAAGGCACGACGTGACATGCACGAACGAGCGGAGCTATGTCGTCCGAGCACCAAAAAGTCAGGCGCTCCAAGGAGCGCTGGACTTCGTCGGCGGATGGAAGGCGCAAGCCATGGAGTTCGTATGGGTGGAAATCGAAATCTGTGAAACGCAGGGGGCGTGATAGGCGAGCGAAGCGACGGTGTGTAAATGAGACGTCTTTAACAGTATCCCGCGGAAGATAGTGGAACCACAGCTCATTCGAAATCTGAGACATGGTGGGCGCACGAGACAAGCCTTGATATGGCGGTGCAATTCGCTAATCAGCGAGTCAACACCAAGTTCTCACGGCCTGTGAAGCGGTCCGGTATCCTTTTCGGGACCGCAGGCGATCCACTGATGCTTCTCCAAATTCTGGGAGTTATGAGTACAGTTGCGGACAATCAAAGCCCGCCTATTTTGGGAGCGTGGGAAATCTGGATACGCCGGTCGGCACAAGTTGTCTGCAGCCTCAGCAATCGTATAAGGGGTAGATTTAGATGCAAATGAACAGATTGACACGAGCAGAATGTTGAAATTGTGACATTTTTGATGATCCGACCCCAAAATATTGAGAAAAGTCCAAACAAATAACTAAAAATACAGAAAAATCGCCAATCGACTCCTTTTGACAAGGCGGTTATCATTCCTTCAAAAACAGGGAATTCTATCGAAGAGTTGATGTGGGAAAAATGATTTGATTTACCATCAATCACCGCCAAAAATAGTTGAACCCCCCTTAAAATGCTGCGGTTTTCTATGCTGTAAAGGAGTATTCATTGGAGAAGTGGTAGAGTTATCCATCTGCCTACTTTAAGGTGCATGGTACCCTCCAAGGCCTCAGATAGGTACACACCATTTCGTTCGAGGGGTCCAAAATATTGAGAAAAAATGACGGCTCGTGGGAAAAACTTCGGAGGACCATTTTTAGGCTCCTTTTGAGCCGTCGGATCTGATTCTGAGCTCAGATTTATCCAGAAAAGGCTGGTTCCCGTGATATGAGATAAGTGGGCTTTGATTGTCCGCAACTGTAGTGCTACCAACTATGTACCTGCCTAAAGCTGGTCCGATTTTTCTTGTCCAAATTGGCCAAAAAAAGCCGAGAAAGAAATGCTCGACGTCGCGGTTGTTTTTTTGAATGGTTCGACTCCCTTCATCTATGGCTAGCTATGAGAATATATAGGAAAGCCAACTGGCGGTTGGATACGCACAAACACAGAGATAGTGTATGATATACTCCTGGACATCGCTCAAAGTCAAGAGTGAATCAGCCTTTCTGATCACAGAAAATATGAAACTGTTGAACTGATTCAACGGGCCGTTGAAAGTCCCGTAGCCGTGGTGTTGACCTCTGTACAAAAAATGTTGAGGGAAAGGGTACGGCACCCTTGGTAAGGGTGCCGAACCGCGACTTCGCAACCGTAACTGCAGCACTTTGGAAGCACTTCAAGTTCAAGTCAAGACAAACTTGAGATGATTCGTGAGATTATTGACCGTTTTGGCGATCGTAGGCTGTCAAATATTTAAACTTCCAAACGTCGGATCGAGGAATCGATGTAGCACAACGCGAACTGTCACATAATCCTGATCAGTGACAGTGGTGACATTCCACGCTCGTTTCTTGCTTCCACGACACCATCCAACATTGGACGCGTCATAGATAAGGAAAGGCTTTGAATGGATGAGATCTACCCCGGTATTTAAAGTCTGGACTCTGAAGTGCAGTTTCGAGCTCGATTTGATTTACTGATTTTACTTATACAGTATCTCGTTCACTTTAATTTTTTAACCAGATTGTGGACGCGTCACAGAATTCGTGAGATATAAGTACAGCAACAGATCAATGGAAGGTAAGGCGCATAGAGGGGAAATAGGATTAAGCAATTGACGCCAGGCGTGCAAGGATTAGGAACCGTTTACAACCCGTATCCACCCTTGCCATGGTCTTTTCCTTTCCCGTGGTGGTCGCCCTTGCCGTGGTCGCGGTCGCCACCTTTGCCGTACTCATCATCACCGCGCGGGTAGAACCCGTGGTGGTGGTCGCCGTGGTGGTCGCCGTGGTCGCGGTCGCGGTCGCCGCCTTCGCCGTACCCATCATCTCCTCGCACGTAAATCCCGTGGTGGTGGTCACCGCGGTGGTTGTCGCCATGGTCGCGGTCGCGTTCATAATCATCATCGCCGCGAGGCAGGAACGGGAACGGGAATTCCAGGCAGCAGAGGATGTCCTCGAGAATGTACCCCTCGGGACAGTAGCGCCGCTCGCTGCAATAGCCCCTGATGCACGAGTTCTCGTAGCGGTATGGGCTGCATCCCTGTCGAAGCAATAAACACCCACAGTTAGCGCTGCTATGGATCCACACCCAAGAACACCTACCCTGTTGTCCGGCTCCACGTCTCCGGCGAGGGCAGTAGACGAGAGTGCAAAGAAAGTGATGAGAGCCGCAACGGTAGAAGCTGAGAAACGCATTGGAGAGGAGTAGGCTGAGGATGTATGTACCTGGTAGGCGAGAGCTGCTGAAGTGCTGGAGAATAAACGCAAAACGGCGGCGGCTTTATACCCGCACGGATGGACATTACAGGGTAAATGGGACCCGCGGTTCTGGCATGCAGGGTGAGTTCAACACTGTGCGAGACAGCTGTCGATTGAATTGGAACGGAAATATTAGACGTGTAAACTTGGAGTGGGGCGATGTTGTGTTCGCCGTAAGTCGGTCTTAATGCGCAAGGCCAGGCTGAAGGAGAAGTATTCCAACATGAACGTGCGCAGACCTGAAAAAAAAAGATATGATGCCACTTCCGTGTTCGCCCATTTTTGAACTGGAAAGTAAATTAAACGCGACTTTCGCGTTAATTACGTCCTAAACCTCGTATTGGGACGCTGCCGTTTTCTTTGCGCGGCCCAGCGCAACTCGTATCAATTACTCCAAGACAATGGACATTTCTTTATTTCTTAAATCAGCAACCACGAACGGATAATTATCCGGAACCACATCCGAGCGGAATCAGAAAGCGCGAAAAAATATACCTCACTCAATTTCTCTTACCTGTAGTGGAACGTAAATTACTTCAATTGTTTGGCCGATCCATATCAAATCTGTAGAAGCAGTTATTGTGGCGGACGCTTCCATTCAACAAGCGAGGCACGAACTCATTTGTTGAAACATCTGTCTACGAGTAGCTTCCATTATGAAAAGCAAATCAAAGCACGTTATAGTGAATCTATACTTGCATCTCCCGTTAAGGATTCCCTCAAGTGGGCGTTATTAATTCAGGCCGAGGCCTTACGATGGTGCGCTTGAAGGCGGACGCCCGTTGACCGAGTTTAACGGTATTAAGACACCGTCCAGAAATTGTACTCGCACCGTAAACTGATAGAAATCCCCGCGGCCGCGGGGATTTCGAGTTCCACCCCACGCAGATTCGGTTCTGACGTTCATCAAAACGAGATCTCGAGAAAGATGCCTCCAGGGACTTCCTGCAGTATGATGCAGTTCAGAGGTTTAGACACGTGAAGGTTCAATGCACTACGGCTGAGTTAATTACTTACCTCGATAGGATACAATGGCAGGCGCAGACACTCGCCGCGTCGAGCAACTGGCAACCGCTTTGGACAGCCGGCATGGTCATGGAGCGGCAATGAGTGTTCCTAGAATTCTCCTAGCGTTCATTTCCCAGCTGTCATCAAAAAATGCAGAACAGTTAAAATAAATTCGAGGGGGTAGGTAGGCGAAGAGCCGTGAATACAGATAGGAGAGGGATCCTGGGTAATCCTCACCAGAGGAGGAGTCCTGCGCAGTTCCAATGGACCCCGAGAGAGCCCATATACGAGGGCAGCATTCACCTCCTAGTTTACGATGTTCATAGCACAGTTGTTGAATGCAGTCGTAATGCTGTAATAACCGGCATCAGCCTCAAGTACGAAAGCGTTTCATCAGTTGACCCGGACTTTCGACGTGCTCCACTCTACGTAGTACTGGGTGACTTCCTGTGAGGTAAATTTATTCTGAGAGAATATTTCGGCGAGATGCCGAGGCACCTGTCAGGACCCATCTGTTCGGTCAACCTAAAGCAGACACATTGACAGTTTATTCTGCATCCTTCGAATAGACCGTAGGCACCCCCCCCTCCAGATTTTGTAGATTGAATAAACCTTTATCACGTTTTTGGCGGGTTCAGAGACACTGAATTGGCTTCTTTTTGATCACTGTAGCTGTCGCCTTCAAAAATGCCTTGGACAACGCCGTTCTCGCAGCTTCAATGTTCTCCGAGACTACAGAGATTGTGGTAAGTTCAGGGGGTTTGGATTGTACACGTGTGCGATCTCGGCAGTACATTAAATTATATTCTGTCGTTGCGAGAAACATGAGCCGCCTGAATATAAGATCTTATATTGATCCTATCACTGGCACCTTCAAACAGGCTCAGAAATTGCGCCAGAGTAAATTTACCTTACGGGAAGTCACCCACTATACTAGATCCAAACATGCATCTCTCGTATCTCCTCGAACCAGATTGTACATGTTTGCCCTATTCCGACAATCCCCAGTTTACAGCATGAATACGATTCTCTCCGCTTTAAATTCGAGGCTGTACACTAAAATTAAATTCAACATAGTCAGATGCACACCGAAGTCCACTTCTCTGCGTCTTGGGCGAACTTCGGTGGCGACCATTGAACGATTGATGGCGTGCGACAACGACATCAGTGTTGCCAGGGTCAGAGAGGGGTGGCCTCGGATCTTTGATGGGCGTTGACCCAGTCAAGACTGCGATCGGGCCGATGACGTCGCTGTCCGCCTCTTGTTCTTTCCGTGAGTTGGACCGGTGGAGGCTCGTTAGACAAGACCTTGACATTCTCCTAAACCCTGTCAAAAACTCGTCATAAACCAACACTGGCCCGGCCCTGCGTCGGCGCACTGATCATTAATGGGACTCGCTTAACTAGGCGAGTCCCACTCCCACTCTTCTCGTATATACTTACTCTTATTACGTGCGGCTAATTTGGACCAGTGCACATGTTCAACAAAACTGCAGCAATCACCCGTTCAACCCCCACTGGCACTGAGGAGGTGTAGCTCCTTCTACGTCCCTTTCCGCCCGCCCCCATCACCCTCCTGTGTCCTCTGTCATTTGTTGCATCCTGGCCTCCTCTGGCATCGGCGTAGTGCCTCAGTGCCTCATGACGAATTGGAGGAAGCCGAATGGTAACCTCGTATCGCATGCTTATCATTATTGAAATAAATATAGGTCCTCTTTGCCGCAATGTTCGTCTCTTCTTCCGCCCGGAGTGGCCCTCCGGTCTCGTGGATGATCTTGATTGCTAATATATGCGCGTCGCCAACTCAGGAACCTTCAACGGTAGGTCTCTCCCAGAGCATGGCTTCAGGTCGACGTCGATACCATCCACATCTGCTGCTTTTTCCGAGGGCCGGACGGACTTGCGAGGCGTGACCACCGCCTTGACACGACCCGCCATCTACGCACGGTCCACAAACTTTTGTTGGATTTTTAGAGTCCCCGGGAGCGGGGGTACGTAAGTTTCGTTCTTCCTCTTGCTTCTTACTAACCTTACCTTGCCAGAATCGTGGTCATTGCCGCCACGCATCAAGTTCAACGTTATTCCATCAATTTAAACGTTGCTGATTAAAACAGCGCCGCTCACGATTTTTTTGTTGGATTTTTGGACGGGGCCTACGCGTCTTCGGTACGTTTTCTTCTTTATCTTGCTTATTACTAACCTGGCCTTGCCAGAAGTGTGTTCATTGTTGCTTCCACCGCCCTCGACTGACTCAGCATCATGTGTATCAGCACTCAGCCACCTACGAGACCGTGTCAGCAGGCCAGGTTTCGACTGCTCGCAATCGTGATTTATTATTCTGGCCCGGCCAACCTATGCATGGTTGGAATATGTGGAGTCAGTCGGTCTTCTACTTGGATTGGGGCTTTTCCGGCGGTCCAGCGAACCTCTGAGCGAAAGATATACTCACCCGTTTTATTTTGTGGCCACCGCCGACTTTGGATAAAGGACGCAACGTTGAACTTGATGCGTGGCTGAAATGACCGCGATTCTGGCAAGATAAGGTTAGTAAGAAGCGAGAGGAAGAACGAAACTTACCCGAGACGCGTACCCTCGCTCGCCAGGAGTCCAACATACATTCGAGGCGCCGCCGTTTTAATCAGCAACGTTGAAATTGATGGAACAACGTCGAACTTGATGCGTGTCGGCAATGGACGCATTTCTGGGAAGGCAAGGTTAGTAAGCAGCGAGAGGAAGAACGAAACTTAGTACCCCCGCTCCCGGGGACTCTAAAAATCCAACAAAAGTCGTAGATGGCGGGTCCTGTAAAGGCGGTGGCGACGCGTCGCAAGTCCGTGCGGCCCTCTGAAAAAGCAACAGATGTGGATGGTATTGACCGTGACGTCTACCTGGGATGTTCTAGTCAGTAGTGATGAAGATGAAGATGGAAGGATAACATAGCATCAGCACGATGAACCGTACCCCCCGCTCGTGGCACTTTCAGAAAACGAATGAAAAATCTGGGACTCTGGTATTAATGCTATGACGTTGGAAGTCAGGTAGGTGGCGACGGCGGCGCTGGCGCCCCCGAGCGCATCGAGTCCATCAAAGCAAAGTTTCAAGTTAGTATTCTTGGATATACATCAAAGCAAAAATTAACGTACCCCGCTCGCGGGACATGCAAAATTTGAACCAAAAATCCGGGAACGGCGCTGGGACTCAGGGGTTGATGGCGCGACTTTTGAACGAACGTTGAAGTTAGGAATCACAAATAAATTATAAAGAAATGGACATACGCGTGTCACGCGTACCTCCGCTCGCAAGACCTCCAAATCATACTTCGGGGGCAGCACTACACGCGGCCGCTGCGCACAATGTTGATGGCGGGCAGTGGGTGCGTCGAGGCTGCAAGACTCAATTGAGTAATGAGCGAGATGAGGATATAATAACGTAAGTGGGACTTGTAGACTCGCTCGCGACCTCCAAAAATCAAACCAAAAAATCGGCCTCGGCGTTACGCACCGCCGCTGCACAGAGTGTTGATAATACAACATTGAAGATGTAGGAGTGGAGATGTAAGTGCACCTGGGGCATTTGAGTTAATATTAAGGAAGATGCAAAGTCTATTAAACGCACACGCTGCGTGGCGGTACGGCCCGCATCAGCGAGAATCAACAGACGGATAAAGGGGGTAGCCCAGGTCTGCGCCTACATCCCATGTATACACGTCAGCTCGTTGAGGAATGGGAGGAGGGGTAGCCACCACATATAATTACACGCTTAGCAGCACTGTATGGCGGGTTCTACTTGTAGCAATATGATGATAATTGATATCACGGCGGAGGTGGGCGAGGGGAGATTAATGGATACCAGGGTATCTATACGGAAAATAAATTGGACCACGCTTCGGGAGCGAGACCTACCGTTGAAGGTTCCTGAGTTGGCGACGCGCATATATTAGCAATCAAGATCATCCACGAGACCGGAGGGCCACTCCGGGCGGAAGAAGAGACGAACATTGCGGCAAAGAGGACCTATATTTATTTCAATAATGATAAGCATGCGATACGAGGTTACCATTCGGCTTCCTCCAATTCGTCATGAGGCACTGAGGCACTACGCCGATGCCAGAGGAGGCCAGGATGCAACAAATGACAGAGGACACAGGAGGGTGATGGGGGCGGGCGGAAAGGGACGTAGAAGGAGCTACACCTCCTCAGTGCCAGTGGGGGTTGAACGGGTGATTGCTGCAGTTTTGTTGAACATGTGCACTGGTCCAAATTAGCCGCACGTAATAAGAGTAAGTATATACGAGAAGAGTGGGAGTGGGACTCGCCTAGTTAAGCGAGTCCCATTAATGATCAGTGCGCCGACGCAGGGCCGGGCCAGTGTTGGTTTATGACGAGTTTTTGACAGGGTTTAGGAGAATGTCAAGGTCTTGTCTAACGAGCCTCCACCGGTCCAACTCACGGAAAGAACAAGAGGCGGACAGCGACGTCATCGGCCCGATCGCAGTCTTGACTGGGTCAACGCCCATCAAAGATCCGAGGCCACCCCTCTCTGACCCTGGCAACACTGATGTCGTTGTCGCACGCCATCAATCGTTCAATGGTCGCCACCGAAGTTCGCCCAAGACGCAGAGAAGTGGACTTCGGTGTGCATCTGACTATGTTGAATTTAATTTTAGTGTACAGCCTCGAATTTAAAGCGGAGAGAATCGTATTCATGCTGTAAACTGGGGATTGTCGGAATAGGGCAAACATGTACAATCTGGTTCGAGGAGATACGAGAGATGCATGTTTGGATCTAGTATAGTGGGTGACTTCCCGTAAGGTAAATTTACTCTGGCGCAATTTCTGAGCCTGTTTGAAGGTGCCAGTGATAGGATCAATATAAGATCTTATATTCAGGCGGCTCATGTTTCTCGCAACGACAGAATATAATTTAATGTACTGCCGAGATCGCACACGTGTACAATCCAAACCCCCTGAACTTACCACAATCTCTGTAGTCTCGGAGAACATTGAAGCTGCGAGAACGGCGTTGTCCAAGGCATTTTTGAAGGCGACAGCTACAGTGATCAAAAAGAAGCCAATTCAGTGTCTCTGAACCCGCCAAAAACGTGATAAAGGTTTATTCAATCTACAAAATCTGGAGGGGGGGGTGCCTACGGTCTATTCGAAGGATGCAGAATAAACTGTCAATGTGTCTGCTTTAGGTTGACCGAACAGATGGGTCCTGACAGGTGCCTCGGCATCTCGCCGAAATATTCTCTCAGAATAAATTTACCTCACAGGAAGTCACCCAGTACTACGTAGAGTGGAGCACGTCGAAAGTCCGGGTCAACTGATGAAACGCTTTCGTACTTGAGGCTGATGCCGGTTATTACAGCATTACGACTGCATTCAACAACTGTGCTATGAACATCGTAAACTAGGAGGTGAATGCTGCCCTCGTATATGGGCTCTCTCGGGGTCCATTGGAACTGCGCAGGACTCCTCCTCTGGTGAGGATTACCCAGGATCCCTCTCCTATCTGTATTCACGGCTCTTCGCCTACCTACCCCCTCGAATTTATTTTAACTGTTCTGCATTTTTTGATGACAGCTGGGAAATGAACGCTAGGAGAATTCTAGGAACACTCATTGCCGCTCCATGACCATGCCGGCTGTCCAAAGCGGTTGCCAGTTGCTCGACGCGGCGAGTGTCTGCGCCTGCCATTGTATCCTATCGAGGTAAGTAATTAACTCAGCCGTAGTGCATTGAACCTTCACGTGTCTAAACCTCTGAACTGCATCATACTGCAGGAAGTCCCTGGAGGCATCTTTCTCGAGATCTCGTTTTGATGAACGTCAGAACCGAATCTGCGTGGGGTGGAACTCGAAATCCCCGCGGCCGCGGGGATTTCTATCAGTTTACGGTGCGAGTACAATTTCTGGACGGTGTCTTAATACCGTTAAACTCGGTCAACGGGCGTCCGCCTTCAAGCGCACCATCGTAAGGCCTCGGCCTGAATTAATAACGCCCACTTGAGGGAATCCTTAACGGGAGATGCAAGTATAGATTCACTATAACGTGCTTTGATTTGCTTTTCATAATGGAAGCTACTCGTAGACAGATGTTTCAACAAATGAGTTCGTGCCTCGCTTGTTGAATGGAAGCGTCCGCCACAATAACTGCTTCTACAGATTTGATATGGATCGGCCAAACAATTGAAGTAATTTACGTTCCACTACAGGTAAGAGAAATTGAGTGAGGTATATTTTTTCGCGCTTTCTGATTCCGCTCGGATGTGGTTCCGGATAATTATCCGTTCGTGGTTGCTGATTTAAGAAATAAAGAAATGTCCATTGTCTTGGAGTAATTGATACGAGTTGCGCTGGGCCGCGCAAAGAAAACGGCAGCGTCCCAATACGAGGTTTAGGACGTAATTAACGCGAAAGTCGCGTTTAATTTACTTTCCAGTTCAAAAATGGGCGAACACGGAAGTGGCATCATATCTTTTTTTTTCAGGTCTGCGCACGTTCATGTTGGAATACTTCTCCTTCAGCCTGGCCT
Organism: Mycena epipterygia; assembly: GCA_029281465.1. Lineage (NCBI taxonomy): Eukaryota > Fungi > Basidiomycota > Agaricomycetes > Agaricales > Mycenaceae > Mycena > Mycena epipterygia. The sequence goes on along the minus strand of JARJCQ010000042.1, from coordinate 625,951 downwards.
TGCGCATTAAGACCGACTTACGGCGAACACAACATCGCCCCACTCCAAGTTTACACGTCTAATATTTCCGTTCCAATTCAATCGACAGCTGTCTCGCACAGTGTTGAACTCACCCTGCATGCCAGAACCGCGGGTCCCATTTACCCTGTAATGTCCATCCGTGCGGGTATAAAGCCGCCGCCGTTTTGCGTTTATTCTCCAGCACTTCAGCAGCTCTCGCCTACCAGGTACATACATCCTCAGCCTACTCCTCTCCAATGCGTTTCTCAGCTTCTACCGTTGCGGCTCTCATCACTTTCTTTGCACTCTCGTCTACTGCCCTCGCCGGAGACGTGGAGCCGGACAACAGGGTAGGTGTTCTTGGGTGTGGATCCATAGCAGCGCTAACTGTGGGTGTTTATTGCTTCGACAGGGATGCAGCCCATACCGCTACGAGAACTCGTGCATCAGGGGCTATTGCAGCGAGCGGCGCTACTGTCCCGAGGGGTACATTCTCGAGGACATCCTCTGCTGCCTGGAATTCCCGTTCCCGTTCCTGCCTCGCGGCGATGATGATTATGAACGCGACCGCGACCATGGCGACAACCACCGCGGTGACCACCACCACGGGATTTACGTGCGAGGAGATGATGGGTACGGCGAAGGCGGCGACCGCGACCGCGACCACGGCGACCACCACGGCGACCACCACCACGGGTTCTACCCGCGCGGTGATGATGAGTACGGCAAAGGTGGCGACCGCGACCACGGCAAGGGCGACCACCACGGGAAAGGAAAAGACCATGGCAAGGGCGGATACGGGTTGTAAACGATTCCTAATCCTTGCACGCCTAGCTTCAATTGCTTGATCAAATTTCCCTCTATCCACCTTACCATCTATTGATCTGTTGCTGTACTTATATCTCACGAATTCTGTGACGCGTTCACAATCTGGTTAAAAAAGTGATGCTGTATGAGTAAAATCAGTAAATCAAATCGAGCTCGAAACTGCACTTCAGAGTCCAGACTTTAAATACCGAGATAGATCTCATCCATTCAAAGCCTTTCCTTATCTATGACGCGTCCAATGTTGGATGGTGTCGTGGAAGCAAGAAACGAGCGTGGAATGTCACCGCTGTCACTGATCAGGATTATGTGACAGTTCGCGTTGTGCCACATCGATTCCTCGATCCGACGTTTGGAAGTTTAAATATTTGACAGCCTACGATCGCCAAAACGGTCAATAATCTCACGAATCATCTCAGGTTTGTCTTGACTTGAACTTGAAGTGCTTCCAAAGTGCTGCAGTTACGGTTGCGAACTCGCGGTTCGACGGCACCCTTGGTAAGGGTGCCGTACCCTTTCTCTCAACATTTTTTGTACAGAGGTCAACACCACGGTTACGGGATTTTCAACGGCCCGTTGAATCAGTTCAACAGTTTCATATTTTCTGTGATCAGAAAGGCTGATTCACTCTTGACTTTGAGCGATGTCCAGGAGTATATCATACACTATCTCTGTGTTTGTGCGTATCCAACCGCCAGTTGGCTTTCCTATATATTCTCATAGTTAGCCATAGATGAAGGGAGTCGAACCATTCAAAAAAACAACCGCGACGTCGAGCATTTCTTTCTCGGCTTTTTTTGGACAATTTGGACAAGAAAAATCGGACCAGCTTTAGGCAGGTACATAGTTGGTAGCACTACTCATAACTCCCAGAATTTGGAGAAGCATCAGTGGATCGCCTGCGGTCCCGAAAAGGATACCGGACCGCTTCACAGGCCGTGAGAACTTGGTGTTGACTCGCTGATTAGCGAATTGCACCGCCATATCAAGGCTTGTCTCGTGCGCCCACCATGTCTCAGGTTCCGAATGAGCTGTGGTTCGAGATCTTCCACTATCTTCCGCGGGATACTGTTAAAGACGTCTCATTTACACACCGTCGCTTCGCTCGCCTATCGCGCCCCTTGCGTTTCACAGATTTCGATTTCCACCCATACGAACTCCATGGCTTGCGCCTTCCATCCGCCGACGAAGTCCAGCGCTCCTTGGAGCGCCTAACTTTTTGGTGCTCGGACGACATAGCCCCGCTCGTTCGTGCATGTCACGTCGTGCCTTGGATGGAAAATGTGGGACCAGTTGGGAGTTTTTCCCCCACAGACACACCATACGTCCTGCTATCTGCGTTTTTTGAGCGCCTCCCGTGCTTCACCCGCCTTCAGCGACTTTATTGCTGGGGTGTGCATTTCACGCGAATCGGAATGGCGAACCTGTGTCGCTTGCCTCTGGCGCACCTCCGTATCAGCAATTGTAGGGTCGCGGCCGGAGAAACCATCGAACCAGCTTCGCAGCCTTTGAGATTATCCAGCTTTTTGCTCCACAACGACATCAATTCTGAGGACGAACTGGATCACTGGATTGCTCTGCTCCATCCGGAGTGCCTCCGCGAACTGGATCTGATGTGTAATCCGCGCCTTTTTAACGAAGCCATAGCCGCCCTTCCGTCCTTTCCCCATGTACGCAAATTAGCTGCCAAGATCTGGCTTTCGACCGGGACTCTATCGAAATTCCCAGCCCTTGAGGTCCTGGATAATGGCCCGGTGATCTCACACGATCCCCCTTTGCAGTCCACTCTTTTGCCTGTTCTCAAAGAGTATACCGGCTCCCACGAGAACCTGCATTTATTTATTCCTGCGACATCCCTCTTCCGTCTCACCACGCGCTACTGCAGTCCTCACGAACTCATAACGCAGTTGCATGGAATCCGGACAACCAAGAAGATCATCTCGCTGGACACCGCATCTAGCAACATGGGTTACACCGCGTTCGAGACTCTGTGCGAATTCCTTGGCCACCTTACCGAACTCCGCATCCGCATCCCATTCGATGTGGAGCAATGCACGCCCGAGGATAAAGGCACCCCGGTACGTATCGCTGTCCCCCCCTTTTTCCCCTCAGTTAATTGAACTTACACAGGCCACGTGTTTCTTGAAGGCCCTCAGTGACAACCCGATTCTACCCCCCACCCTCGAACACCTCGTACTCAACTGGGAGCTATTCTACTTCGGTTTCGAGTCCGAGGAAGTGCCCAGGTGGATTGAACCACCCGACCTCGCTGAATTGCGTGACGCACTCGTGGATCGCTGCCCCGGCCTGACGTCCCTCTGGATCGACGGCCAAGATTTCCTGCTTCGGTGGTGCAAATTCCCCGACGGAACGGTTGATGAACGCACTGCGTATGGTGGACGCATTGCGGATAAACCGGGTGAGTGCGCTCTGACGGAATTGTGTCTTTCTTGGCGCTCACCAATGCTCTGAATAGACAACCTTAGCTACATGCGCCATGAGTTACCTGCTTTTTGGGATGCACGGTACAAACCCTGGTCCAGGAAGTATCAGCAACTTGAAGAAAGGAGCACAAAATCTTCTTGGTGGAATTGAACTGTTTGAACTTTGAAGGTTTCCAGTACGTTGACTCCCGTCTTGAAATTTGAATCGCAGGAAGCACCTCGCATGTTGAAATCCGAGTAACAGCCAAACATCGCCCACCTTAGTCGCACAGTTTAACTCCCTCGCCAGAGTCTTATTCAATTCGGACCCTACCTACTTGAACGAACTCGTATGTATATAATGATCTTATCCCAAATACTATCTACGTATCCATGTCCATTCAAGCTCCTCGCCAAATATATTCGCACACAGAAGTAACCATCACTGACTGCTAGCTCTGCGAGACCAAGGTCCTGTACGGCAGGTCCGGTGAGGGGAGGGGTTTCAATTTTCTTCTTTTCTTTTCTCATCATGTTCTATGTGCAGTTGTGTATTTATTAACACTATTAATACATAAATAAGGACGACCATTATTCTAGACACATGTCAAAGCTCAGTGTGATCCATGACCGACCACTGGTTTTCATCTTGGACGACCATAGTATCTTTCGCGCCGCGGACGGCAGCGGTGATGACGTCGGCCGCCTTCTCCGAGATCTAAAGAAGGTTGGAAATCATCAGAAAACAACTCCTTCATGACCGTCAATTATCACGAACCATGTAAGTCGGTGTGGCTACAAACCACCCGGGAACTATCGGCCACGAGCTAATGTCGACTACGCGGAGGCCTTCAACACCGCGAACCTTGAAGTTACCGTCCAGGACAGCGTTCGGGTCTAAGCATAGGAAACAGAGTAAGTTACATTTCTAAGAATTCGGTAAACAATACGTACCGTCATCCGGACCCATTGCAGCTGTGCAGCAGGCGTGATGGCCAAACACATTTTCCAAGATATGGTCCTCGATCTCCTCGTCAGACTGCACTTCCGGGGGAGGGAAAGCTTGTGCTTCAACGTGTTCGACGAAATCGGGATGCGCGATAAGACTGCGGATGGACTTGATCGACTCGCGGATATCTACGATGTCGGCGCGGCCACGGGGCGCCTCGAAATGGCGCTTCTCGATGTACAGAGGGTCCTGCGGGTGGCTCCCGGTCAAACGAACGACGCCGCGGGATGAAGGGTGCGCCTTCAGGACCACGGCAGTGACCGCGTTGTGAGTCTCAGCAAGCTCCTGTGCGAAGCCATGGAAGAATCCACGGAAAAAGCCCGGCAACCAGTACACCATAATGTCTGGTTCGTTTATAGCGTGCGCGCTCCTCGACATGTTCATGAACAGAGCTGCTCCCAGACCGTACAGGTTTTGATGGTCAGAGTCGATCCACTGCTTCAGGCAAGGGTCTGTCTCTGGAGTATAAAGCACAGTGCAGCCGTTGAACAACGTGTAGTTCTGTTTCAACGTCCAAACATTGGCGACCTCGTCGTGATCTGAACCGTGCGTTAGTTTGATAATTATGAACAAGATATTTTCTCCGCACCTTGGAGGTTAGTTCCGACGCCCGGTAAATGCACAACCGACTCTATGCCGTTCCGAGAAAGTTCATACCGGTCACCAATACCTGAAAGCATGAGCTGAAATATTCAATGAATAAAATACGAACGAGGTCAAGGTTTTTTCAGCACTCACCAACTGAGGTGTCTGGAATACACCAGCGCTGACAATCACTTCGTGCCGAGCAGTGACGAGTTCTGTTTTCAAGGGGCGCTTCCCTTCGAAGTTGCTAGCCACAGCCAAGCCAGCTCCTCGCGCAATTTCCACGCCATACGCAACGGGAGCCCGTCCAGGTCCAGCATTGCACAATGCGACCTTGGTGGCAATTGTATCAAGAGCAAACTGGAGCTTTCCTTCACTTGATTCTTTCACGGCCATAAGACGTTCATGGACGGAGGATCTGTTGCGGGTCTCGTCAATCGTATAGCTGGGGCCCCAGATACCGATTGCCGTATCGCTCCCCACACTGTTAAGGTCTGCAATTGGCGGAGATGAAGCCAGCAACGTGCTGACGATGTCAGATAATTGGGCATCTGCAATTCAAGAAGAGTCAAACAGGCGCAAATCTACGGGACAGGACACGTACCGGCAAACTGCGGGTTGTTGATGATGGAAGGCGGATTGAGGCTCGTCTTTAACCATCCATCGTAGCCATGATCCGGGTCCGTGCGGTTGAAATCCAAATTATGTTCGAGTCGTTTGAAATAGTTTCGCATGCTAGCGGGCGACCAGCTCTGGTCATGGAACATGTTGGCCAGATGGTTGAAACCACGCGCAGTATCGCCGATGTTGTTCACCGCAGCGTTATGAAGCTGCAGGGTTGCCTCAGAAAAAAATCACCAAGATATTCTAAAGGAATTTACTGCTGATCCGCCGACTCCGCGCGCACGGGGATACCTGAAGTGTGAACTGAGTTCACGATAATATGCGACACCGGATTTAGTGGCTCACCAAGCATCGTTACGTGGGAATTTAGCTCCTGGAGAGTATTCGTTGTAGCTGTAATTCAACCCCAACATAGGATCTGCAATAAATTAACCGTGGGAACTTCAAGTCGTCAGCCGGAAGAAGCTAACCCTCTACGGCGCGACCAAAGTAAAATGGTATTGTGGTGTTGACGGTGAGAACCTCGTGGCCTGCATCGACAACGAGCACTGAGAATATAGAGGTGAGAGATCCCATCCAAATCAGTTGCCGCAGACACGTTCATACCAGAAAATCCGCGCTCTGCCAAACGCGCCGCAACGGGCCCTCCGCCGACTCCTGCACCGACAACAACGAAGTCGAATTCAGCTTGAGACCTATCTGGACAGGCTGGCAGACTGGCGGATGCTTGCAGGACTTGAAGGGAAAGAGCAACGAATGCAAGGAACCCCTGCACTGGTAGCTTGTAGAGAGCCATTGGGCTAGAATTAATGCTATAATGAGTGTATGTGTGCTTCTTTTTATATATGTCTGAAGGCCTGTCATGAGATAGATGGAGATAGATAGGACTTCCTTTCCAAGACTGAGAAGCGGTTTCGATCATTCAGGACGGTCTTGGTCCGGAGTTTCAGGCATCACAATCCCGATCTTCTGAACCACCCGGGAAGGTCGGAATCAGTGTTCGGAGGGAAGAAACGGCGGGTGGTCCCTGATATCTTTTCGGACGATGCTACCTGGTAGCTTCTATTTGTTTCATATGCATCATAATGAAGGTGGGCGTCCGTACGCTTAAACCCAACAAGCTGGAGATATCAGGATTCTAATCGCAGGGAGATTTCATCCATACAGACGATATTTGGTCAGAGTTCCATCATGATATGCTAGGCCTCGCAGTATGCGATGTGTTCGGAAGTTAGTCTCCCCGAGAGAGTCGGATACGATTTACTTATCCGATCAACGATGCCCGAATACAATGAAGCAATATTAAAGAACAAGCAGGTGCTGTACTTACATCACGGAGGGACTGATGCTGTGCAGCAGTTATTCCCAGTTTAGTTTAGTTGTTCTACGCGTCGAACGGTTGACGTCTGTCGTTAGCGAGAGGTTAGATGTGTTCAGCCGGGGGTGGAGCCCTTTGCTTCATGTTTGCTGACGGTGGGCTGTGAGCAACATTATTGAATGGGTATCTGTCGGGGAGTCATCATTTTTGCGACCTGACCTGTTTTTCCCCTTTTTTTCAAACGCACCCATGGCGCCGATGGTATGGAATTACGAACAGGCGCGAGTCGGAGGGTCAAGTGGGTCGGGCCTTGGTAAATGTCGCAATCACCGGTGGTTCCTGTCATGGTGATACTCGTATCTAAATATCAGGCATTTGAGATTAGGCTGTTCTAGAGCGGAACTGGCTATCATTCAACGTTGGGCCCGGGTAGCCGATCATCCTGGTATTCCAAAAAAAAAAGTCAAAGTTAATCTAGAGCACATCAGAATTTCGACACGCAGCTTGTCAGCTTGAACAAGGCCAAAAAAGGTCAAAAAAGGTCAAACAAACCCGCATCATGTCCGAAATTTCACAAGCTCAAAATTTTTCCTTTTTTCTTTTTGTTCGTCCCGTACTTGATTTACGATTTTGTGGCATGTGTTTTCCAACTTTGTGAACTTTTTGACCTTGTGAGCTTGCTGACAAGCTGCAAGCTGCCTGTCAAATTGCTGATGCATAAGTCTTGGGCAATTATAATGATTGCCGTCTGCACGGATAAATCTATTTGGAAACCCCCCATGTTCGGAAACCCGGGGTTGCCGCTATGTGGAAACCCCATGATTTGTAACACAAGATCTGATGGCAGGAGGCGGCGGGCGGACTCTTCTCGGAGTGTTTCTGGTGGCACAAAGACCTCTGATATGTTCCAAGAAATTATGTGAATCAAACACTGCCTCAAACAGTTGGTTGCAATTTTTTCCCTTCATTTTAGACCCCCAAATCCGCCTGTGATTGTGAATTCAACACTTTTTGTGTGAAAATGGCAGAAAAATGTCCAGGACTTGGTGAAAAAAAATCAGGGAAAAATCTGGAGGTTGTGGGGGTGTATTCAATACATACTCGCCATTCTTCGCCCCCCATATAGATCGCTTTTGCCGCCAAAATTGGGCGGGACGTCGCATAAGAATGACTTTAGATATGTTATCTTCTCTTATCTTATCACTTCTTAGGGGTTTCCAGATCGGTTATTTAGAAAAGGACCCTTGATTATGGTTTGGGGGGTCGAATACAAATTTCGGGTCTTCCAAAAATTTTGTCCGAACTTTGATCCGGGACTCCATCTAATTTTTTGTCCGAACTCTGCCTCTAGTAAGTGTTCGGTCAAAATTTTGTCCGAACTTTGTATCTAACATCAAATTTCTCCAAAAGAAATCCTGGTGCCCACGCAAGCGCGAAATAAAATCCATATATTACTCCTCCACATCCTCATCCTCTTCCAGATCTAAAATATTCACATTTGACTTCCCCGTCCGCCGGATTGTGGTCAAACTCGCTACTGCCTTCGCCAGCACTTCCCGCTCTATTAAAAGCTCATCGAAAATCTTCTCACCGCGCAGACCGATTTCTACGTGTTGTCGGAATTCTTTCACTGTCTCCAAGACGTCTTCCTGTGGTAAAATGGATAGGAAAGAGTTGGCCGGCAGATGACCAAACCGCAACGTCCCGAGGACAGCATAGTTACGATCGGTGCACTTGAACTGGCGCCGGTACAGGTGCTGATACAATTGTACCACCATGTAGGACAATGAACCGAGATTTTCGCAGTCAGAGACCCATGCGTGCGCTCCAGCCGTGCCCCCGTTCTTGGAATACATGGTGATGACTGACGAAAAACAGTCAGTTTCGTGATCCATTCGGTGGACCGTCGAACTTACCTCGTGCAAGCAGAATCTCGGATCCGACCATCGCAAACCCATAGGACCCAGCCTGCAACGGCAACGTCTTCCCAACACCGGCTTCGGCAACTCTCGAGACACACTTCACTTTGCCAAAGATAATGCGCCATCGTTTCATCGCTTCTTTGGCACGTCCACTTGCAGAAATCTCCGTGTTCGCTGCATTTTCTGTGCAAGGGTTTGCTTGTCGGTCAACGGTTTTTCGACACCAATTTTGGGGTTTTTGTAGGTTCCCGAAGCCTTGTAGGTTCGGACACCCATTCTTTCCTCTCGTGTTTGATGCTGACGCCGGACTTCAACGAGTGGAGCGAGATCGTGGCTAGATACGTCGACGAGAGGCTTAGAGGACGGAGGGAGGACCGGCTGTTCTGCACCAGAGGTATCTTTGGAAGTCGAAGGGACAAGGCCCTGCAGAAGCGCAACGAAGGCGACGGGCTGCGTGGCCATCGCGTGTGCAATTTCACTCTGGATTTCCGCAAAACGTTCCGGGTTGCTTTCCGGAAGATCATCGCTGAGGTATTGATAGGTCAGCGCAAATTATACGAGGAAAGTATAAGACTTACATCTTTGCAAGCTCATCCATAGAAAGTGCCACTGAGGCCATAACACACGCGTCCAATTCAGCGTCGCCTGCCCGGGATATGTTGATGGTTGTCTTCAAACTATCCACCATCCGTTGGAGTTCTTCCGCGGCTGTCAACTCGGCCGTTTCAGGTTGAACATCTGGCTCTTCAGTCAGATAGTGCTCCTCGAAATCAGCATCCGGCGACGGTTGGGTGACAAGTGCGGGTCCAGGGTCTGGAGCGCCAGAGATTTCGTTCGGATGAATCCCCAGCAGAGACCATAAACAATTGTTCTCTTCCATAGCAATCTCATACGCTGTTGAGAGTTCGACCTCGGTGGGATATTGGCTCAAAAGTGCGAAGTCGACATCATCCGATGTGTAATAGGTATGTGAATATCCGGATACCTGTTTCTTGAAATCGGAAGTCTTCAGGACGGTGAGAACGGCAGCCTGCATCTTTGCACGTAGTTTTGGGACGATGAGGATTGCCTCTTGGAATGTAAAATCCTCCGAGACATCGCGGAGACCCGAGAACGAGTGTTCATTCGGTTCACTTGCATTGGACCAAGGAAGGAGTGGGCATGAATGTTTGCCGAGATGGTCCCGGTGGATAACAATTAGGCCAAGTATCCCATTCACGAGGATTTCGAAAATATCCAACGCCTCTTTGGAAATGCAATGACGGCCCTCGGAGTAGCCCGCCCTTTTCAGGTACATGCGCCAGGTCTGAATGAAGAGACGGGTACGGATGGCGATTTTAGCGCGTTCATGGTGACTCATCGTACGGCTCTGCCAAGCGTCGATTAAATCCCCAAAAACAAACAGATAAACCACCAGGCCGAGATTTTTTATTGGATCCTCTGCTGCTTGTTGGAGGGTATCGGCAGAGAGTCGCGCTGCAGCCGGGTCGTCCATGCGATTGTGATTTTTCCAGTCCCGCGGGTACATCAGAGAGCTGGGATGCATCGCGAGCGTATACATCTGCTCGAAATACACCACGAAATTGCCCAAAATTAGGCCCCGCGCGCCGGATGCTGCGTTATTTCGGAGGGTCTTTCGACCGTGCTTGGCATCCTGGAAGATGACCCAGATGTTGCCGTCCAATTCCCAGAGCTCGACGATGATGTCTGGGTAATTGGGGTCTGGGTGTTTAATGCGAAATTCAGATCTTTTGTTGGCAGCCGCGAGCCTCCGTTGGGAGTCACGCTCGACCGCGGCACCATCCCCTCCGCTGGAGGTGATCCGGAACCTACGCGAGATGAGCCCTTTCATGAGAAGAATCTGCCACTCGGCAAGCTGGGGGCCTTTGATCTTTGACTCGATAGGCATGATTGCTAGAATGAGCGGTGGCACTCGGGGAAGCGGAATTTGAAGGGTCCATGGGCAGTGAGCACCTGCTGCTGCTGCTGCTCACTGAGAGCCGTGTAGACTTTCTTGAAAAGCACCTCGCTGTAGTGTGCGGGCGCTCGAGCTCCTCCTCCGGTGGCGACTGTCCGATCCAAATACCAGCCGATCTTCGCATCGTCTACGTTGGTAAGCCCGGGGCATGGTCTCTGAATTTTCAAAGGTCGCTCTTTTGGCTTGGGGCGAGTTGCACGGCTCCTTCATCTTGACCCAGACCTTGCAGATTGAACATTGTACCTCCATTGCGGTGATTTCAAAGGTGGCATTGCCATCGAGCGCTCTGCACTTGTTCTGGAAGTTCTCGTCGCGTGCAGTGTTCGGCATAGTGGAGAATACTAGCTGGTCGTTGATGTCGATATCGACCGCTTGCAAGTTTTCTGCCCAATCACACGGATCAACAACACTCGGTATTTTCACTGCACGCTGGGGAGTCATGGTCAGCGAGGTAAGCATTTAAAATCAACTGAATAGACTAACCTTGGCTGATAGAGCATGCTTTAGAAGATCACAAAAGGCCTCCATGCGCATCGCCTTTGCAGTCTTGTATGTCCACAATGCGTCCCCAAATGCATTATGGGCAATCATGTTGACGGCGATTATAGGGCAATTAAATCCGTCCGTTTGGCGTGCGCACGTCAAGTCCGACACACCAAAGGGTGTTCCGTGATATTCCTGTATCCACGCTTGAAGCCCTTCAAAAAAGTCTCCTGGGCGACTCCACTTCAATCCATCGCCGTCAATCCATCGCCGTACCGAATGGCCTTCGCCTCGAAATTGATCAGGGTAGTCGTCCAATGCTCGGGAGGGCGGTGAAGGATAGTGTAAAGTTTTTTGTGGGCGCTATTTTGAAATAACGTCCCGTACTTCTTTAGATATTTCTGCCCCGTGGCCATCGAAACGATTGGGCCAGCGGGTTCTCCGTCGACAATTGGAGAAAGCAAGCGAATGTAGTCGGCGAATGCGGTCCCAACGATCAAAGTCTCCTCGCCACTGACCGCTGCGCGCAAGGATAGCAAGGTGAGCAGTGCATCGATAATGCAGCTGTCAAGATAATCCTCCGAAAAAAGCTTGGCCACATATTTCGTCGGCAAATTGGCAAATCCGTGCAAAGATCCGTGCCAATCAATGACACTCCATAACCCTCGGACCTTGAGTTTTAGGTCAGATTCCAGTTTTGTTGCGCCCGTTTTATTGAGCCAGGTCTCCGCACGAAGCCACGCGTCTTTGGCTTCAGATGCGTCAATCATCTCGGCCCAATATGTCAGAATCCACAATGGGTATGTGAGTTCTGGATTGAGGCAGGTACAGATTGATTTGTTTCCATCGAACCAGGCCTGGCCGAATTTATCGGTGATGTTTCGCAGCATAGGACGCGTGGGGAGTGCCAGGAAAGGCAGCAAATCCTCGATATTCTTGGTCGGTTCCGTCGTTGTATAAAACTTTAGTGCCGAATCGGTGGGATCATCGTAACATGCCATCGGGGGCAAGTCCAATAGGAGGAGTTGGGAGATCGACATGGTTTTGGTAGGGAGGTGGGATTGGACTGAGGCGGGAATTCGCAAGATACGGCGACGGGCTGCGTGCACATGCAAGGGGACATTTTCATATTTTCGTCCTTGCGAAATCCATTTTGTAGGTTCCCAAGCTGTGGTAGAATCTTCGTCGTCACTGTCATGCACAACACCGGCATCCATTGGGTTGGTGGAAGTCGAGAGCGAAATAATGAGTATGTTGGTGTAGGTTAGGGTGCAGGGACAAAATTACTTGCCACCCTTTTCCACCAGTGTATAGACCAATAAATTCGGAATAGATTCACATTGTTTGAATTGATCGAGACTCAACTACTTCCCTAACTGGGCGGGTGTGGCGCGCGTTGAGCCATATGACCTTGATGGCGGTGGCACAGCTTTGTCCGAACTTCGATCTGACCTCGCTCCTAGTGCCCACGGTGTCCGAACTTTCGATCCGAGGTCTCACCATTGTCCTGCCCGTTTGTCCGAACTTTACTCTGACATTGGCGACCCAGATCATAAATTTTGTCCGAACTCTGTATTCGACCTACCAAACTATAATCAAGGGTCCTTTTAGAAACCCTGTTTCTGGTCACGTGGGGGTTTCCAAATAGATTTATCCGTCCGCACTGCCATTATGTTGATTCGGGATCGCCTCCGCGTCCGACGGTCTTGACGTCCTGACGGATGCGCAGGACCATCGCGGTCGCTTCCGCGTGGGTCGTCTCGAACCCGGACGAAACCTGCGACTCGACCATCAAGCCACGGCAGACATTTGATGGTCTCTTTCCATTTGGCATGGTGTAGGGCGTGTTTTCCTCTCGTTCAACCCATTGTTACTGTAAGACTTAGATCAACTAGCACAACGCAGACACGCGGGTTGTGTGAAAGAAAGTCCTTCAAATTTCTTTCACGTCCTGTACTATTTCGACCGTAGGTTCAGGTGACGGGTGACGGAGGGCCGTGAACTGAACCTATAAATATTTGGTACCGGTGACGGTGACGGCAAACTTTGGTAGCCCAGTGGGCGTAAAATAAAAATGCAAAAAAATCTCCTCCGGCACTTGCCGGATTACCCTTTATGGCAATCTTGATGTGATTGCCGAGGAATGAACATCTAACCCAGTGAACATGTATGGTGACGGGTGACGGCGAAATAGTACAGTATGTTCACATTTTCAGTTTGAAGCCTAGGGGAGAACTCTCTGACCATAGATGCATGCCCAGCCATCGAGCTAATTGAACTGCGCCATATACTCCGGCCCGAGTACGACCTCGTCATTGATCATGCTATTCTCGTCTAATAACCTCTTTCAATCAGCATCCGATTCATAAAGAAGAGAGAGAGGGAACGTACAGGAATTCCACGTCCGCACCATCGGCACCTTACTCGCCAGATCGCACAAATTGAGCGCAAACACACGCGCATTGCGCACCATGCTGTGCTCCGTGGCATACCCGCCGTACCCTGAGTGCCCGTTGAAGCAGATCGGAATGCCAGACGAGGCGCTCGCGCGCGCGCACCAAGACTCGCCGTGGTCGTGCCCCGAAGTGACCGCGAGCACAGTGCCGTGGCCGCCGTCCATTTCGACGAGCGCGGCCCAGACTAGGTTCGATCGAAACGAGAGTCAGTGATTCAGTGGCATGGGGAACATGAGACGCACAGGGCAGGTCGCGGCCGGTGTAGGTGTTGTTAAGGAAGCCCTGTGTCGCGGGATCAGGTTCGTCGTCGTGGTCGCCTACGCTTGGCCTGCATGGAATTAGCACGCACTCCGCAATCAGAAGAGAAGGAAGGAAGGCACATACAGCGGTGCGAGAATATCCGCCTTCTGTACCTGCGCCAATAAAGTTAAACTCGCCACGGCTTTCAATTCTCACACGGGGGACTCACTGGGATGTGCACGAACACGAGTGCAGGCGGGACCTTCTTCCACTGTTTTTCCATGAGCGCGAGGAGCCCGCTGAGGGGGAGAACTGAACATACCACGAGCGCCATGAGTTCGCGCTGCTGCTTGATGTACTGTGGCACAGTTTTCTCGTCAACCCAATAGAAGTTCGCTTCCGGTGGCACCGGACCTGACAGAAGGATAACTGTAAGGTGATATCACAATGCAAAACTGGACAAGTTTTCGCGTTACCGGGTCCTGATGGGTTTCCAGTTACGAACGACTGGGAGTCGAAGAACCACATGATGACCGCGGGGACCAAATCGGTCTTCTTGGCGTAAACGGGGACCCCTGGCAGATACACTATTCAGTTCTGGAGAAACGAAGTAGTCGAGATAAGAGGAAGCTTGCAGTAATTGCCGGATCCGTAAGGTTTTGGACCCACGTCAGAGCGTGTGTACGAGAGGGCTGAGTAGTGCGCTTGCTCGTACCTGTTCACGAAAATAAGCCGCCGTTAGCGTCAGTGACGATACCCCAAGGCATGCCGCATTACTCAATCTCCTCCTGGTGGTTAATCGCAAGCTGCGGGGAACTAGAGGTGAGACTCGGATTTGGAAAATCAGTGAGTATTACGGACGGTGTTATCGTGCTAGATGTTGATCGGATTTTAGACAGATCGAGGTATTGCAAATGAAACTGACGTTTCCGTGAGTGGACGAAAACGGGATCGTGCGGGCGACAGTTGGAGCAAAGACTTGATCGAGATACTTGGTGGCGTTGAACTCATAGACGTTCTCACCTGATGGCCACATAGGCCGTGCTGACCTCCGATAAAGTCAGGGACACACACCGGTTATCAGGTCGCCGTTGAAAACACTGTAGCCCATGAGAGGCAGACTCGACAGCTAACAGCAGGATACTCACACATAGTTGGGTTTCTCGTTGTCCAAGATGGTAGCATGGACTATCGAGGTATTCACATCTTGTTCAGGACCCCATGTAACGTCCTCCCCCTCCCCAAAATGCATGTCCGAGAAGGACACGACCTAATATCAATCTCTCGTATACAGGCCCGGCGTCGGCGATCATCGCGAACTGACCTTGAAGTTCCCGTGCGCATCGAATGTTAGCTTGTTGCCACCAAGGAGCCCAGTGAGGGTGCTGGAGAAGCTTCGGGCCAAGGGAACCGCCGTAGCGCTCGACGCGAGCAGGAGGGCGCTCATGATCATGGTGGCTGGAACCAACGACCGATGCCGGCAACACTGGCGCACGTTCCAAACACGTCGGGTCCGAGGTCCGAGCTTCTGACCACCGCCACCTCCTTTTTTGCTCATCAAGCCAATGGAATCAGTGAGACGTGTAAGTTCATACCGAAGCCAAGATTTAGCCGCAGTCGCACAGATGCTGATTTAGAGTTTCTTTGCTATCAAACCCACGAGGTAAGTATCCACTTGTCAATTCAAGTTCTACACGCATTCGTACAAAGAAGATAGGGCCAGGAAAATAACCAAGGTGAACTTCACAATCATCAATGCCTGGTAGCTCTGCGATGCCGGATAATCTTCAGCACCAAGACTGTAAGGTTCAATGCTTTCATCGGCAATTGACAGGTCCTGCACGGTAGGTTCTGTGATTGCCGTTAGCGGGGGTTGAATTTATTTTGTCTTTCATTTCTACTCACGAGATTGCTCAACGCTTGCCCCTCCGTGAGTCTCTTCATCGTGCACCGGAAGTTCACGATTGAGCTCAACAGTGGTTGAATCCTGTACGTTCTCGTCGTCCACTGGAAATTCTTGTTCACTTCCATCATAATCTTCCATACCCGAAGTCTCGTCTTCCACTGTTCGGCCTTAGTAGGAATCAACCGAATCAGTTAATAACACAGCTCACCATGCGCAAACGGGGGTTCCGCCTCATTGGACACCTGATAAAGAGGTTCACCAAGATGCACCGCGACGTCTTGGCTCTCCGGATCGAAACCTTTGCCCTGATGAAATTGACGCAGGCCGGCGTAAACACTCGTATCCCAATAAACTGCGTCAATCTCCGTAGTCCACTGGATGGAGGGGAATCCAAGTTGTGTTGCTTCCTCCATGCTGAGACGTTCAACACCCAAGGGATCGAAGCACCAGTAAGCTGGACAGTCCGGCCATCGGAATGAGCATGGACCGGTTTGAAGGCAGTGTGGGGGACACAGGAATAGATATCCCTCGGGAGGATTTAACGTGTTTACGGAGATTGTAAGTCGAAAATGAATTCCCTTTATGAGGGCTATAGCCAGATATTACTGCAGAGAATAATCGATTCGTTTCAGACGCACCATAATTCTCATAGTCCGATATGGTTTGGACACGATTGAAGGTATAATTTGCCTGACTGAGCCAGGCTTTTCTTTCCCTGGACCCTACACGTAGGAAGCCATAAAAATCGATACCAAATACGTCGCAGGAGTTGTAGCTGAAGGACAATGAGATGTATTCATCCTGGAGACACAAAGAGAAGGATACCGGCTCCAGCCATCCACCACGGTTTGTCCTACAGTGTTCCTCTTGGTTTGCCAACGCCAATCGAAGAGGTCTCGATAAGATAGAGTTGCAATCTCCACCGAGTCATTAAATTGAGAGCTTGAGGAACAGCAAATGATCGCCCCGAGTTTCACTACTGCCTGGGCGGAAGTTGAAATCCGGCGATATTGTGGTAGATACCAGTTACACATTCGATGATACACTTCCATTGTTAGAGAGGAGATTGCTACGGCTTCCTGGTGTCGTCCATTAATGGGTATGATTTCATGAGGGCGCCAGGCCGGTCCTGAAACTAAATCAATTGGGTTGTAGGCGAAAAGACCGTTGGGCATGAGATCTGCGCAGAGCCGGCCGGTTGAGCGACGGATCCAAATTGTGCAAGCGGTATACCACTAAGATCCATCATGAAGGGCACAAACGGACTCAAGGCGGCGACTGACCAGCGGCATTTGACAGACCAAGTGACAATACTCGCTCACATCCTGCAGCGGAATGAGTGACGTGTTTAATAATGTTCAGCCTTCATACTCTGAATTCGGTTTCCTCTAAGCAACTCAGTCTCGGGAAATACGATCTGGAAAAATGGACGCACACAGTACGCATAAATATAGATGGTCAAAATGGGTGAATGCCGATAAAGGTCCAAAAAATGCTGAATGGGTATCAGATCTAATCCAAGCACGAATCCTCAGCGGGTCTTCATCTAAAAAGTGAGGGGCCAACCGTCATGGAAAACTGCAGCGTGTATCCCTAGAGTACTCGCTACTCCATACAATTGAACGAAATTTGGATGCCTGGTTGTTCATTAAGGAACGTCACGAAAACTGTATTCAAACTCACCGCAACCACGAATATTTTGAGATGGTTTCTAACCATTCCTGTAACCGGAAATTAAGAGCATATTCGAGAATGACCGCAAACAACCTACCTCCTCCGCACTATCCCCCTGGTACAAAGCAACAGTCATATTCGACTTCCGACCCTCGATCTTGGCGGAATATATCCGCCTGACATATGCCCGCTCGTGCGAACGTTCTACCACACCGGATCCATCCAGTCTGATTTCACGTTGTAGATTGATGTCGCCCAGCGGGATCCTTCGAAAGTCTATCGTCGTGGATAATTATACCGACAAACCAGAAAACAATTGAATTACCGGAAGGAAGAGTAGGAGAAGCGTAGTGGATATTGTTTGTGACCTTGCTCTTGAACACACCGCCGGCCACGACGAAGTGCTGCGAGCTCGGGAAAAAGGCGCCGGCGTATCTACATTAAGCGCCGTGAGATACGGAGCCGCAATGGGTACCACTCACGGGGCGGAGACAGGGTCGTGGATTCCAGTGAATTCTGCGTTGGAGTGGGGTTCGTCGTCCATTGCTGGTGAGGAGCACGAGGGAAGTATAGTAGATGGGCGAGATAAGAAGTTCTAAAATAAACCTGTCAGCCGTTGAGCTTCCATGCAAAGTGTCCGCAATCCACAGCTTCCAGCGGGAAATGGTTGAATTGAACTATCCAAATCACGTAGCTTGGGAATCATTCCGACGGTGCGTTCTAGATTGTCCGTTGATATCTACTTAGTTTGTCACCTTCCGAATCCCGACGCGTCCCGATCTCCGCATGTCCCCACGTGTCTCGTATCCACGCCCGACAGTGCAGCTCGATCTGACCGCAGAGACTCTGAGGAATTCCGTAAAGCTCCAAAATTTCCAACGTCTGAAAATGGTTTTCAACAGCTTGAAACTTTGCTTGAGATGGTTGTCAACAGGAACATATTAGCGAGGTCCAAGCGAGGTCCCGTGGTAAAGTGTGACATGATGTGACAGTCACCATCAGGACCGGTTTCCCGGCTTTCCCACCGACCACAACGAGGCGCCCACGGGGAGCGGCGTAATCCTCGTTGTACCTTCTACAATCCCCTCTGTACATATGTCTCGCGTGTACGCAGACGCCAACGCCCTCCGGGGGAAACCCTGGTACGAATATAACAAGTTTCGCATCGAGTGGAGTTCCCCGGATCGCTATGAAATCGTCCGGAGACTTGGGGGTGGCAAATACTCAGAGGTACTTTTTTTGTCCTTAATTCTATATTCAGCTACACTCTAACTCCATGGCCAGGTCTTCGAAGGTGTGGATACAGTCAATGCCGAGCGTTGCGCCATCAAGGTCCTAAAACCGGTGGCGGGACACAAAATCAAGCGGGAGATCAAGGTCTTGCGCAATCTCGCGGGTGCGCCCAACGTCATTGCGTTGCTCGACGTTGTCCGCGATCGTGCGTTCATACTTTTGTTCCATGTCTGATCGCTGACACCCCGCCCAGCTTCCCGACTGTACCACAGTCTCATCACCGAATACGTCCAGAACGCCGACTGGAGTCAGCTCTATACGCGCCTGACCGAAACCGATATCAGAAACTACATGTTCCAGCTCCTCAAGGCGCTAGATTTTACCCACTCGCATGGAATCATGCACCGCGACGTAAAGCCAGCGAATGTCATGATAAACCACGAGCAGCGCGAGGTGCGTCTTTTTTCCGCTACATATCGCACTGAAGCCAAGCTACCTACAGCTGCGACTAATCGACTGGGGCCTGGCGGAATTCTACCACCCCGGCGTCGAATACCATGTGCGCGTCGGCTCGCGCCACTACAAGTCGCCCGAGCTGCTCGTCGGCTATAAGCGGTACGACTATAGCCTCGATCTATGGAGCACAGGGTGTGTGTTTGCTGCGATGGTGTGTCTCTATTCCCCTCTTCCGTTGCCAATTTCTCATAAACAAACGGTAGATTTTCCGGAAACAGCATTTCATCCGTGCGTGTCCGTGTCTCGCACTCGCGTGACCCTCATCGTATTCATGATCTCCCCTCCAGGCGGGTCCGACAACGAAGACCAGCTCCTCAAGATCATGAAGCTCCTCGGTACGGCCAAGTTCGATGCCTACCTCAAGGCGTACGCCATCCCGTTCGAGAGCGACGTCGAGGACCTGCTCGGCACGTTAGTACCCTCTCGCTGCATTCCATCCGAATAAGTTATAAACTGATGATCATGTTCTCAGTTATCCGCCGCGGCCCTGGGCGCGCTTCGTCACCCCGGAGAACCAGCACCTCGCGTCCCCAGACGCGCTCGACTTCCTCGACCGCCTACTGCGCTTCGATCCGCGCGAGCGACTCACGGCCAAGGAAGCTATGGAACACGCGTACTTCGGCACCGTGCGCGTCGAGGGCTCCAAGCCTGACGGCCTGAGCGACTCCGGCTTCGCGTCGATGTGATTCCGGCTTCGCGTCGATGTGATATAATTCCAGTTCGCGTCGATGCGATCATGTGCTGTGGCTGTTATTGTGTTGCGGGATACTAATGTATATAGCTGCGCTATCTCTGACGGCTTATGTGCGGTCTATTCCATTCGTTCACTCGTTAGATTCATTCCCTGTGTTGCTTAATGTCGTGTTGCCTTTTTATCTGATTTGATTGCCCGTGTGTTAAATTTACTATGTCTTTGACCGGTGCTGTAATGATGGACGGGTGCTGTACGAACATCAACTGATGTTTCTTCCCTCGGACAACAGGTCGTACATATTCCCGGCAATTATAACCCTCTCCAGCATGATTGGAACGTTGTTCGGAAAATATTTAGTAGGCTGGTTGAGGCCAGCCGTTTAAATGAATGTCGTGCTCTCTGTAAGATACATACATACAGTCTTTATATGAATTGAACTTGCGAGATCAAGGCCAAGTACTGTCAACACTCCAAATGTGATCCAGGCAAGTTCTCGAAAGAAAGCACCAAATAATTAGTAGGCACTGTATCCCTTATTCATTCACTGAATTTCGAGCTATACGTGTCAGCTATCATTTGGTCCATCCCACATTGGATGGGTAAAAAATGTAATTGCAGATTCAAGTCGCCATCAGCTAAGCGCTCAAAATTGATGGGGACTTTCCGAGGACAACTCCTCACTCGGTTCTTATTTTTTTCTGTGCGGATATAATGTGAACATTCCTGAGATACAAATCTACCAATTCATGGTAAGAATAAGGGATGGATAATAAAATTGTGTCTTTGGCAAGCTGTTGTTCTAATAGGAGGGTTGTGTAATTCAACAGCTCGTTACGGTCCCTGTCAGTGTCAATGCATTGCTGAAGGTGTAGAATGGCGTATGTGATTGCAGCGGACATACACGTTTGAGCTATGTATGTGCATCGTCGGACAGTCAGCTGAAGTACTTACGCAACTGTTAAGGGAAAAAGTACAGCATACAGTGGCAACATACGAGGAAGGAAATTGAAATAAATGAATGAAGCAAACGAACGAGCATCAGAGCTCTATCCAAAATAGATCGCATCTGAATTATTAATCGAGAGGGAGCTCGCTAGCCCGTTGAAATTGGAGCCCAATCATGGTTATTGGGCTGAATCCCTCCGAGCTCGGGTACGAAGCATTGACTGGAGGAAGAGTATAATCCAATGCGATTTTGAGGCCATTTTCGATACGCTCCTGGAGAAGTGGGATAATGTCCACCTGCTGCAGGCGATTGAAGCGAACATGGATGTTGGAAAGACGTGAGCTCGGTTCGAGGTTTGGGTCTGTCCGTGCTAGAAGGAACGCAAGAAGGGCCGCGTCAGAGAGTCCTCTGAACTGAAAAAGGGTTATGCTCTGGAGGCGAGGGCATACAGTTGTACCGGTGGAGTTCGGAGTCAGTAAAGGAATCACGCGATCATCTCGGCCTGGAATCCAGTCGTTATTGGACGGCAACGTCGGTTCTCCGAAAATGGACAACCCCCGGAGCGACGGTGCAAGGCGCAGAGCTTCGATGAGGGCATCCGTGCCCAGACCAGATATTCTCAGATGGAGATGTTCGAGGCGTTCGGCGGAGGGAATGAGATAAAAATGGCAGTGGCTCACCCTGAATGCTAGACGAGCCTGTATATTCTAGAAAGCGCAGGCTCGGCAGAATCAGGTGTTGGAAGAAGCCCGCTGCAACATTGCAGAGATCTCGAAACGAGAATCGCCACAAGTGTGCCATATAGCACGGCTGGTCGTCCAGGATGGGCTCAGTACCATTGTCACCGAAGATACATGTTTCAAGATTAGGACACTGCCGTAAAATTGACAACGCATCGCTCGACCCATGACTATCGCGAACGGCCAGATGACGAAGTCTTTCCCACAGAAGGGGACTTTGCTGTGTGGAACTAAGTCGGAGTGAGACGGTGGCAAGGCTTGTCGTTCCTAGAAAAGACAGGGCATTCCAGTCATGCTGATAGCGAAAAGGGGGAGGTGGCTGAAGCCGTTTATGGACGCATCACGCAATATTGGAAGATCGCTGGGCGACAGATTCTCGAGGATTCGGAAATAGGCATGCAATGGCAATCGAATTCGGATGCATTTCCAACGAGGGGAGAATTGGATGAGAGTTTTCATAAGCGTCGAGGAGTCAGATTCGGAGGAAGCCACGAACCTCGCGAAATCTGTTTCGGAGGATTCTCGCGTCGAGAATGGATGGTGTACGACAAGAGAGATGAACAGAGGAAGAGACCCCGAACGAGTCAGCCAGCCTTTCACTGCGTCATTTATTTGGTGAACCTTGGGGCTGCCAGTGACCTGTTCGTACAGGCTGCTGACCGGCGGAGCAACAACATGGATAGATGCACATAGGCGGGGTGTCGCAAGGCCAGAGTCCTCCAGCCCTGGGAGATGTGGCAAAGGAGTAGAGGAGCCTCGGATCCGCTAATGATAGCGTTTTGGCCTGCTGGAAGCGAGGCTGCGAATATTTCCCGCACGATATCGTCTGGAAGTCTACGGGTAGGCGATATTAGCAGTGCTGGATGAACTAGTTCAGCTGGTCGCGTTTCTTGTTGAGATCATCAATCGTAGACTGTATGGAGATAATCTCTTATGTGAGGTCGGCGACTGTGTTTCTTGGAGTCACCAAGAGATCATAGACGCTCTGACACTCGGTGTCACTGGGAACGGCAATGGTGTGAAGAATTCCGCTGAACGGAGACTGTTCCATTTGGATCTGAGATGGTTAGCACCCAGAACACGGGAGGTGAGCTGATGGCCGAGCTTGAACCCAACTTGAAAAATTCCTCACAGCTTCAGATAGGTAAGTTCGCTAGGAATTGAACTCTTTTCAACTCTCATGAAGCCAAATTGAACTTCAACTGTTGGCTAACGGGAAACCCAGGGTGTTGGTGACGCAGAGGCAGGGAGCTGGTCGTAGGTTCATTGAATTGGGTCGGTGATGTAGGTTGAATTTGGGAATAGAAAAGCGGAGTATCGGTCTTGAGGCATCGGTTGCAAAACTGGGGTGAAAAAAGAGTACGAAAGTGCAAATATGGGACATGAGGAAAGTGAGGTCGTAATATCGTATGGCGTGATTCGTGAGTTTCGGTGGCTAAAAAGCCCACTGGTGACTTTTGGGAGTAAAGGTCGAGGCCGTGGATGGTCCTCTCAGGCACGGTGCTCAGCACTGGTCA
Organism: Mycena epipterygia; assembly: GCA_029281465.1. Taxonomy (NCBI): domain Eukaryota; kingdom Fungi; phylum Basidiomycota; class Agaricomycetes; order Agaricales; family Mycenaceae; genus Mycena; species Mycena epipterygia. The sequence goes on along the minus strand of JARJCQ010000042.1, from coordinate 602,862 downwards.
CGATGGTAGTGGTATGAAGCAAAGGAGACGTGAATTGGTAAGTGGGTCTGTGTTTACGGTACAAACAAGTGATGTAAGGTAAAATAGGGGCGCAACTAGAATAGAACCGGAAGCCGGACATAGAAAGGTTTCCAACGTCGCGGCCATCCGGCTCTGCCACATTGGAGGTGCTGGGTGCGCGTGGTCCGTGAGGAAGAAACGCCAAGGAAACGCAAAGCAAGCGCAAACAATCGGCGGGGTTACTCCGGACCGGATCTCGTCCTCGCTTCCTCTTGCCCCAGCCATTACATAGGTGGTGGTCTACAAGCATGTCGAAAGAACGAGATGCCGCGAATCCGCCCCGCCCTCCCCCACGCTATGCTTTATTCTTCACGTCGGCCGCAAGTCTGGCGCTCGGTGTTGCGCTCGCCTCACTCTCCATGCTCTATGGGACACACCGTACAGCAGTGGTTCCACGTGTGGGCCGTCTTCCAGGTATGTGGATTTTATCCTGACGACTCGGAGCCACTCAACCCGGGCAGTAATGGGATACAATAGTGAGCGTTTGTTCTGCTCTACAGGCTTTATCCACTAATATCTGACTAGCCTGGAACGCATATCATGTGCGTGCTTCCATGTCCATAATTCAAATCGCTAAGTGCTCCCAGTGCAACATCAACGAAACCGTGGTTCTAGAAACGGCCAACCTGGTCAAATCTCTTGGGCTTGCGGTAGGTGGCGCAACTTGTTCACACTGATGATATTCTGGAACTATCGAAGGACGTCGGCTACAACTATGTCAATATCGACGATTGCTATTCGGAGAAACAGAGAACCGCCGCCGGAGACATTGTTGCAGGTCAGTGGATCCATCGCTGTCAGATCTCTATCTCTTCATGATCGTGCATTTTTAGACAAGAGTCGTTTCCCGTCCGGAATGAAATGGCTTACGGACCAAATCCACGGCCTTGGCCTGTGAGATATTTATTTCAGGATCCTTGCCCTGGTTGTATTTATTCTGTGTCCAGGAAAGCCGGGATTGTGCGCTCTTGTCAGTCTGACGAATATTCGCCAAATAACACTTTCCCCAGTATAGCGACGCTGGGTGGTTCACCTGCGCACTTTATCCCGGGTCTTTCCAGAACGAAGAGAGGTGTGTAGCATCGGCATGCATGGATTTCCCTTAATGTCTTCGCAGAGATGCGAAGCTGTTCAGCGAAGAGTGGGGTTTTGATTTGCTCAAGTGCGCCCGAGTTCACTTTTGAGGACCCTACTAACCCTCCGCCAGATACGACAACTGCGCCGGTGAGCCTGCCGGGTCGCGTTCCACGCTCATATACTCATCCGCGCTAAAGTGCCTTTTGACGAACTCACAAGGGAGAACATCATCGGGCGTAATGCGCTTTGTTGCTGTTCGCGCATGTACTGATCCGTCTGTCCAGGCTACACGCGCATGGCCAACGCCATTGCCGCGCAGGCCAAGTCGTCCGGCAAACCGCCGTTGCTCTTGTCGCTCTGCGAGTGGGGTCGGGTACGCATTGAGAATTTCCCGTGCGCGAGTTGAGTTCTGACGTTAGTTGGTTCCAGCAACAGCCCTGGCTCTGGGCTAGGAGGCTTGGGCAGAGCTGGCGGGTGAGTGTGCGTTCTTTCTTTCCGTTCCCGACGCTTATGTCTACGCGCAGACAACGGGCGACATTAGTCTGTGCACCCGTATGACGCTGCTAATATCATTGTTGCTGACTTCACGATAGCCCCCAACTGGAAGTCGATCGCAGGCATCATCGACGAGTGAGCGGCCTTCTCCTCATGTCTGATTGTTGCTCAACCCGCCGTAAGAAACTCCTTCTATTCGTGGGCAAGCGACTTCTATGGGCACGGCGACCTGGACATGGTGCGCCCGCCCCTTTGCCGACGTTTTCGCTCCTCATTGTGCATCAGCTCGAAGTCGGGAATGGCGATCTCACGTACGAGGAAGCTAAGGCGCATTTCACGGTGTGGAGCTTCCTCAAATCGCCCCTCCTCATCGTGAGTGTTTTTTTTTTTCCGTCCACTCTTTCGCCATGTTGATATGCTATTCGCGCAGGGCACGCACGTAGGTCGAATTTGGCCACAATCTACCATATGTAACCGTTCCCACAGCTAGCCGACGCCTCCGACGAGACGCTAGAAATCCTCAAGAACACTGAGATTATCGGCATCAACCAGGACCCTGTCGTTGGCACGGCTGTGACGCCGTTCCGGTGGGGAATCAATGTGAGGGGACTAAGTAAATTTTGCGAGCGTTGAACACTCATTGCGGTTCAGCCTGACTGGACGCCCAATGCATCGTTCCCCGCGCAGTACTGGAGTGGGGAGAGCCAGAACGGCACAATCGTCATGCTGGCATGCATATTTAACCTAACCACTGTGCCTGTCCATCTCACACACTTTCTGCACAGCTGAATGTCCTCGATGAGCCCGCGGACATGTTCTTCAACCTCACCGAGTCGCCGTGGATCAGGGCTGGGCGCCAGTATTTCGTTCGGGTCAGTATTTTACTATTAGTACTTATTCCTACTCGGCCGCCCTGTCTCACTTTCGCGCAGGATCTTTGGAGCCACACGGACAACGGCACGGCTGTGAGGAACGTGAGCGTGGCGGGCGTGCCCGCGCATGGCGTCGTAGCGCTGCTGTTGCAGGACGCGGGCGACGAGCCGGAGGGGGCTGGGCCGCGGTGTGCGGTGCCGGACTGGTGCATCGATAAGAACGGGACGTTTGTCCCGGATGTTTGACTGCGACTGTGGAGTTTCTTTTTTTTTCTACACTTTAGGTAAATGGCGTCCATTATCTTCTCCAGTATGTCCAGCAATGAAGTGAGGTTGAGACCTTGGTCCACAGTTGATG